>JAVDPK010001425.1:448803-484885 GCA_034780415.1 Cichlasoma orientale | reverse complement strand
CCCCCCCCCCCCCCCCCCCCCCCCCCCCCCCCCCCCCCCCCCCCCCCCCCCCCCCCCCCCCCCCCCCCCCCCGCAAACAGGTCTCCAGGCCTAATAATTTTGTCAGATGACATTGCATTTTTTTTAGACTAGTGTAATTTTTTCCTTACTCTATTTAGGTAAGATTGAGATGGATCATGGTATTAAGATGTATTTAGATATTCCAAAGGTGATCTTTAGTACTGTCATTCATATATATATATATATATAATTGTTTTTTTTTTTTTTTTTTTTATACAGGTAGTCCCATTGGGACTCAGTGTCTCATTTCCAAGAGAGACCTGTTTCGATAAACAATAAATTTTCAACAATAAAATAGAAACAATAAATAGTGAATAAAATGCCAAATGTTTAAACGGAGAGAATACCCTTCATGAAGTTTGGATGGTTTATTGAGAGCTTCCTATGTGCCATACAGACAAGCTGTTTGCACAGCAGCTCAATACGTTTGAGGTCCTGCGCTGGCCATTCCATTATTGACAAAATACCTGTTGACTGACCAACTTCCCCTCTAAAAGTTTTCACATAGCTTTTGAACTGTGCTTTTGGCCATTATGCCCCTAAACCATAACAGATGGGGTTGAGCAACTCTTTCAGCATCTTTTTATTTGTTCTACATCTCACAGCTGTTTTTTCTTTGTGGTTCAGACAGCTCAGACATGGACTGTTTTTCCGTAGCACATTTTTCAGTCTTCCTCTGTCCAGCTTTTGTGTCCTTTTCTCCATCCGAATCTTTTTGGCCAATATCAGGAGTGGCTTTTTCCTTCACATCTGTATTCCTTTTGAGACTGTACCTAAGCTGAAGCTCCAGACATGCAACTAGTGAACAAAAGGCAATGCTTCTTTTTTAGCACTGACAACTTTCAGCTGTGCTACCATTACTGGGAAAAGGCTTTTCTAATTATCAGTCTGCCTTTTAACATGACAGCTTTACATAAGGTAATACAATAAATCACTAGAACACTGGACTGGTTGGAGAAAATGGGCCTTTGTACAGTACATCTATGTTATGTCATGAAAGAATATCACATAATTATGACTAAAGATTCTATTAATTTCTCATTCATTTGATTTTATTTTACAAAACTAAAATAGTTTTTTTTTTTGTTTAAGACATGTATCCTTCATTAAAAACATAGTCAATCATGGCTTCGTTTTACTAAACAGCAATAAAATATTAGTATTATCATAAAGCATAATACAGTATAATAAATGCAAATTGCATGTTCATATTTGTAAGCATAATTTTTAAAATATATTTCAGTGTAGTTTATTACGCATTTCATCTACTGTACGTGGAGACCCTTCTGCGGTAGTAAAATGGCATGAGACATGCAAATGTAATACAAATGCTTCATAAAATTCTAATCATTTGTCTCTATCACACACACTATGTGTTGCCTTCTGGCAGCCTCACAGCCTCATGCAATAATAAGTAACTTTAATGTACCCGCAGCAAAGGCTTTTGGGCAGCAGAGACTGTTTTGAACCTGCTTCAAATGACACTGTAACTTTGTATTACTTATGCTATGTCACATTTATATCCAAGTGAATTTAAATGTGTGTTGAGTCATCCTTTTTATGCTGTATCTCTCTAACACTGAGATCGGGGTGATTGGATCATGGTAATTGTGATCAGGAAAGCCTATTTCTTGATGTTGCTTTAAATTTTTGTTCTCCCTTCTAATTATTCTCATTGCTTGATTTTTTTTTTTTTTTTTGATCTACAAAATAAATTGAATGCATGATTACTGAAGATTTCAGCTCAATTATAGTTGCCCTTTGTGATCTTGATTAGTTATTCACTACTGGGATTGTCATTCCTGACACAAAAATTCTCAGTCACAGTAATTCACATTCTGAGATTGGATGCTGATAAACAATGTACACAAAAACAGGCTATTTCAGGCTTCATTCATGTACAGTGCAACCAGACCTCATTTTAAGCTATGAGCATTGCTTTAGCAAATAACATGCCAATTTTATCGCAATTAAGTGAAGACACAAATGTAACGTCCAGCCTGAGGCTGCCTCCAAACCTGAAAGGATTGCACTGGGATCCTGCCTCCAGGATTCAGATCCTGAATGGGACATGCTAGTGCTTTAACGACTGTACTCCATGATAATCTGAGGTAAGAATGCACCTCATCTATTTATGCTGAAAATGCTAAATCCTTGGGTTTGCACATTCAATGTGGCAAGAGCATTCCAGTGAACTGCTTGATCAGCTAAGTGTTTTCCTAGAGAGAAGTCTGCTGCCATCTGTTATCAGTGTGTCTCTGTGATTTCCTCTGGTCACGGGTTTTAGCACAAGGTTGGATTTTTGAATCACTCTCCCCTGAAATGTCTCCAGTGGGGAGTCGGGGAATAAGAGGCTGGTGCCCATCTTTAAACTTATTCTTCCTTTCCCATCAGCGGTGGGGACTTGCTTGAGGTACCTTGTGTGTTTCAGTATTTAGCAGTCAAGATCATTTAAGAAGCTGTGAGTGAATAGAAAATTTATTTTTTGAGGTTTTATTTTTAAAATATATGACGGTAAATAATAAAAAAAAAATGTAATATATTGTAATTTCAAGGTGTTCTCTGCATAAATGGATCAGCCTCTCACCATGCTATTGAGGTATTTGGCACATTCTTTCATGCAGAACTGCTACCACTCAATGACATTTGTGTGTTTTCAAGCATGAACAGCTTTTCTCAGGTCCTGAAAATACAGCTCAAGGAACCTTGGCCTAGGTGAGAAGACTGCAAATCAGTGGATTTGCTTAGTAACGTTTTTTTTACAATGTTGCTTTTGATCAGTGTGCATCCTCACCTATGTCGGTATACTGACACTTTAAATTAATGACAAGGGTAAGGTCTGTAAGGTATATGTTGGGAAAACACTGTCTGAATACCAATCAGATTTGACTTCAAAAATGCACAGTAGCTGTGATTTTCCTGTAGCAGAGATGAGAGGAAATTCAGTTGCTTTTTCTTTTTTCCCCTGCTCCCCATAATATTGCAAAAAATGTTTAATTACAACTCCAAAAATATAAATAAATAAATGAAGCAAGTCAGATCTAAAGAAAAATTTGCTAAAATGACATGCAGAAATGAAACGGGCACAGTAGCTTCGTGGATTTAGATGTTTTAAAACACTGGGAAAAAAAGCCCATTAAGGTTAGCAAGAGAGGTATTTTGTAGGGAAATGAGAGAGTTTTGTGACTTAAAGAGCCTTTCCACATTGACATTAGTGCAGCATGAAACTAATTGTGCATTTACATGTAAGACCACACAACAGCAGCAGTGGTAAAGCATCTGAAGCAAATGTGTGCACAGTTTAAGGATGGCTCCACACCTACACCGCAGGAATGCACCTTTTTTTTTTTTTGTATTTTTATACTTGAATAGTCCGATGCAGCTGGCATCTCCAAATTAGGTACACGTCGGCCTTTGGTGTCTGTGTCTTGACACACCAGCTGTGGTAATATTGTGCGCCCAGAGATAATGGTCTTCTTTTCAAGAGCTACAAAGACTGAATTTTTTCTCTTGGTTTTCACTTGAGAATTAGTTTCCCTTACATTCATGTATAATCTGAATTTCCTGAAGCCTGTCAGGAAGTGTATGTGCTTTACACCTATTATATTTAACCTTTTAGGAGATGCATGTTTCAGTCATACAGTATGACCCGTGCCTCCTGGGCTACAACTCATAACTATAACTGATAAACGTAGCCTGTCCAATCATCAATAAGACTATTGACTTGCCGCAGATTCACAGGAACAGGAGCAGAGTGCAAATTAAACCATATTGTCTATCAGTGAGCAATATTTCCATGTGTTAAAATCTTAGTGCATCTTGCCAAGACACTGATCTAATAAATGTTTGCATGAGCACAAATGATTTTATGTTCTGTACAGCTGACGAATTCGGTTACTTAACAAGGCACATAAGCATTTTGTTAATTAATTGTGGTGCTGAAGTGGAAGTGCAAAATGGATTAGATTAAACAAATCAAATTTCATGTACTAGAAGCTCTTTTTATATAGATTGTTGATATGTATAAATTTGTGTCAGTTTGGTCATTTGCTGTCTGATAAAGGCTGCTGCTTACCAAATTAATACTTGAAAACTGCCTTTCTACAGCTTTCAAATACTGCAACAACTGCAATTTGTTTTGGTATTTTTATACACTTTTGTCTGGAGTATTTAACTTCACTATAAGATGACAAGAGTGCAGCTCTGCTTCCTGGATAACTATGTTTTGGGGTTTTTAATAAATTTGGCCAGATTTCTAGAAACTAGAGCTGGTTCATCCAAAGTGGGATGATGCCGTCTCTCCTAACAATGCCAGGTTTTTTCCCACAGTTTATCTATGAAGTCCACATCGTTTTCTGGACACCACTCAGACAGCCAGCTGCTTAAAGAGAAATAATCATGTCACTGGTCCAACTGGGGAAGAGACAGGAGATAAGTACAAAATAAATCGGAAAGAAGTAAATATGAAATTTGAAGGGGAACAAATATTATCCTTTAATATGAATGCTTCTGGATTTGATCTTCACGACCTTAATCATATAAATGTCAGTATATGTGTGTTCTGTTTTGTTTTGTTTTTACTCACCGTTTTGTAGGTAATAATGAATTTTATCATATGCCCCATAGGCATGTTCTGAGTAAGGAACTCTCTCTGGCTGGGCAGCGCAGGCTGGTAGTTGATCTTTGCTGGTGGGAAGACAAGAGTAAACCATGAATCTCAGCAGTGGACCGGTGCTTACACACAGTGCTTTTCTACTGTATTTGAGCACTTAAAGTGCTTTCTTATTTCAAGCCTCATTCACCCAGTTACTCATAGAGGTCTTTTTTTTTTTTTCTCCACTATGCCTGAATGTTTTTAACCTAATGTTCACACACTCACACTGTATTAGGGGCAACTCAGAGTTTAATATCTTGCCCTGGAACACTTTGACATGCAGATTAGAGGAGCTGTGGATCGAACCATAGACCTTCTGATTGGCACAAGATCCACTCTACCTCCTGATCCACAGCTGCCCTTTAGTGTGCCACCTTCACTGATCTCACTTTTTGTGTTTTATACTGTACTATAATACATTGAGCCAATCTATACTTTTTTTCTTTCTTTCTTTTTGAAACGGAGTAAAAGAAGGAAAGTTAAGACACACAACTCTCAAGACGCAGAGCTAATCCTTCTATTGATCAGGATGGCTTTAGCTTTAATCACTGACTAGCATTAATGACCTTATAAATAAATTGCATGACCTACTGCTACTCTGCCTATTGCGTGGCTTCAGAATACTAATCACGGCACTTAAATCTGTTAAAGCTCAATCTCACTGATGTGAAGGCAGTCAAGTAACTTCATCAGTACTGTCAGAGGTAGCGGATGTCACGCATAAAGAGAAGGCGAGCTTTTTCTGTGCTTGCTCTGGCAAGTAAAGCAACATCTGGCCAAAAGCCAGGCTTTTAACGAATGAACCGCTGGAAGATGTGAAACATCATTTTGAAACTGTCAAGGGTCTGTCAGCAACCTCAAAATAATGCCCTCAATGCATAACAAAATTTATGAGCCTGAAGCAGTATAATTGAGAAACAGTGGCATGATAAGTGGCTCAAAACTAATTTGACATGTCCACCTAGACATTCAATTGACAGCACTGTACACATGACATAAGACCTGTCAAGTGGTATCTATCCATAATACTGTTTTTGACACCAAAGCAAGCTAAATTGATAGCAAGGAATCCCTTTTACCACATTTTTTTTTGTCAGGCAGCTGTTGAATTGCAGATGAGTAAATACAACTACACTGGCGTCTTATCCGTTTGAACACAAAAGTGCAGTGAAAACACTTATCATCCACTCATAAATATGCTAATCTGTTGTGACACTTTTGCGGAACTTTGCTGCCACAACTCAAAATCACAGTCAAATCAAGGTGACATAAGTAAAAGTATAAAATGGGATCAATGGAGCGGTAGCTTATGCACTTAAATAAACGAGAGGGCGCGCACACATTTGCTCAGTCGAGACAGGCATCAGTCGTTTGCAGCAGTAAGCGAAATAAAATTATCGTGCATTTTTTTTTTCTTCAGGCGTCCAATTATTTCTGCACTTTTTTACTATGGGAGGTGCCTCGTTTTTAGCATCATGTGAAAAGGCGGGCTAAATCACGAACCTTTGTGACCACAGGTTTCAGCATATGCACAGGATGATAATTTTCCCTGTCTGACATATAACTGAAAGAGCCACAATAACAAAAAATGAAGGGAACATTTTGAAAACACATCAATAGCAAAAAAAAAAAAATCATGCTGAATATAATATACTGATATGGACTGGGTAATGTGTTAGGAATGAAAGGATGCAAATTTGCTTGATAGGAATGAACATTATCAAACTACAGAGAGCTGAATTTAAAGAAATTCTGAAAGTCAAAGTGAAACAATGATGCGGCAGGCTGGTCCATTTTGATGAAATTTCATTGCAGCAAGTCAAAATGGTACTCAGGAGTTTGTATGACACCCCCCCCACCCCCACCCCCCCACATGCTTGTATGCATGCCTGACAACATTGGGTCATTCTCCTAATGAGATGACAGATGGTGTCCTGGGGGATCTCCTCCCTGATCTGGACCTGGGCATCACTGAGCTCCTGGACAGTCTGTGGTGCAACCTGGCAGCATCAGATTGACCAAAAAATAAGGTCCCAGAGGTGTTTATTGGATTTAGGTTAGTTGAGCAAGGGGGGCAGTCAATGGTTTCAGTTCCCTCATCCTCCAGGAACTTCCTGTTTAGGCCAGGCATTGTCATGCACCAGGTGGAACTCAAGACCCATTGCAGTGTAGGGTCTGACAGTGGCTCAGAGGATTACATCCCGATACCCAATGGCAGTCATTGGTAGAGCTCTGTGCATCTCCATGGATTTGCCTCACCCAGACCATCACTGGCCCACCACCAAAACAGTTATGCTGAATGATGTTACAGGCAACATAACATTCTTCATAGCATCTGCAGACCCTTTAACGTCTGTCACATGTGCTCAGGGTGAGCCTTATCTCATCTGTGAAAAGCACAGAATACCAGACTTGCAAATTCTGGTATGGCTATTGCCAATTGGGCTCCATGGTGCAGTGAGCACAGAGTCCACTAGAAGACATTGGGCCCTCATATTTCATCAGAGACATTCACACCAGTATGTTGCTGGAGGTCATGTTGTAGGGCTCTGGCAGTGCTCATCCTGTTCCTCTTTGAACAAAGGAGCAGATATTGGTCGAGGACCATGAGTTAAGGACCTTCTACAGCCCTGCCCAGCTCTAACTGCCTGTCTCCTGAAATCTCCTCCATGCTCTTGAGACTGTGCTGGGAGACAGATGGTGAACTCGAACCAGGGATTTTCTTGCGGTGAATGTAGCATAACATTTTTAGCTATACTGAAAGCAGTGACGGTCTCTTAGTCCATCAGTGAGTCCAGCACTCTGTGGTTGACAACATTCTCTGTTTTGATCAGATAGCCATTGTCCTTAGAGGATGAATTCTGTAGTTAACCCTGGCATTTCCTCCGGTGTCACTTTTATGACTATGAAGACCTTTTAACAAGCAACATCTATCACAATCTGTGCAATGATTTGCATATTGTTCAACTCATAAAGACAGTCTGTTCAATTTAGAGTTAAAAGAACCATAGCTGTGATACCAGTTGGTATCCTAAACCATTTGATTGAAAGAAACCCTGCTTTAGTTTGACAAGAGAAAGTTTTAGTTGAAGGTCAAAATATTTACATTTGGACCAAACATGTAGAAAAATTGAAAGTTCCCTCTAGTATGCTGACACCATCCTCATCTACTGCTCTCTGAAGTACTCTAATTTGACAGCTCATCAGACTTTTATTTTTTTTTTTTTGCATTCCACTGTCATCTTTGCAAAACAGAGCCAAGTTCAGAGAGCATCTCATAGCTTCAAAGCTATCTGCACAAATGTTTGTTCCTGACCCTTAATACTCTGACATCTGAGGACGCCACTTCCCCTCAGAGTAGTTTCCTTTCAATTTTTCATCGTCATTCTGTCTGTCTCCATTTGTCGTCCTTCCTTTTAAAAATATTCTGGCATTTGATCCTCCCCGACTTAATTTTTGTGAATGCACTTCTGGACAACAGTCACTGCACTTTCTCAATTTCTCCTGTCACTGACCTGCAAGTCACATCTGCGGTAGCCTTCGGCAAGGGGCCTCAAAATTTCCATTACTTTTTCACTCTGAACTTTTAGCACAGCATACGGTACAGTCACTTCCAGTGTCTCTGACTCTCCTCATCTGAAGGATGAGGAAAGTGAAACATGAAAAGCCACTCAAATCAAGACACAACATCAAAGGGGTGATGATTCAGAGATGCAGCTTCCGAATGGCAATTTACAGAGTAGCGCGAAAAAATATGAAAAAATAACTAAAGTTTAGTTCTTGGCCGTGCCTCTGTAAGCTGTGAGAGACAATCATTTCCATCCTGAGAAAAACAACAGAGCAGTCCACAGCATAGGGCTTAACAACCTGCTGTGGAGAGAAGGAAAAAGTAGTGACACATAAAACTTCTTGCTAGGTAAGTGGCCAAGATAATTGCATCTGAAAATGGGGAAAAAAAAAAAAAAAGCGTTTAATGTGTTAGCGGTTTGATTGAAACAAGGGAGAAAAACTAGCGCTTTTCTGGCCATGATTCTGGGTAGGTATCCATATCAGGGCTAGTTCAAAAAGTACAGGTAATAATGACAGATGAATACCAAAAAGGCCCCCACTATTATAAATCTGTAAGACCATTAGACATAGGCAGCACTCTTCATCAACCACTTAATCCAAATGTTAAAGATAGAGGTCTGTATCTGTGGCCATGTTACAGCCCAGATCCTCTATTGAATTACCTATACATCCCCTTGACACTTATTGAAATTGAAGGCGCAGAAGTCGACATATACAGTATATCCTCCCCCATCTATACGGACACTGTTGTTCCAGTGTTGCTGTTGGTCTACGCAAAATTGGACTGAAGAATTACCCTAAAGTCTAAAGTAATTTGTTTACAAATTAATTTAATTGTGATTTGATATCGAATGGCTTTTAATCGCCTATGGATACCTGATTGTATGTCGCTGGTAGAAAGAAAAAAGAAGACGACAGTTAATTTTAATGCCAGGGAAAGATGTGTTAATCAGCTTCTGACTGGAAATGGGAAGCAAATTAAGACATACTTTTACACAATCTTTTATCCAGGTAACAACTGCACTTGCTATTTAGCATCACAGATGTAGTGTTTGACTGTACCATTATTACTGCAGGGCTGTGCTGGGGGGAAAGGGGAGGCCAGCTACCGCAGGTACGTTCATCATAATTTTGGAGGGAAAAAAAAAGCAAAACTGGCAGCTGCAAGGTTGTTTGCTTATATTATCCTATCATCCTTTTAAAATGCATGCGGTGTTTATGCACAAGTTTTATCTGTTGTTCTAAGTGTTCTAGGAATGAAGAATGGTATGTTTGAGATGGGGTGGTTTAGACTTACTTGCTTATGCTATACTAGTGAAATATAATCAATGTGCACCACACACAGAAAGTCTTTGTCCATTAAAACCTCAGTGGCTATTCTTATTTATTTTTTGGATGCATGACACTGACCAGTGCTTTTTGACGATCAAATTTAACCCCCCAATTTTTAGGTGTTTGTTAAATTGTCATTTTCAGACACTAATATTTAGCTCTCAGACACCGACATCGCTATTGATCTCCAAAATCCAGTAATGGTCAAGCTCCCAAAAACTCACAAAAGACTAGATCAACTGTGGTTTGTCCGTCTGGCACTTTGAATTCTCCACAGCAATTTCCCATTGGTCAATGAAGGTTTGCTAAATTGCAGCTATAATTATCTGCTCTTCAACACTTGCCGTATTACTCATCGGGAGCGATGTAAAATACAAAGAGATAGTCAAATTCATTTCCACTGAGTTTAAACGCAGCAAGATAAAAATCATAGTGCGTTAATTATCTTCACAATCACTTTAGCTCGCACTTCATGTTTAATCCTAAAATTGGGCTCCATTAGTTTCATTCACAGCACAGCGGATACTGACCTAGAATCCTGGCTCACGCAGTGCAAGTTGTCAAATCATTGCTAATGCAGTGTTTACCCATTTTCTACTAGTGTAAACCAGGCCTGAGTGGCACGTGTAGTAGTTCCCTCACCACTGCCACAGCCTTCTCTAATTAAAGCGGCTCCTCCTTCATCAGATATGTATCCCACTGTTGTCAGATGCAGTGAGTTTGCGGTTGTCCTCAAGAACTTTAGCTTCACGCTTTCAAAATACACACACACACACACACACAAACACACACACACACACACACACACACAAGCCCACGCAGACGTGCATTCACAGCATGTTCTACTAAGAGCTTCCAAAACAGAAAAACAGTAATACAGTTTTAAACTAAATGCTAATTTAGCAGCTGCAAAGCTCTCTGTAACTATTGCTGAATATTAGATGGTGTGCTTAATTGCATTATACTCAACAACAACGAAAAAAAGCGGGGAAATTCTATTCATGCTTTTTATCTTAATCGTATCCAGTCTCAGAATAAATAATAAACACGGTAACCTATAAATTATTTACCAGGAAAAAAGCATCCGCATATTTACTTATCCACATTTCAAAAGTCAACACATGGCAACAGATTGTAATTCCACATTCATCATTTTCATGTATAGCAATCTCAGTATGTAGTGAAACAAAACAGTTCATAAATCATCAACATGAGTGAGAGAAGGGGTATCAAAAAAAAGGGGAAACAAATGGACAGGACTCATTACAAAAGATGGATGGATGAATAGGGAGGTAAATCCAGGAGCCAAAACAGGTCTAAGATGATGTATTAGAAAACAAATCCAGCATTTACTCTGGCGTGTGTAAATATACTGGCATGTCTCGATGCCATGCACCCTGTCGACTCAAAGTAGTTTTTTTCTTTTTTTATTACATTTTGTATCCACCTGCCCATTATTGGATTCAAAAGCAAGTGACTTTACAATTAATTTGAAATGTCATGAGCAAACATCTGTAAAGGAGACAAACGTGAGAGGTAGTGGATCCAGCAAAATTAGACTCTGGCTGTCCAAGAGAGGCTTGGAGTGAGTTTGTCTTTATCAGCAATCCCACCTGTCTTGCTCCTTCTCACACCCACAAATCACAAAGCTGCTCAGGTTTATCCAGCTCCCAGAAAATTCAAACTGAAACATGTCACATAGAAAACTTTGAGCGGCAAACCTTTCTTAAATTTACACCCAACTTCTTTTGGGAGAGGTGACGTCTCAATCACCAGGCTGACTTTGGTTTTTGAGAGTCCCTGTCAACCTCCCCGCACTGATTTAAGGCCAACGTGTGGCACTGTGGCACACAAGCCAGAGCAACCCATGCTGCATAATTCAACACTGCTCTCAGACCTGTCTCATTAAGGATCCTGGCTGTGGTCCATGGCTTTGAGTATGAGGCTTTGAGTGACAGATCTTTTGCCAGCTTAGTACAAATAGGAACAGACTCAGTATAAGCCTGCACTTCAGATTCCGCTTCAGCCCTTTCCAAACCTGGCAAAACCAAGCATGATTCCAGTCACAACTTCAACCTGCATCAACTCCAGCCTTGGTGTGTGTCCTACTCGTGACAAGCACCAGCTGGAAGGCAGAAATCGAATCCAGGCCCAATCAAAATCAACACAATTTTCCACTATAGTTGATTAGATGTTGGGATGCAGGTATCTCCATTTCCATATGAGGAAACTAAATCAGGCGTTTAAAAAAGAACCACCATATATTGTCACTTCACAGACAGCCAAGAGTAAACAAATCACATTTGTTTACTCTTGGCTGTCTATGAATATTAATCTACAGCATGACATTCCCTTCAATTTTGGTTCCGTTAAAACTTTCAGGTTCTCACGAACAGCCAGAAATAAAGTACAGCGTTTCCTGCTTTGTTAACCCGATTGCAGAGAGGTTGGTAATGACGTCTTTGCCAGTTTCAACTTCCCACAGCTGACTGCTGTAGATGTCACATTAGACTCCAGTTCAAGTTTTGGCTTTAACGCTCGCTGTGGTTCAAAATCCAATCCAGGCGTTGCGTGAACTGGAGACCCGAGTTCGCACGGGCGTACTCCAGCCAAAGTGGCTGCCACACTCTGGAGCTAAAGAAGATTTAGGAAAATCATAGATTTATCTGCTTGGATGCACAGTTTGCCACATTTGACTGACAGATGAGAGAGAAGGATATTTGCCTTCTGCATCAGTGAGAATTTCATTTAGCAAGTTGACAGAGGTGGGAGACGCACGCTGACCTGCCAAATGAGGAGGGCAGGTGACAATCACAGCTCTGCACAAGAAGGTGTCTGTGGCAGTCATCACCCTGGCCCACTCCGTATCCTGTTCAAACATAAACAGAAATACAGTTTTATTTCAAAAGCGCGTGGCACAGACTCGCAAGTAAATTCCATCTTGTTTGATATGGTAGAGATGTTTCCTAGCTTACGTTTTTGATTGAATTTAGATGTAATTTATTTCAACACAGTAAGCACAAAGTGAAGTTACTTACCCTGAGTTGTTCATCCTATAAAAACCAAATGTTCATAATTTAAATTATTGCTTCTGAATTACTTTTTTTGAGTCCAGTTCTTTGTTTTTAATCTTCTGTTGTGCCTGTGCTTATTAAGCTATCCACTAAGAAATAAATAAAATGTGCTTCTAGAGTTCTGTTTAAACGAGGCTTAGTATTTAGAATTTATGCTGACGTTCACACCTGAACTGGCATGAAGAGCACGTTACACAGGTTGTTTGCCCTTTAGCCTGTTTTCTTTGAAGTTTGTTAGGCTTCCAGTTACTGTATGTAAAATCACAGAATGAAAAACTAAGTACACCTCATGATTCAGTAGCTTTCAGAACCACATTTAGAAGCAATGAGTTGATTTAATAATGACTGCATTGTTTTCTGTCCCTCACATTATTGTGGAGGCATTTCTCTTTTTTCCAGCATTGCTTCAGTTCATTGAGGTTTGCAGGCACTTGTTTATGCACAGGTTTCTTGAGGTCCCTCCACAGAATTTCAGTCAGATTGATATCTGGAGTTTGATTGGTCCATTGCAGCACCTTGATTCTTTTTTTTTTTTTTTTTTTAATAATTCTGTTATAGATTCGCTAGTGTACTTGGGATCATTGTTCTGCTGCATGACCCAATTTTTGCCAAGCTTTGACTTTCGGACAGATGACCTCACATCTGACTCTAGAACACTGGTTCTAGAGGAGTTACAGAGGAGGTACAGAGGAGTTCACCGTCGACTCAATGACTGCAAGGTGCCTCGGGTCCTGTGGGCACGAAACAAGTTCAAATCATCACCCCTCCACCACCGTATTTGGCAGTTGCTATGAACTGTTTGTGCTGATATGCCATATTTGGCTTTCCTCAAACCTGGCACTGTGCATTATGGCCAAACATCTCATCTCTCCAAAGGATTTTGTTCCTGAAGTCTTGTGGTCTCTTCAGATGCAACTTGGCAAATCTAAGCCTTGCTGCCATATCCTTTTGAGAGAAGAGGCTTTCTCCTTGCAACCCTTCCAAACAAGTCACACTTGTTCAGCCTTTTTCTAATTGTGCTGTCAAGAACTTTAACATTTAACATGTTAACTGAGGCCTGAGATGTAGCTCTTGGATTCCTTGCAGTTTCTCTGAGTGTGCCTGTGACCTTGCAGTGAATTTGCTGGGACTTCCACTACTGGGAAAATTGTGGCATCGCGTTAACGCATAACCGAAATACTCCGGAGCAGCAAACTGGCAAAAAAAACTTGCTTTTATAGAGGTGATCACACTTGCTGATGATCATTTAATCAAGTTTGATTGAATTGTTTGATTTGATTAGCAGCACCTGCCTCCTACTTACAACAACAACCTTTATTTGTATAGCACGTTTTAAAGTGCTTCACAGTTTGAATAAAACAACACACACATATGTTCTTACATTCATTTCTATATACACTATATTGCCAAAAGTATTCACTCACCCATCCAAATCATTGAATTCAGGTGTTCCACTCAGTTCCAGGTGTATAAACCAAGCACCTAGGCATGCAGACTGACAAACTCACAAACATTTGCGAAAGAATGAGTCGCTCCCAGGGGGATTCCAGCGTGGTACCGTGATAGGATGCCACCTATGCGACAAGTCCAGCACAAACGACAAACAAAGCCACGTAAAATGACAGAGTGGGGTCAGCAGATGCTGATATCGCCAAGTTTCACAGTGCACAAATGTGCTTCTGGAAGAATGGTCAAAAGTTCCTATAAACACACCTCATGGAAAGCCTTCCCAAAAGAGCTGAAGCTCTATTAGCAGCAAAGGGTGGGCTGACATCAAATTAAACTCTGTGGATTAAGAATGGGATGTCACTCAAGTTCATATGCGTGTGAAGGCAGATGAGCAAATACTTTTGGCACTATAGTATACTTCCATATGCATATGTGATATTAGACGTGAACTATAACCAAAAATAATGGGCGAAATATTAAAGACAAGCTAACCTATGAAAAGGAGTTTTCAGCAGATGTTTAAAACAAGCCACTAATTCGGCCAACCTGACGGGCTGTTCCAAAGTTTAGGAACTGCAACCTCAAAAGAATGGTCGCCTCTGGTTTTAAAATAAGAACGTGGAACATTTAAAAGACCCCGATCAGATGATCGGAGAGGCTGACTGCTGGATTAAGGTCCCAGTTGCTCTGCTGTGTATGCAGGAGCTTGGCCATGCAGGGCTTTATATGTTGTTAATAAAATTTTAAATGAAGTCTGAATTGCTTATTGCTTTATGGTTTTGGCTGGATGTTGTGAGAGGTTTTTTTTTTCTTTACTGTGGAACCATCATAATGTTCCTGCTATCTTTCTGATGGATTTGCTAGAATGGCCTGTTTCAGTTGCATTGAGAGCTCCTTTGACCGCATGCTGTGGGTTCACAGAAGCAGTTTCCAAATGCAAATGCCCCACTTGGAATCATCTCCAGACCTTTTACCTGCTTAATTTATGAAGAAGTAACAAAGTAATAGCCCATACTTCTCCATGAAGCAGCTTTTGAGTCAATTGTCCAATTACATTTGAATCACTGAAAGTAAGTGTCTGCATATAAAAATGGCTGTAATTCCTCAGCTTGTAAAGCAATATTTTTGTTCGAGCCCTTAAATTAAAGCTCGTCAGATTTTATGACCTGCGATGGCGTCTGACGGAGTCATCAGACACATAAGTTAGAGATAATGGCTGTGCTTTGATTTCAACTGCATTTAAATGTAAAATGATCACTCAGAGAAAGTTAGAAAGAACAGAGTGTCTGTTATTTTTCTCACACAGTGCTGCAGATGGAGCAAGAGGTGTGCCTCACTCTCCAGGCAGAGACACTGACCTCCAATTCCAAAGCAGTATTCACCCAATATATATTTAGTAGGTGATTTGTATTTTTTTTTATTAGGTTTTTTTTCCTAAAATTAAAACAATCTATCTCCTTCCTGATCAGCATGCTTTGCTGTGATTGGCCATCTTTTAGAAACAAATATGCAATGGCTTTGGAAGCTATAAAAGCAAAAATAGGAGTCTTTCACAACCTCCAGTTAAAATAGCACTTTCTCAACTGTAGCATGGCAGATGGCTGCAGTTTGCATGCACAAAACTTGTGTGGTCAGTGACAACACTGGGGACTTGGGTAACACTACTAATAATGCCACTAATAATGCTTTCAGAGGAGATGAAGCTTGGCATTTTGATTAGGAAGTGAGCATATTTTGCATCCTCTTAGTGGTACTCTTTTGAAGTTTTTGTTTATACTTCACTGAGTCATACCTCCCTGAAAATTAAATAATCAAATGTGAGATTTGAACCTTCCTCACATATTTATTTTAATGTTTTATTTAGTTATGGTTTTTATTCATTTTTATTTATTTATTTGAAAGGCCATTTGCCTATCGGCCGAAAGTTTCCTCAGTGTTATCGCAACCTCACTGACACTGGGACATCTCTGTGTGAAGTTTTTTGATCTCCTCATGCTTGTGTGGGTTTCCTCTCTATGCTTTGCTTCAACTTAAGTGAAGTGAAAACTCCCAATTGCCCGTAGCTGTGAATGTCAGTGTGAATGTGCTTGTCTGTCAATATGCGTTAGTGCTGTGACAGACTGGCAAAGTGTCAAGGGTGTGTCCTGCCTTTCACCCAGTCCATCTTAATACACACTATAGTCTTATAACACTGCACTTAGAGGCTTAAACAAATCGAAAATAATTAAAGGTAGAACTGCAAGTGATTAATATTTATCAGGATTAATTACATTTTTCATTTGATTATTTTTGTACTCACTGATTTAAAAAAAAAAAAAAACTTTTCATTGTTTCATCAGATTATTATATAGCTCAAGCAAGACTAGTCGAGTGTGTACTGCTTTCTTTCTTTGCCACGGTTGGTGCAGCAGGCTACTGCACCCCTGGTGTCACAGATTTAACATCAAGGTACAACACTGTGCAAAAGTCTTTGGCCACCTGTCACATCTTTATATTTTGCTTGGAATATGGGAAGTACTCTTCAGGAATAGTTCTCCTGATGGTGTTCTGTTGTGTTTTTTCTATTCAGATATGTTTTTACTGCATTAGCAGTATGTTTGGGATCATCGCCATGCTAAAAAAAAAATGAAGCCATTACCAATCGCATGCTTTCCAGATGGTGCTGCATGGTGGATTCAAATCTGACAGTCGTGTATTTCTAATTCTCCACTGGTTGAAATTCAGCCCCAAACCATGACAGAGCTTTCACTGTGCTTTACAGATGCTGTAGACTATCACTGTAATGCATCTCTCGTGACCTCCTCTACACACACTGAGGATGATTTGAGCCAAAAGTTTCAAATTTGGATTCATGCATACTTCGTAAGGCCTGTTGCCATTGATATTCAGTCCAGTTCTTGTCTAATTTGGCATACCTCAGCCTTTTCTCCACATTTCCCTTCCTTAAGAATGACTTCTTGACATCCACCCTTTCACTGAGACCATTTCTGATGAGGCTTCAGTGAACAGCAGATAGATCAACTGAAGGGTCAGATGCGTCTCTCAGGTCCTGTGTTGGATTTTTAGTGGACTTTTTTTCCCTTTTTTTAAGGAAAGGAAAGGATGTGACTTTCAGATACTGTTCATCTGCTTTAGATAGGTTTGTTTGGTTTTTTTTGTTTTGTTTTTTTTGGTGTTCTACTTCTCCTGTTCTGCACTTTTCCAGTTTTCTCACACTGCAACGATGCCAAGATTTGTCAGCTAATAGCACATTTTTTATAGATTCAACTGAAGAAATGGGAACAAATTGTGGTTTTGCAACAGGCTACTATTTATAATTGGTTCTTTGCTAAGTTGACTGTTATGTGTGCACGCCACAGCGGTTCATCCCTTGAGTTACGTGTACTTTTTATGCTTACATTATTGCAAGGACTGGACTGAAAATGACTGGAAAAAGTTGCCAATATCCAAAGAATAGCCTGGAGAACAAATGCTCACGGCTACTTGGAAAAATGACAGTCTGGTTCCTTGGAAGCAAAATATGGGGTGGGTCAAGAGTTTTGCAGAGTGCAGTAAATAAAACAACTTGAGGAACTGAACTGTAAATATCAAGAAAGAACATATGAAAACAGAACTGAACAACTGAATCTATAAAAGAACTTGCAGAGCATTTTGGTTAATGTCCATGAATTACTTTGCTAGTGAGAACCACATCCTCAATTAGATTAGATGCGTCTTTAGGGAGAATGGCAGTAGGAATAAGCATAAATCTGGGCCTGAGACTGCAGTCTGGGGAAAGCTTCAGTGAGGACTTGCTCCTGGGCCAGGCACAATCCCCAGATACTAATGAGAGGTGTGATAACTAAGAAAAGGGGAAGGACCATGTGGCACAAAAATGAGACCAACCAACGTGTAGTGTGGGCACGCTTACATGGTCATCCAACCTAAACACAATGAGGGGTTTTTTTTTGTTGTGTTTTTTTTGAGAGTCCCACGAGTCTGCTCAGCAACATTTTGGTTTTTGTTCAAAGTAAACACTCTGCAAATATTTACATCTGCTCTGATTTTCTGTCAAAGTTGATGGCTGGAGCTTTTTTTTTTTTTTTTTCTTTTTTCAAACAAGAAAATATTATATTGATGAGAAGCGCTGCATTTACATGGAGCCCTCTTAGGCTCTCAGCTGTGGATAAAGGAGACATTGAAGCAGAACAGACAGGGCCTTCACATGAGACAGCCTGTTTCCCTACTGAGGAAGCTGTTATCTCTGTGTCGCGCCTCATCAATCCCTGAGTGAGCCGTTACTGTACCCTACCTGCCATATGGCTGTCACAGCACAACCCAGCCGGACATTCTTCCATCCAACACGTTCTGCCAGACCCTCCGAAAGCTGTTGGGTGCCTCCCTGTGGAGAGGCAGATATTAGACTGCAAGGTGGGCTTCAAACCTACTGATGCCCTTTTTAATTGAATTAACATGTTGCTTGACCCCTGCAGATGCTTGACTTATATGTGCTAATGTTACTAATATGCAATAAAATATTTTATTTGTATTGGTCTTCTGTGCATTTCCCAGAAGTGTCCTGGTTAAGAAACAGAACCGACTTGATGTAGTTTTCACTAAAATACCACAGGAGTAAGCTTCTGTTAACTCAAAAGGCTTTTTTCCCCTTCACATTTGGTGCTGTGTAGTGTTCAGTGATGCTGCTAAGCTCATAGTGGTACTCATTCCAGGCCATAGCGAGGATGCAATTAAAAGGAAACCACTCCAGAGGGTAAAAAATACAGAGCAAAAGGCCTTCTTTTGTTGATTTAGTTTTGATGCCCTTTTTTGGCTCTCGGCCCATTTTTACACATGTTGGGAAGGAGAGGACGTTCTGAAGCAGTAGCACACAAATGGATCACTGTGGAACCACGAGCTTTATGCTGCAAGAGGACTCGGAAAAAGTAGAAAAATCCAATACAAGACTCCAGTTTTAGATGTGAATCAATATTTCGAGGACAAAGGGAGGCAGTGGGGTTTTTGGGACATGGGGTGGGGTGTGAAGTGTGTTAAAGTGCTGGATGCTAAGTTTAAAAGAAAATAAATAAAAGTGTGGTCTCAAGTTTTGAAAAAGCACTTTGTGCCAACAACATTCAGTGGCGTGGCGGGGGGGGGGGGCACGATAACAGGTATGTACCTTTATCTTGAACTCCTGAGCACAACCTGGAGTGCTCTCCAAGAGCGACAGTAGCCCTCCAGCAGCTGCGGCATACATGAGGAAGAATAGGAAGGACATCTGGGATGGCTCCATTCCAAAGACAGACCTGCTGCACAGTCCTATTTCCTCTTTTAGTTCTGTCATGGATGAATACATGCTGTAGACCTCACACATCCAATAATAATACACATTTTCCTACAATGACAGTATAAAATTGTAATAAGCTAACCAACATAGAGTACACTGTCAAAAAAAAAAAAGACACAGCTTGTTCTGGCACATGAAAGAGCTACCTGGGAGGATGGTAATTATCACTTCTGCAATTATCCTGTCAAATGTAGATGCCTTTTTTTTTTTTTTAGTTTTCTCTCAATGAATCTGCCACTGCAGTGATGCATTTGATTTGGCATTCAAAATTGAATCATTAATAATCTATGCAGCATGTCTCCAATGTCAGCATGTCCACATCCACGATGACAAATACATGGCAGATGACAGAGGAGGTTCCCAGAGGATTAATACATGGTTGCCTGCCAAACATTATGCTTACATGCATCATTGTGAGCAATGCATCATTAAAAATTCTAGCACATACTTTATTGAGACATTTATCTGCAGTAGAAACTATTTTCTACCCTAATCTTGTTTTCTATTTTTTTTTTTTTTTTTTTTGGAAATGAGATCCGAGGAACACTAAATTGAATCCCTTGAGTCTCACCAACGGAGCTCAACGTGTTCGCTTGAAAAAGATGGAGGAGACGAGGAGGCCAAAGGCCTTTAAACTGACCTGCAGTCCAGGCGTGTTGCTCAATGTACGTGTGCAGCGTCATGCTGTCCAGTTCCGCTGCGTTCGGAGTCTTCGAGGGATCCTGGACACATACTGTCGCGCACAGTCTGTCAATCTGAGTGCAGAGGAAAATCACCACATCACACCCACACATGATGATTTACCACTGTGAACCAAAAGCATCCCATTGATAGAGACAATAACGGAAGAATAGCTCGAGGCAGCCAAATATGATTTTGCCAGTGCAATATTCTCCACAGTATCTTCCTCCTACTGGTACTCTAACCATTTATCTTGGATTCAAAATTTCATGGTACTTTGTGTGATAAATGCACTTTTGTTCTTTTAAATCCAGAAACAGGACACAAAGTACCATCACCGTATTTATTTAACACTTCAGAGTCAGCAGAGTAAAAATATTACTTGGAAAATAAAATTAAGTACATGTTTGGGGAAACTGTATACATCACCTTTGCTTAGTACACAAGAAATTAATCAAACCATGCATCATATTTGTATTTGAATTGTGGGATTTTAGTAGATCCTTTCAAAATACTTGTACTAATAGGGACGACTGCTCTGACTGTACTAAGGACAGAATATTTCTGTGCAAGTCTCACCTTCCACAGGATCTGGGTGAGGTCCATTAGCACCACAGGGGATAGAGCAGGGATGCTGGTCTTGTAGGTGCGAACTCTGGAAGTCGGCCCACCCATGTGGTGCACTTTTCTGCCAGTGTTGAACTGCGGGTAGACTTCTAACCCCAGCTCTTTTATCAGCTCCAAGATGTGTGTTTGAGTGCTGTAAGAGAAAACCTAGACCTTTATCGTGTTTGTGTTTCCAGTGTTTTACTTTGGAGTTATTACAGTGTCAGTAAATATAGAGTCAACATTTCATGCTTATTGAGTTTATAAAAGTAGGCTTGAAACTTTTCCAACTTTTTGAAGCAAGGTTCTTTATTTCAGCAGTTCAGGCATATCCAGGTCTTCAAGGACTCATTTAGGCAATGTTAGGCTATATTTTGATGCCCACTTCTATAAATTAAGTAATAATGGAATTGTGATTTTTATTATCTAAAATTGTAATGACCTTATAGTCCGAGAATTGAGAGCCATTTACCATCCTGTCTCCTGTTATGGAGCCATGATAAAGGCTGTTCCAGGTCAAATATAATCCACATCTATTGGGATTGATTTAAGATCCACCAGTGTGGGTCAAATCAAGGAAAATTGTTCTTTTAGGGAATCGTGAAACTGTGCATCATATCTGTGTGCATTTTTGTTATGGGACAGTCGTGACAGAGGTCAAAGGGACCTTGACACTGACACGATAACTGTGTGTTCCCACCACATCTGCCCTGGTTCATGCGGAGCCAGGCACTTGCTGATTTTTGAGGGTCATGGAGGCATCTCAAAACAGTGAAATAGCAAAACCGCATAGGATGGTGACCTCTGTTCCTTATGTGCACAGATGGTGCACATAAGGAACAGAGGTCAAAGGGTGCCTTGAGAAGGAGAGAGAAAGACGAGATCTGTAATAGGTTAGCACTGTTCCCGGTTCAAATCCCAGCCGGGGCCTTTCTGTGTGGCGTTTGCATGTTCTCTCTGTGCGTACTTCAAACTTCACAACATAAAGCGTTACACTGGCGTTGGAGCGTTCGTCCTTAAACTTTTGTTCTCTTTGTTCTCTTTTGTTTCACTGAGGTAAGTTTTGCGCTCTCAGACAGAAAAAAAGATACTAGTTAACTAAAATGTAGCTTCATCTTTCAAAGAGTTGTAGTGAAGGTCACATGCTACATGTAATCTTTTTTTTTTCATTTTCAAGCTGTAATATCTTTAAGACCATTCGTCTGATCTGAGTAGCTTTGTGGTATAGAGAACACCTCATTCTGTCTATGGGAATCTCTGTTGTGAATACGGCAGTCTATGCCGTATTATTAAATTTTCAAGGAATTTCAAGGTCTCAATAAATCAATCAATAAAGTTATAACTTTTTTGTAACGTGTTTTTTTTATTATTTTTTTTGATTTTTGGTTGCTTTTCTGTCTCTCTCCATTAAAATGAAACTACTATAAAAATTAGAGCCTATTAATTGCTTTGTAAGTGAGCGACCTTACAAATTCATCTGGGGATCAAATAATTATTTCCCCTGCTGGAGCTATTTAAAAAATGGCCCCACAGATAAAGCTGCTCCACGAAGGCTTGACTTCATCACAAAAATATTTTTTTATGATCAAACTAATTATGGTAAAGAGCTCAAATTTGGTAGTTTTCCTATTAAGAGGTGTATCATCACCCTGGAACCTTTTCAGGGAAATCAGAGATGGATGGGCATTTGGTGGGTTGACATGGAATGATCCATAGGGTATTTATTTATTATAATTGTAATTCAAAATGTTATATAGACACTTATTATGAGGGAATTCTTGGCAATCTGGAAAATTAACTCAAACCTTGTGAAGGCATGAAACAGGAAGAATATGTAAGGGTTAAGAAAAGGTTAGATAAGTGCAGTGGCAAACCTTGAAAGAGAAATGACCTTGAACACTTGGGAATCTTTGAAAGTCTGCAGAATTCTAGTTCTTTTTTTTTCTTTTTTTCTTCAGGTACATGACTGTTTATTTGTAGATCCTTATTGCTACTGCCACTGCTACATCTACTCCTTCTGGTTTACACTGAAAAAAAACCTACAATTTTATGTTATGTAAATCCATAAAAATGTCACATGTCATTACATGTGCATATACAGTATAGTACATAAATAGTGACCATAGAAACACGTACAGATAAAAGATAAAAAGGACAATGTTCAGTAGTGCACTGTAAGAGTGCTGTTAAGAAGTGCTGCAATATAATGTATATGTTGCAATCAATTTCTCTATGACTTTCATGCTGTAATCTCAGCATTGCACATTACATACACAGTATCAAGTAACCTCATTCACATCAAGTAATCTTATCCAAGGGTTTTCTTATGAATAGGTATCTGCAAATACCTTAGCTGTCTGTGTTATTGGCAGCACAATCTAAATCCTCTGTCTGTGCCTTTAAAGATAGTGTTTCACTGAGTAAGGCATCTCCACATATATTATTCCTTGCATGATCATGGGAAGCTGGAGCCGGCCCCATCCTCTCTTTCAGCCAGTATTTGTCACTATCTGTGTTGTCAGGTTTCAGTGCTAACCACAAGGCCATTCAACAATAGTGAACAGCCTCTTGAAGTTATTGTGGCTAAAACTCACTTGTTTAAGTAAGGTCTTCATTTTCTGGCTGCTCTAATGTTGCAAACTCCAGTGACTCAGTTTAAACACCTTCCATTTCGCTCCAGAATAAAACATTTGCATTTGTCAGTGTGATTGTGCCGCATTGCTGTTTCTACTTTTAGTATTACTGTATGTATTTGAGCAGCATTACCTTCCTACCCACTGCGCTCCCAAGTCCCAGCGATCAACACCGTTGGCTGCTGGTAACTCAATAGACAATGTGCGCCCTCCCACTCGATCTGCGTGGCACACCAGACATGATTTTGCCAGAGCAATACACTGACACTTCTCAACTGTTCTTTAATTGTATAACTCTGCATTACAAGTTGCCAGTTGCATTCAATCCTGATAAAATTTTACAAACCTTTCCCTTCCAGAATTAGTATTTTCAGAGTGGTGTCCCTTTTTCTAAGCAAATGGGCTGCACTCAGTCCAGACAGTCCAGCACCGACAACTATAACGTCCCAAATTTCCGCAGTCATGGCTGAGTTCGAGTCGCTTTCTTCAGTGCCAACTTATTGTGTGCCGGTAAACCGAGAAGTCAGACAATCAAATCCAGCTTGTATTCCCTTTTCTTCTCTGTATCAATTAGGTTATCTTATCTTGCAAAGCCTGGGTGGCTTTCACAATAGTGCACTTTGGAACTGTGATCAAGTGAGCTTGTGACCTAGTTGGCAAAGAATCGGCTGTGCAAATTCCAGCAAATACAGCCAAGAGAGGCTTTTGATTTTTGAACAGTGGAGAACATTGTCAGATGAAAAAAATTCTTTGTAACGCCGTGTTTAGGAAAAGTAATGCAAATTTTCAAAATATGAATTCTGAATGATGCACACTCACAGTACGTACATATACAACAAATGGAGTAATTAATTATAAGTCAGAAGCAGAATTTGCATTATAGAGCAAGAGTGGCGTTATGCAAATAAAATGTGAATTTTGAGCTTGGAGAAAGAAGGCTGAGTAAGAGTTTACCCAGCAACTGGAAACAAAACAGAAGGGAGAGAAATCCACAAACAAGCAACAGCTGAAAGCAACTACAATGAAGGCCTGGCAGCGCATCTCAAAGGAGGAAGTATTTGGGGATGTCCATGGGTTTTATACTTCAGGCAGTCACAGACTGAGAAGCATTTTCATTCAGGTATTAAAAATAATACTTTTATTAGTTTGACGGATTATTTTTGGGCATCTGAAAATGGGTAACTGTGTATAAAAATGTCTGCAATCTCCACATAGTTCATGCAATAATGTTGTTAAAGCCGTTGAATGAAAGATGAAGGTCAGCTCTTCAATCACATCTTGATTGTTTGATTTAAAAGCTGCTGTGCTGGTGTACTGCGGCAAAAGTACAAAAACTGAGTCATTGTCCAAAAATCTGTGGGCCTAACTGTGTTATCTCCATATCAATGTGCACAGATTCTGAAGCAGTGCTCCATGTGAATGGATGAATTAAAAAAAATAAATAAAAAATCTGTCAAGTCAAGGGCACAACAGTGCACTGCAAATGTCGTGGTTTGTTATGAAACAAAGCGTGACACGTTTTGAGTCTCATGTTCTTGATTCAAATAAGGACGTTCAGATTGTTATGCAGTAAAGTGGATTTCCTAAAAGAGACTTCTGAGACGTGGCAAATAAAACCCGCAGCAGCAAGTGTGTAGAACTTGACAGATTTGTGTACAAACAGTGAAAATCCCTCTTGTATTGGTTTGGATCTTATACCTTTGTATCCATCTGTCTCCATTTAGGCCAAAGCTTGTATGTAGGTGTTCAGAAGGCCCAACTGCTCGGCCAAAACCAAAAACTCTGGCACACCGATTACACTTATTTTTATATCAGTTCTTTATTTACCTTTTAATTTTATGCTGCGGTCAGAATGGTCGCTGCTGTTTTTAAGGCAAGTTTACAGTCAATTTCAACAACAAGTAAACAAATGAACAGTTTAAACTTGGAGTGTAATTGGATTCCAAAGGTTTGATTTCATCTTTTTTTTAATTTTTATTTCAAAACAGATAAAAATACCCAGACAATAAAAACTACCCAGAACATTTAATTGTACCAACAGCAGATTACATGCAGCATTAGCATTCATTTAGTTGTTTCTGTCCGTCTGACAAATGTAAATTAAGTTTGCTCTTTGCATTCCCTTAACAAACAGGTTAACAATTGGCAGCATGTCCACATCACTTCACATGATAATGTTGTTGAATAACTCTGAGTCTGTACGCTGACACTCTAAAATCTTTTTTTTCTCTCTCAAAATAATGGCTTAAACAAACACAGAGGATCGAGGGTTGCGTGATGAATCGCTAGACGGCAGAGTTGCTATCAGTGGCTTTATGTTGATTTTGTTACAGGTCATATTCTATCATTAGTTCAGATAGTTTGACAACTGAAACAGAGAAAGGTAACCAGCTTTATTTTAATACACTGGCTATCACAGTGCAGATGACACTAAAGCAAACTCAGTGGAAATGTTAACATATGGCAACGGTTTAATCACTCATCTGGCTTTTTTCAATCATGTGACCACTAACCACAAGATGGTAACTTTGACTCTGGACATGTGACAAGTGAGTAGAGACCCAGTCACACGGGCCTAGAGACTGGACAGTAACCATCTGGCAACCACTGGTCACTAGGGAAAAATATGTATTTCCGGAGTGATTGTAGTTAATTTAATGTAGTTAACGAGTGTTTTCAGACAGGTTCCATGCAAACGGCACATAATTGTGGCAAAGCAAGTCTCAAGGAGGTTTTCGGTGCAGCGCCCTCTTTGCGACCAGTTTCACTTTGCAACTGCTAGCTAGCTCCAGGAAGCACTGACCAAGCACCAACCAGTCAGCGAATATGCATTTTCCCCCTTGCAGCCAGTGGTTGTATCGCATTATATGGGCGATAACTCTCAAGCAATGTGTTCACAACATCACCTTAGAAACCTGAATAGCTGATGAACACTGTACAGCTGCTGCCATGACCTTGTAGGCAAACCATTTTATGAGGATTTGGTCAGGATTTCGCCACTCGGGCGGCTTGTTTGGCCGTGGCTCAAGAGGTAGAGCAGGTCCTCTACCAATCAGAAAGCTGGTTGTTGGTTTCTCTGCTGCTCCATTCTGCATCCCAAAGTATCCTTGGGCAAGATACTGAACCGGAGGTTGCTACCGATGCATCCATCATAGTGTGACTGTGTATGTGAATTTTAGAGTGAATGGGTGAATGAGACACGCTGTATAAAGCGCTTTGACTGCTCGTGTAGAGTAGAAAAGCACTGTATAAGAACCGCTCCATTTACCACTAGTGTGGGTGCAGATTTTAACAGAAAAACCATGTCCACAAATTATTGTAGAGATTGTCTTTGGACATTAATATTAAGAAGAACAAGTGGCTGAGTGCCCACTGAACTACAACCTAGCAAGCAAAACCAACAGTGAGATTATCAGCAGCTAAAACCCCAAAAGTTCTACGGCGTCTTTGATAGCAACTCAATATAGTCTCACCAACCATATAACAGTGCAGTAAAGAACTGTTCTGTTTCTATCTGGAAACCATTCTGCATAAATTGCATATCATCTTACTGGTACTTACTGGGTGAAATGCAATGCTCAATCTAATCTAACGTGCAGGGCACGTAGCTTCCAGAGGAAGTCCTGAACAGGTTTCGTAAAAAGGTTCACATTAAAGTAATTTGGGAAAAGAGAACAGTGACGGTTTCATGCTTTTAAATGTAATTTCTTTCCACAGAATCCATCCTATTTCTAGACAAGTCATTCTTTTTTTTTTTTTTAAAGCAGTTACTCAGAAAACTTTACAGTGTATTCTCAAAGTTTGAAATAAGTGGGTGTGCAAGGTCAAAGAGGAGGTTAGCTGGGTTTTTAGATGTTTCAGACAGCGCTGCTTTATCCAATAGTGCTTTAGATAAAATGAGTTTTAAAAACATGTGTAGTGACTAGCAGAGAAAATTCACATAAATAGTTGAAAGAAGTGTTATTTGTTTGCTTATAGTTCAGATAAAGCGCTTTGTCCTCTGCTTCTGATGTATTTTCACCGTTTGTCAGCTGAAGAATATCTCACCCTTTTCTTGTAGCACAGACATGAGCTTTACAGGTTTTATTTAAAAAAAAAAAAAAAAAAAAAACCTTGCTTACTAAAGCTGAAAAACCAGAACCAGTTTCTCCTCATTTTAGACTTCATGTATTCTCTTTTAATAACTTTTTATTTGAAGCCGTGGACATTTGACAAATGGGGAATTTTTGTATTGTGTATCCAACAAATACCAGGGAGTGTGCAGTAATTGTGTGTTTCCAGAAAGAAATTTTTATTTTTTGATTAAAAAATAAATAAAATAAAAACACAGTTAATGGGTAATAGGAGAATGAACATAAACAGACAACTAGGGGAAAAAATACACAAAGCTGAGTGTAGACAAAGCAGCAATTTGTGGCAGGTGATTTGCTTTCAGTAGAGTTCAGCTCTCTTCAAATTAGCACCCTGAGTTTCCCTGCCATTGTTTGCTCCTCCAGTTTCCCTTGTTTACAAAGAGATTGCGCTGCATTGTTATTCAGCTGCCCGGACGCTGATTTCCTCAAGCACGATTGGTTTTCCGAAATTGCGCATAATTTTTAATCATTAAGTTGTGATTACAAAGGGAAGGATGCAGGGTGTTAAAAGCAGTATTAAGAGCTGAATAGCAACATCAAGGTAACCTTTTGGAAAAGTGGTCACTGTCCAATCGGAAAGCTTTATGGTAATGAGGGAGGAGCTCACATTAAAATGAGAGCAACAGGTGGTACACTGTTGCTTGTTCCTTTGTATTTTATGGATAGATGTGCGTGTAGTGCTGACATTCAGGTAATATCAATATAAAGTAGTTCAGTATGTTTTTTTTTTTATCATATGATAGATATGCATTATATATTTAAAGACACTGTACTCATTATTGTGACCAGCTGCTACAAATGACTTTATCGTAAACAGGAACAGTATGTTCAGACAAATCTGCACTCATTTGAGAACAGCATCTTACCTCAGCTGCCCTCCCTGGCTCTCTGTATTCTTGCTATGTGCTGCAGTTCTCTTGAGCTCAGGTAAGAACACATACATGGATACAACTATGCATGCATAAATGGTAAATAGGGCACAGTTGTGTACCACATTGTTCTGTTTTACATGACGTGGCATTAAAGAAAAGCAGCTTTATATAGACAGTTACTGAGACCTTCACACCTATTCTCTATTGAAGACTGCTGAGACATAAGAGCTCAGTGGTGTTAGTTTTCCAATGTTACCATGGTACTCAGTCTGTCCAATCAGAGATTATGTTTGGAGATGATTGTTGACTACCTAATGTTCCAGGGATTTGAGCTCACGTGTTTCTTTTTTTCTTTTTTCTTTCTTTTTTCTTCTTCTTCGGGGTGTGGCTTTTACACTGAGCAGCTCATCTTACTTTCACTGAAAAGTACATTTAAAATATTTTTTTATGTACTATAGACTAATGCAGTTTATTGTGTTATTTATTTATTTATTATTGAGGTCAGACGTTTACATGCACTCATCACAGGCATGAATATTGTGGTAATTTGGGGCTTTTAATGATTTCTTTGAGCTCTTCATTTTTTCAGGGTGGAATGATTGTACAGCTCACATCTTTAATGGCAAGGCCACGGCCTATTAACTTCTCATTGGTGATCATAATTGACTAAAACTGCTACTTTTCTCTTTGCCAGCATAAAAAGGATTTATTCCATAGCATTCATTGAGTATTGTTCAATGCAATGGGGAAGTCCAAGGAGCTCAGTGAAAATAAAAGCTGCTGCACATTTACACAGGCTGGGAAGGCCTCTTGCAGCCATTGTTAAACACTTCCAAGATCATAAATTCAAACTATTGTGTGTAATTACACGTTATTGTGTCCCCACTTTGCCACGGTCTGGGAGAAGACCTGAACTGTCACCCTCAGATGAGAGGCAATTGCTTAGGAACAACTAAGGAACCGCTGGGGCTCAGGCCTGGCCTTGAACACCAGCGTCTCTGTCCACAGTGAGGCAGGCTTTACATTGCCATGGACTGAGAGGGTGCCAACTAAGAAGGAAGGCCCTGTTCCAAAATTGACATCTTCAGGCTCAACTGAAATTTGTAGCTGTCCACATGGACAAAAGCCAAACATTCTCAACTCTGTTGAAAATTTGTAGAGTATGCTTAAATGCCAGGTCCATGTCAGGAAAACAAACAATTTAAATTAACTCTGCCAATTCTACCAAGAAGTGTGGTCACATATCCAGCCAGAATTATGTCATAAGCTTGTTGATTACTACCAAAAAACATCTGGTCAAGGTGCAACTTGCTAAGGAACATTTAACCAAATACCAGTGGTGGTGTACAGTGGCGGAAATGATTATTTGATCCCCTGGTGAATTTGTAAGTTTGCTCACTTACGAAGAAATGAACAGTCTCTAATATTTATGGTAGTTTAATTTTAATGGAAAGGGAGCATATCAACCAAAAATCCAAAAATCACATTATATAAAAGGTTATAAATTAAATCATTGAAGGAAAGAAGTAAAGCCCGGCCAGAATTCTGGCCCCCACATATTGGCGGTGTGCCCATGTGGTACACAGATTGCAATCATTCAATCAATCAATTAGAGATACTGATCTCAATTCTTTATGTGTATAAAGCACGCCTGTCCACAGAATCAATTTCTTCCATTCCAACATCTCCTCCATCATGGGCAAGAGCAAGGAGCTGCCAAAGGACATCAGGGACAGGATTGTAGACCTGCACAAGGCTGGAATGGGCTACAGCACCATCAGCAAGGAGCTTGGTGAGAAGGTGACAACTGTTTGTGCGATTATTTGGAAATATAAGAAATATAAAATGCCCATCAATTACTCTCAGTCTGGAGCTCCAAGATCTTGCCTCATGGCGTGGTGATGATCATGAGAAAGGTGGTGGATGACCCCTTGTTATTAATCTGAAGGCAGCTGGGACCTCAGTCACCAAAAACACCACTGGTGGCACACTACACCGTAATGGACTGAAATCTTGTAGTACCTGCAGGGTTCCCAGTACGAGACCATCTTACGTTACCCAGTGAACATCTAAATGATTCAGAGAAGGTTTGGGAGAAACTGCTGCGATCAGATGAAACCAAAATTGAGTTCTCTGCCATCAACTCGACCCAACTCATGTTTGGAGGAAGAGAAATGCTGAGTGTGACTCAAAGAACGCCATCTGCACAGTCGAGCATGGAGGGGGAAACATTATGGTTTGGGGCTTTTTCTGCTAAGGGTACAGGATGATTTCAGTGGATGGGGCCATGATGAAGAAAAAGTACATTACAGGTTGTGGAGTGGCCTAGCCAGTCTCCAAACCTCAGTCCTATGAATATCTGTAGAGGGTTAGTTGCAAAGCAGGAACCAAGAAACTGAAAGATTTAGCATGTTTCTGTAAAGAGGAGTGGGCCAAAATCCCTCCTGAGATGTGTAAAAAAACTGGTGACCAACTACAAGAAACCTCTTGCTGCTGTGCTTACCAACAGGGGTTTCTCCGCTAAATACTGAGTCCTGTTTTGCTTAGGGATCAAATACTGTAGTTATTTCATTCAATGACATGTAAATCATTTTATTTTATTTATATATTATATATTTATATTTATTTTAATTCTTGTACTAAATTCTTGTTTGTAAAGTCAAAAAAGAAACGTGCTGTACAATCAAAGGAAATCATTAAAAGCCAATGCTGACCGCATGCAAACTCTGACCACAACTATAAATTACAACAATTGTTGCAGTTAAACTAAACTGAACGCGTGTGAGAAGCAATGTTATTGTTCTATATTTATATATTTCGGGGAGGGAAAAAAATGCCGGAGTGTTATTTGCATAGTTTTTTTTTTTCTCCTTTTATTTTTCTCCATCCTTGCGGAGCTAATTCACAATGTTCGCATATTACAAAAGCCAGTTTCTCTTGTTGAGCTTGAATATGCTGGCCTTGTGACAGAGCCAATGCAATAATGTAAAGCTGTTTAAGATTAGTTTTGCCAAGAGCAGCATAGAGTAACTTACTCTCTGAATCTCATTTTTCTTCTGGAGAGCTGCTTTTTAAAGAAATTGTAACCAGTCTTAAATAGCTCTTAATTTAATTTGTCTAAGTGCTTTTCATATTCCTTTGTGGCATTTGGCTAAAACTATTATGTTTTTGTTTTTTGTCATTTCTTACCCGGAGTTCCTTTAAGAAAAATATCCAGAATCAATGTTAGATGTGGAGACTGTAAACTGTGGCCCAGTGAGTGTGAAAATAGGATATTTATCACTGACAACAAAAATAAGGGCTTAGGGATCAGTATCAGTTGTAATATGTGTATGCAATTAATTTCATTTTTTTTTATTTCTTTATTCATTGCAGAACAATATAAACAGATGAGGCTCAATGAGAACCAAAACAAATACAATTTAGACAGGAGAGGACAAAATAGTAAGAATACCTGTAAGGGTACTCGTGCGCCTGCTTATGACCAACCATGTTGTACCAGGAGTGCACATTAGAAATTGGAGACTCAAGGGAGAGGAAAACAACACTTGGAGTAATCATACTGTTGTTGTTGTTATTCCATTACAAAGTAAAATGATGGTAAAAGATCAGCTGGGGGAAGTAGTGCATGAGCCCCGGACTTGAGAATGACAGTGGTGGAGGGTTTAGCCGTGCGCTGGGAATAACATCTATATTGCTTTGGTTTTTTTTGAGCATTATTACAATAAGTATTTTTGCTGTGCCATCATTACCACATTTTACATTGCTTTTATTTGTATGGCAATATCCTAGTGAAATGGGGGCATATGTGAGCCTTTGGGAGTCTAGATATTAGCAAGAATTGGGCCATTGAATCACAATTGCCAAAAGCAGGCAGGTGACGTGTGAGTTCATTTTAGAGATTCAGGATAGGTTTTCCCAAGGATGCAGTTTTTTCCAGTATGTCATATGTGTATAAATTCTAGTTTTCCAGTTCAAAAGAATCATTTTCTTGGCTATAGTTTGAGCTGCACTGAATATTCTGTTGTTTTCCCTGTTAAAATCGCTACTATGTCTCTTGGTAGGCAGAGCGATGGAGACGGTGGCAGCACTGAAAGACGGATAGTGACTTGTTTTTTTTGTCTTTCCAAAGTTGTGCAACTGGTGTGCAGAGTGAAGTAGAGTGAACATAGCTAGTATTTTGCACACATGATAATATTTAAAAAATTATTATTATTTATTTTTTTTTTTTGCCAACTGAAGTGAGCAAAGTGAAGTACTTTGTATTTGATTCTACAAGTTGTCATCTGGAGTGATGAACAAACTCTGGTCCAATTTTAGTGTTTTGTCTGATTGCAGTATTTTTTTGTATAATTTGGAGAAGTTTATTTTTTTTATGTGTAGTAGGGAGGGATCTTGATTAGTTCCAAGGGTGCAGGAGGAAGATCTAGGATGATAACTGCAATATTAAGCTTTGGCTGGATGGCTGATCTGAGTTGCAAGTATTCCAAGAAAAGCCTGTCCCAGCTGTCATAGGGCGAGAGGCAGGACCCTGTACAGGTGCACTCCTGTGCAGGTGCAGGCTGTGTCGACCCGATGTGTGCTTACATTTCTCTTGAGGTGCACGTCAGTTTACGTCATAGGTTCAGAGGGTTTTCCGGTCACAGCATAAATCCCCAGTAACACGTTTGCATAAGAGTAATGGTCAAAAACATACTGCTTCTAGTCCTCTTTATAGTTTTATTTCTGCCGTGCTGTCTTTTTAATTCTTGATGTCTTGCTTTTCCAGTAGAATTTTGAAAGGCAAGGAAATTTATACAGGTGGCAGCTGGATGAGCTGAAAAAATGTAAAATAATTCATTTATTTTTGGAAGGTATTGATGTTTTAATGATTGAAATTCTGCCTGTTATGAATAGCGGTAGGTTCATCCAACACTCAAGGTCATCGTTTATTTTTTTAAGTAGTGGAGTCGAGCTGAGCCCAACAAGCTCTGACAGCCTGAGGGAGACATCAATGCCTGAGTACGTGATGTGACCTGTGCATAATGGGATTGGTGGTGTATGGTCTGCTTTATCCCAACTGTTGCTGTATAGCAGGATAGAAAATGTATTCCAGTAAATGGAGTAATCTGAGAATCTGGGGTGGGGGGGTGGGGGTTCTCAAAGCTTCATTGTCTAATGCAGTATCTTATGTCTATTTAATGTTTGCATTCCTTTGATGCGACTGTTCTGAATTTCTTAAAAACTGGGATGCACGCAAGGATTGCAGGTGACATCCGAGGGCCCGCAGACCATCCGTAAGGCTGAGGGAGAGAGTGTGACTTTGGGATGCAGCTATGAAACGAGCCCTCAGGACACTGGAGAACTTGACATCGAATGGTCTCTGGTCAGTCCGGACACCACGCAGAAAGATCAAATGGTAAGAAGTAATGAGAGATTGATCCAGGTGATTTTATCTATATAATATCATCAGGATTAGATTTATAGGGATTAAACCGCAGCGTATATATAAGCTGTTATTTTATGCCCTTTTAAACGTTTGGAAAGTAGACCTTGATGCACCTAGTAATGCATCGTGTTTTGGGTCTAAGGTGCCAATTAATTTTGAGAACATGTTCTTTAGTACAGATTGTGCTAGTAAAAGATTCTACAGTTTAAAAAGTTGCAATGTTTGCTCATTATTCATTGAGTCTTTGAGATGCTACTCTTTCATGTTACGACTGAGTCATGCCTGTATTTTTGTGTCTCCGCCTGACCTGCTGCGGCACGCACTAAAAGGACCGCCGAGTGCTTCATTGAACTGAATTGAATGCTGTCTCCATTTTTTTTTTCCATAAAATTATTTCTAAATCACAAAATTTATTCAAATAACGGTCTTTGAAATTGTTAGCAAATGATTTGAAAATGAAGGTCCATGAAATGAAAGTGTTCTTCAATATTTTTTGGAGAGTCGAGATTCTGAGCACAATTAGGCCAGCTTATTATTTTTTCCGCTCCTGCTGCTCATCACCACGGTAGATCATCTGTTTGCATCTCTTCGTGCCCTCTGCATCTTTCTCCGTCTTGCCAGCCACCTGCAAATCCTCTCTCATCACATCCATAAACTTCCACTTTTTGGCTTTTTTTTTTCTGTTCCTCATGCACGTCAGCTCTCTCTCCCCAAAAATGCTCATCCCGGTATACCACGTCTCGCTCCTCTTCACATTTCCAGGCCAGTTCAGTCTCGCCTCTGTTACTCAGTCCTGCATCTGTCAATCCAGCTGAGCTGTTCCTCTGATATACTCACTCCTAATCCTGCCTATCATTTTTAGTCCCAATGTAAATCCAGTGCAAATCTTAGCAATCTGCCAGTATCCCTGACCTGTATCGCACAGCTGGACAAACTATCATCTTGTAGTTAGCCCAGCTCTTTTTGGTACCTTATTGAGACCCGTCTGTCATTAATCATTCCTGATATTCTTCCCCATCCACCCCACCCTGCACCCTAAATCTTCAAATCTATTCAGATTTCACATCTTCTGTTCTAAACCTCATGTGATGCACTTGTGCCCGAAGCCTCTAAGTCCAAACTAAAAATTCAGTCAAGGAGACTGGCAAGTGGATGAACTCTCACTGCATTTTAATTTCACAGGAATTAGTTGTTTAATTTAAAAGGCAAATGGGATAAACAAGTCATTAGTGTTTAAGACTTGGGAGAATATTTTTTCCCTCTCATCTCTCGCCTTGTGCAGAAGGGATTGACCAGATCTACTATGAGCTGCTTTATACAGTGTACCGAATAAAAACATTGTAAAATATTGGTCAAAATTGAATGTGATATACTAGTTTTATGCATAAACTGTACAGACTTTACTGCTTATTGTAAATCAGTAGAGCTATTTATGCACATTTCCAGCTCCCTGTCTTTATTTTTGTACTCTACTAGGGGGCGGTTTTGCATAATTCACAGTTCAAAATATTCATCATTTATCTTATACTGGGCGTTGGTACAGATTTTCATTTATGTCTGGAAAAAAAACCCCACAATTTTAGTTCCTCTCTCTTAAAAGCCTCTATTCCTTTAAGCCAAATTTCTTCTGTTTGGCTGACAAAGGTTTGAACAGCTGGCAAATGGGGATGCACCCAGAGATGCGTGACTGAAATGATCTTAATGAGGGATATCTGTTCTCACTGACATCATACAGAGCCAAGAAAAAATGTGGAGCACATAAAGCACGAGTTTTGGCTTATAGAGGTCACCTGTGTGCAGTGACCTCATCACCACTGCAACGGGATACATGGCAGAAAATGAGGTCCACTTTAAAGAACTTAAAACCAGCTAATAAACACACAGCTCTGACATCTGACTTAAAAATGTATATAGAGAAGTTATGTTAATGTGTGATCAAACTATAACAGGAACAGCCCCCATCATCCTTTTCAAACCAAGACCTATGAGCATTCATTCAGAGTTGTTTCTCTTTTCTAAATTGAGCAAGCACGCTGCAGATCTCCCTGATTTGGTCTCGGTTAAGTGAGAAAAAATATCTCTTACTGCATTTCCATTTCTTACTAACTAGTTATGCTGCCTTGTGGTGCGTGGAAGGTAGTATTTTATTTTATTTTATATTTTTTTTTTTTTTTTTTTTTTTTTTATTGTCTCCTCCGTGAATCGCCACCTTATCGTGGTGGAGGGGTTTGTGTGTCTCAGTGATCCCAGGAGCTATGTTGTCTGGG
>JAVDPK010001425.1:428873-448703 GCA_034780415.1 Cichlasoma orientale | reverse complement strand
CTTCTCTGCTTAGGCTGCTGCCCCCGCGACCCGGCCCCGGATAAAGCGGAAGAAAATGGATGGATGGATGGATGGATATTTTTATTGTTTTGCTGCTCCCCGCTGATGCTGGAAATGAGACTGATGAGAGTGGTGAGACTGAGTCACAGTGAACGTGCTCTAAAATTAAAACACTGAGCTAAAAGACATCTTAGAGGTCCAAGGTTGGTGGTAATTTTAACCAACCACTCTTGTTACATTTATTCCAATAACACTGCACGCAACACTGACTCAGTGTCAGTCAGTTGCTGAATTACGCTTGTATTTGTCTTTATTTTCCCATCAGCTTGTATCCTATACCTACGGCACGGAGTATTTCTATGGTAACCACGCATTTGAAACAGGGCTCAGCTTTGCTGCTGGCGATCCCACGACGGGTGACGCTTCGCTGTCGATCGCTCCGCTGTCACCTGCTCACAGTGCTACCTACCAGTGTAAAGTGAAGAAGGCACCTGGAGTGGACATGCAAAAGATGACACTTGTGGTAATGGGTAAGGGCGAGGCTTTAGGCTGCATCTCGGGGTTAACCTAGATGTCAACTAAATGCAGCATTTATGTCCATCACCCTTCCGACCTGCAGCGTTCTTGGTGTTTAGTACTTCAGGAGGCCCCAGTTCTATTAAAGAACTTAATATTGCCTTGACATGTCATAATGTGCAGTGCACCTCCATACTCTGGATTCCTTGGTTTCTACGGTCAGTTATTTAAATGGTTACGTGGCTCTCGGTGATAACGGATCGTCTGTTAGAAACGGCTTTGACTGTTCAGTTTTTGCTCTGTGTAAGAAAAATTCTTTATCTGATGAGAAATCGGTTCCAAATTTGTATTAAATTGGACGCTTTTCTCCAGTTCCTAAACCATTTCATCTGAAATACATTTTCCCTGCTATGTTAGAACTCGCACTTTACTCCTTTTGATAGCACATTACAAAACACATTACTTAGAACTTATCATTTTTTAGAATTTTTTTTTTAACAGTCTCCCATAATTAATTGTGGGAGAGTCAGGATTTGCATGATTGAATTACACTATCTGAACCTGCTAGCTTTGTCTGGACATCAGTCTTCATCAGCAGATGGGGTTTGCTGCAAATAGAGGTCGGCGTGTTTGCAATTTTACAAATGGAAATGAATGAACTGAAGGAGGATGGCTTTGTCTAAAACTAATGACACTTCACTGAGAGCCATTTGTCAATGTACTGAATCTTAAAGTTGGATAAAGGAACTTACTTAGTCAAATCTATTTTGAAGAATATGAGCAGGTATTGGGGTAGAGGGCAGTCACCTCGCTGCCAGAATTAAGGTCGAGTATGATATTAAATAATGTGTTTCATGATGGAGCGAAATAATTTATGCACTCCATGAGAGTTCCTGTGGAGCCCAAATCAAGAAGAATAAAATGCAATGTTGGTGCGACTACAGAGTATATGGTACAACTGTAGTTATGAATTGTTCACAATATACGAATAAATAAATAAACAGAAGTTTGCAAGACACCACCCGAGCTATGATTCAATCTCGGGGCAAAGAATAATAAGAAAACATGAAATTATTGTTTCGCTGTAATGTTTCAATTTAGTAAAAAAAAAATGACCCGAGCGGCCTGATCTGTCCGACCCCAGACCAAATTACCTTTATCTGCCGCAGCCTGTGCTACTTCTCCGACGTTTTCAAACAGCTTTTAAGCGTTCTGCTAAAATTCCAGATAAAATCATCTCCCTCTTCAATGAAACGCACACATTGTTAAATAAATATCCATACCACGCTCTTATATGTCAGCAGATAACCCGTAGCTATTTTCTTGCTGACAGGAACGCGAGGCAGTCCTGGGTGCCAACAATTCATTTTATAGATTAGGTTCTTTGTGCGCTTGTGGATGGAATAATTGGTTTAAAAAAAACAATATCCTGAGAAATCGGTGGATAGATTTTCGTAATTCTTCTTTCAGTATGTAAATTGTTGGGAACAGACTTAAATGTGCAAACTGCTCAGAGCATTGTTTAACATTATCAGTCTCACTCTAATGGGGAGCAATTTCGACCCTCTCGCATCACTTTAAAACAGCATTGACATCTAAATTGTTCAGACTTGCCATCATTAGCCATCAAGATTTAACTCCACATAGATTTTGGTCTTCACTCACTGATTTGCATGTCTTGGAGGCATGCTTTTTTGTTTGTTTGCTTTTTTTTGGGTAATTTATTGGATATCTGAGTAAAAATAAATAAATACAAAAATCTTCATATTATTAGGAACACCCATCTATATGAAAACCAAAAAAACAAAACAAAGGTTGCTCCCTTTTCATCCTACAGCTCTAAAGCTGAGCTGTTTTTTTTTTCTTTGAGGAAATAAAATGAAGATGGCAATGGAAAATTATCCATTTGTTGTATGATTTCAGTGAAGCCGTCTGTGCCTAAGTGCTGGGTGGAGGGAGGGAATGTGATTGGCAGTCCTGTGTCTCTGCACTGCCAGTCTCCAAAAGGCTCCACTCCCTTAGAATACACGTGGAGGAGAGAGGGAGCTGGCCCCATCCATGCTGAAGCCACACAGAGTAAGTCTGACCTCTGCTGATGTCACCGTGATATTGCACATCAAAGAGAATATGTGCATGTGTGTGAGCCACTGTGTGTGTGCGTGTGTGTGAGGCACTGTATTTGATGCTGTGTGAGCAAATCTCAGTGAAAATCATTTTCTTTTTGAATGTCCATTATTTGCCAAGTCTTTCAACTTTTTTTCTTCCAGAAAAATGTACTTTATCAGTGTTTATGCAGATTCCTGACATAACAAAACACCTGGGTGGCAATATTTATTAAAAACTTGTAGTTTATTTAAAGCAAGGCTAGTGTAGTGGTGCACTTCTCCCCATTTGTTTTCACTCTTTGTTTCACACGAAACATTTCTGCTACAAATTGCATTGATCCTTGTCCGACTCTGGCTGCACGCATACGTAATGAAAATCTGCTCCAAAACTGCATACTAATGAGCTTCATGTTGTTTTTTTTCCAATTTTCATTTGAGCACCTTATAATGCATGTACAGTACGCATTGCTTAAACTAATCAGTGTTTGTGGGCACGTGCAAATCCTCTCAGACAGTGTGACCGGAGAGCTGAAAATCAGCAACCACTCGGAGAGCTCTGCAGGATTCTACCTTTGTGAAGTGAACAATGCTGTTGGAGCAGAAAGCTGCAGGCTCCACCTGAATGCCAACAGACGTAAGAAAGCACGCTCACAGAGAACGCTCCTGTTCACATGCACGATGGATGACGCACACATGAGATCATAAAAGACCTACATGTTCGGGTTCATCCTCTTTAGTCTCCTCTCTTTGGAGTTGTGCCAAAAGCTCGTCATTGATGTGCTTTTCACACTCTGTAACATTAGTGTAGCGTTATGACGTGCGAAGGAAAGGAAAAACATTTATTCACAAAAAGTTTTTTACCTCCTGTTCTACATCACTAACTTTTTAAGTGTAAAGCGAGAATGATTCTGCTGCCTGTAGGTCTGCAGGGCCTGTTGGCTTTCTATGATGTAAAAGGCAGCGACAAAAAACAAGTGCGCAAATTAAATATAAGCTGAAGCACTACTCAATTTTAAGCGAAATACCTTAAATGAGGGCAATCTATCTACAGTAGTGCATCTGAACAAGACAGAAATGAGAGGCAGAGCAGAGCGGGCTCACAGGGAATGAATCTGTTGACGGGGAGAGCACCAGTGGGAAGTACAGTCTGTGATGCAGCCTGCCTATACAGATGAGATCATCATTTAGTTTAAGGCTCAAACAAACCATCTGCATCCTTTGGAGCCATAAAGAGTTTCTCTTTAGGCCTTGTGATCTTTGGAGCAGGCCCCAATGCATCTTGTCAGGCCCATACCCCCTTGGATAAGTGCTCAATTTCAAGCTTCAAGCAGTGAATCAGTCACAGTCATTCATTTTCATTTCAAGTGCAGACTACACAAGAGGTGTCAACCCTGAGGCTGGTGGCCCTCAACCAAGGATTTGCAACATGATTAACAGCATCTTATAGAATAAAAGCAGGTAGGAAGAGTATGAGACTGGCATATTAATCATTTTCTTTACTGCCAGGAAATATATTGGAGAAAAAAAAAAAAAAGCTCATACTCATACGTCTTAGTCTCAGGAAACCTATATATAGTTTTCTTTGGATTATGCTTGTCTACTATTGGCAATGTTAACATAATTTTTTATAAACGCAACTGGGTCGTAAAGTTGAGACCAACCAAGTTTAGAGAAACTGTCCATTACAAAATGATCGAATTTGATTAAAAAAAAAAAGAATAAGATGGATGGACCTCTGCTAAATCTGACAGGCATGGATGTCCCAGTATGATCTGACAGTGTTTCAAAGTGCAATAAAGAAAAGCCCATGATATGTCTTTGAGGAGTGTTTGGCTCCATTGTACTGCTGCAGTATGAATCCTTCTCCACAAATTGTGCCAACCAGAGGGCGAAGCATGCCACGTAGGATATCGCTCTGAAACCTGGAGCGGTGCTTCTCCTTGGTCAGGGTGGAAAGTAAAATCCCTTCCAGACTCTACACCCTGCTATCCTTCACTGTGAGTTTGATGCACTGCAGTGTGATTCTTTCCCCCCATTCGTCCCCTTTCACATACCCTTCTGATACCACTGCACATCTCTGGATATGTTTTACCCCACTCCAAGAGTCGTTTCTCCTCCTGAGAGGTGGACCGCTTAATGCATTGATCTTTTGATGGTGTGGCTGCTTTGAATGCAACTGTTGGACATTCTGCAAAAGATTTTTGAGTACAATGCACCGTCACCTTAGGAACCTTCAGTCTGGCCAGTATTTGATTATCTGTGTTTAGAATAATAATGGGACTCAACTTCTTCTTCTTTGCAATGGAGCTCTAAGGGACTGCCATGTTTATAATAGGTGAGCAACGGCTGAAAGTTAATTTACTTGAAAATGCCTCTTATGAGTATATCAAGTATATCAGCCAAGCACTTTGCATGTGTAAGAGTGCGAATGAGAGTGTTAGAAAGCATTTTGCAGAGCCAGCCTAAAGTGCTATTAAATGCAAACCATTTACTCAAGAAAATGATTTTCAATAGGAAGCACTGCAGCCTAGACTGAGCAGTATGGAAAACAAACAAACACAAACCACGAATGATATGAACCTCTATATATAAGAATATAGCAGGAATGGATTCTTCACAGTTTCTTCCGCAGAGCTTCAGAGTGAATAATTTCATGTTTTTCATGCTTATTTCGCAGCTCCGAGCAGAGCCGCTGTGATAGTTGGCACCGTTGTGGGTTCTCTGCTCCTCATCTTTATCTTCCTGGTCTTCATTGCGCTTCTTTACTGGAAGCTGAGCTGCAGACATCGTTACGAGAAGGAGTTCTCCAATGACATCAGGTACAGCGCATTCTAAGAGGCAGGCGGCACGCTTCGCTAAACCTCGGCTTCTATTAGCGGTGAATTTTGTCAGCGTGGTGTGAACGTTTGGATAGTACATTGTGTGAACTTGCACGTTTTTTTTTTTTTTTAAAGATCAAAAACACGACACTAACAGCAGAACTTTAAAAGGCGGCGAGGCAATTAAACTCTAATATAAAACAACACACATCAAAGCCGTTCGGATAAGAATAGAATATAAATCCCAGACATCAATTAAAACCAAACAAGGAGCATGCAAATAGAACAAAAATAGAGGGAGAAAAAATATGTTTCATGACGCTCCATGAGGGCTCTGTTAAATGTTACGATTCAGTTCCTGTTCTCTGCATTTATCAATACTTTTTGATGGGAATGTACTTTGTAAAATCAAGGATTTGTATGATTAGTTCACTCAAGTATAGTAATGCAAACACAGCATACGTGCAGGCTTTCTAACTGCGTACACACAGAACAGCCCCGGATACCTGCAACAGTTTCTTGCTTAGAGGACTGCATGTTCAGTTTTGCTGTGCAACCTTATGTAATTATGCAACACTCGGAACATAGCTGGATTTTTTTAAGCCAAAGCTTTTTAAACAACATTGTTCACTTTCTGGAGGATTAATAGATAGAACCACTGGCTTCTACAGCCACATGATAGCTTAGCATAAAGACTAGAAACAAATATTTAATGCCATTTATTGGCGTTATACAAACATAAACAAGACATTCCTTTTTGGTGGCAGGCTATAAAAAGGTAGATGTAGTTTGTTATAGCAGTGGGGACTTGTGTATGTAAAGTAGATTCTAAAAACAACTGGTCTGTGAGCGCACAGACAGTTTAGTGGGCAAGGAGAAAATCAGGCGCGGTCCTATAGATGTGTTTTGACAGCTTCTTCTTCTTCTGTTGTTGTTGTGTTTGAGACAGGCGGCCCAGTTTGTCCCCAGCTCTGTGAAAGCTGGCTTGCACGGGGGTTTCTGGTAGATTCTGGGGAATTCTTTCGAAGACAAAAGGGTGTATTATTAACCCGAGGCTTTATCATTTCCTAAATCGAACCTACTAACTTTGTTTCCTAAAAAATCAACTCAATATTTTAGATAGCACCACTGGCAGAGGTGATATCTTGTACTGTAGGTAATATACACTCCCCAGAGTTGCATTAATTTTTTTTTTTTGCATTGATGATGGGAGAGTCAGATCTTTAAAGTCTTCTTCACCACATCCCAAACACTGTCAGTGGATTTTAGGTCTGGAATCTATGTTTGAGCCCAGTGAATATGCCCATGCCATGATGGGAAATCCTGATCATTCCCTATATTCAGATAGTCAGCTGACCTCCCTTTCCAATGAATCCAATGAAAGGCTCTTATTTATTTGCTTTGTTAAATTTAGCTGGTGACTTTTTTTGTGTGTGTCTGGGCAATGTATAAAAAAAAACCCCCACAACTGGACTTAAAACTGTTTCATGGGTGACAGTCCTGTGTTTGACCCATTTTTCCACAACCTGCTGGATCTGTTTACTTTTTCGCTCTCATCTTACCTGATAGCCTGCAGGCTTTTGGGTAAAAGAGCCCCGAAGGCTAACTTCCCCCACTAGCTATTAGTGTCAGTCAATGGTGCCTCCAAATACAACATTTCACTGGGTCGATTTAATACAACTTAGCTATCGTCTGTAGCTCTGTGCAGCGTTCAAAAACAGAGGCTGTTCAAAGTGCCCGGTGTAACGTACGAGCAGGTGAACCATTTAAAAACACATTTAAGGAGAGAAATGATTACATTACAGTGAAACTAAATGCAGTCCACAAATATTGAAATAGACGTGCAGAGAATGGAGTTTTTATGTTAGAATTATCTTTGTTCTGTTTTGCATAATCATACGAGATATGCTTGCTGAGATTTTTTTACCAGTTTTGTCTGTTGTTGGTTTTTTTTCTCTCAATATGTCAGAGGATATGCTTGTGTTCACATGTTGTATTACTGTAGGGTCTTTACCTTACAATACAACACGCCTCGGGGCGACTGTTGTTGTGATTTGGCGCTATGAAAAGAAAATTGAATTGAATCGCCCGCAGCATTCAAATCTGGACTTCGACTTGGCCGTTCCATAACGCTCCATTTTCTCTTTCAAAGACCTTCCTTGGTGGATTTGTTGGTGTGTTTTGGATCATTATCCTGAGGTCCAACTCCAGCTTGTGGACAGATGGCCTCACATCATCTTTAAGCAGTCTTTGATGATGCAGGGTTCATGGTTGAATCAATGACTGCAAGCTGTCTGGTCCCTGAGGCAACAGAGCAACTCCGAATCATAACACCAACATGCTTCACAGTTGCTATAAAGTTCCTCTCCGGAAAAACTGCCTTTGGTCTGCGTCAGACGTGTCTACTGTTTTAAATACTTTGCAGATATATTTTTTTTAATCCCCTGAAAACCTCATGGGCTTCAACAATGTCTTTACTTAAGGCCTTAGAGAGCTCTTTAGATCTCGGCACGATGACACTATATAGCACAAGAGCAAAGAGCCCTTGATGTCAGAAGTTTAAAGAAACCAGGTAACTCCCTTCTAAAGCGTTTGCTTTTCAAATACATCAAACACAGATGGGATCTATGCATTTTTCCACATGATTACCTGTGTAATTTCTGCTCAGTTTGCTTGTAGTGCTTTGGCAGCCGTGTTCAGAGAAGGTTGTGATGTATCATCACTTCTGATAGACCACACAAGGGACTTTTCAGCAGCACGCTGATGTTGGAAAGACATAAACAAGTTATAAAAAGTTTAAATCTAAATCTATTTTTTTTGCTGCTGCATCTAAAATCTTCCCATTAGTTTAAAATCATTCGTTTTGATGTAGAGTCTGTTTTGTTGTTAACCAGACCTCTGCTTTATATTTGGTAAAAAAAATATGTTCAGTTTAAAAATCCCAGAATCAACATGTGAGAAAATCCAATTTGCTCATTTCCAGGTTATCATATTTAGTGGAGGTTTCTCTCCTGGAACAGTGCAGACTGTGTAACTAGTTGAGACACCAAGAGCAGTGCTGCTATTGGGGCAGTGTTCTGCAGATGACCTCATGTTCTGACATCTCTGAAAGGATTTCGTCTTTTTTTTTTTGCAAATAGATATTGTCTCACGGAAGAAAAAAAAAAGTTGGAGTTGTGGTTCATGCGCAGTCAAAAAAACAGCCCACAAGCTTTCAAAGTAGACATTGAAACGAGAGCGGTGTCAGTGTGGGAGGACAGTGTTGTGCACGGGAGACAGAGAAGCACTTCGAGCTACAATGCTGATACAATTTTCTCCATATCTGTGACATACAGAGGTTCAACACTTTTCACATGAACAAGTCATCATAGAGAAATGCTAATAGATGGGAAATGGCAAGGCTGTAATAAACTGAGCGGTGACGACAATAAGTTCGTGTCAAGTCCACTGGGTACTAGAGTTTTCTGGATATAAAAAAAAAAAAAGTAAAGAAAGCAGCTTGAAAAGTTCAGATTAGTCACAGGGGCTATCATATCAATTCAAATGGTGACTCAGCTTTCTATCATGGCCAAAACATTGGATATGTAGCATTTCACAGGGAGTCAAAGCACTGGCAGCACTGCTGCCGGACAGGTAATTGCGACTACAGTGATACAGTTGCTTATTTACACATCCGGCAACACTATCATGCATTTGGAGTCATTGATTGTGTGTGTACGTTAACAGTTCTCAGATCAGCCTTCATGTAAAATCTAAGAGAAATGGCTTCAGTAGCAGAACAGGTCTGGGTATCCATCCATTTCCTTCCACTTATCCTTTTCAGGGTTGCGGGAATACCTTGGAAATTTGATACTAATTGGAGTTTAATTAACCTCAAGGCATTTGATTAGTACACATTCTAATTCAGGGCAGTTCTGTCTTATAGCGCGCTAGCAGAAACACACCCAAGAACCACTGCCCCAAAGACCAGAAAGGCCTTATTTTTCCCTTGCAGTTGAACAAAAGCAAATTTATTCCCTTTTACCAGCAAAAAAATAAAAAATAAAAAATATGAGTACTTGGCCGGCACAGGAGAAGAAAATGCCAAAGTCGATCGGTGTGAGGGTGTTTTCTTTGACAGAGGAGCAGATTCCAGCTGGTATTGCAAAGTTACATAAATGCAGAATGCAAAGTAGCTAAGCTTGAAAGTTGGCAGTGTTTACGAGGAGAGATTCTATGCTTCTGTATGCTGCTTGTCAGTCTGTGCTGGTTGAAGCCACCACCGGAGTGAATATCATGCCTTAGTAGAAGAGAAAGTTAAAGCAAGGTCTGCTGAGAAAGGAGGCACCCCTGGGAAGAGCCTCCAAATAGGCAAAAACAACAAAGATCTCAGCTTTTACCTACAGGGTAGCATTATTTTGCTCGGTAAACAGTGTACGTCCACTGTGGGGGTGGGGGTGGGATTCAAGTATATAGAAGGAACCAAAACAATATAACAATATATTTGTTTTTCATAAATACCACGTGTGATGAAAGTAAGCGGAATTAAAACGATTTAAAATGTCACCCCCCCCTCTATTTTTGCCCTGATTTTCTTTCTTTTTTTTTTTTTTGAAGATTACAAAGAAATAACTGTTCACAATAAGCACAAACCAAACCACTGACAATAACGTAGGTCACACCACAGCGCACTTTACCTACTACACTTATTAGTTAAACAAATGATGAAGCGATTAAAAAGCTTCATCAGCGTTGCCTATTATATATTTCAGCCCTGGTATTTCAAACTGAAATAACAGACTCTGAGCTCACCACTGTTTCCAAATAGAAATAAATCAATTGAGCATCCCAGCACAAAGGATATTCAATAATAATGCCAACTGCCCTCTTGTTCAGAGCAATGCATTTGCTAAATCCCATGGCAATATAATTGTTCTGTTTTGACAGGAGAGGAAGATAAGAGGTTTCACATGCAGTGTGGTGTTGGTGTTGGTGTAGCTGCTGCTACGCTGAAGCTGGATAATCTGTGGCTGGATGTGCTTATTTTTGTAAAACTACTGTAATAATAAATATACTGAAATATGCCAATTTTGATGTGTTTGCAAGCCTTAAAAGGTTAAATCCGGAAGCTGGAGAACATCTTTACGCAGACAAGCCAGCCTATAGTTTCTTGTTGGTCTTTCGTGGTTTTTGGAGCTATGCAATCCAAATCTCTGCAGGCTGCACTTGACATTTTAGCCATCCGCTTTCAAAGCACAGCCAGACGGACAATTTGTGTCGATTTGTTTTGTCCCGACTCAAAAGCTTGGATTTAATGATGCTAGTAGAGTGTTGGGTTGGGCTACACCATTCTTCACAGTCCATATTCACCAAAATAACCATCCAACCCTGAAAGGAACGCTAGACTCATTTCATACTACGAAAGCTCAGCAGGTACAGTAAAGTGGACCTATAATGCTTTTCCTTATTTCAACTCATCAATATACTGTCACAGATGTGGATGCTCATATTAAATATGGCCAAAGTTTTAAATAATGAGGCGAGCATATGTACAGTAAAAGTAATCCGTGTGACCCCGGGCAGTTTTTAGAGGTGGCGTTTCCAACTGGGCCGTGGCTCTGGCCGTGAGCGCAGCGCACCCAGCCGCCTGCTGGGAATGTTTCCCCTCCGCTCTGCATAGAGTTTCTTAGCAAGTTTTACAGGTTAACCAAAGAACATTTTTTTGGCTGTGCAAACAAGCTCAGTCTGCTTGCCAGATTTTTCCTTCATGCCAATTAGAGGGCTCTTGTCAACAGAACCACGTGTGAAGCCGACTCTTTGGCAAGCGGCTGCTTTATCTAAGGAGTTAGAACCGCCAGGTGTTACACGAGTTTGTGACTGACATGATTGGTTTGTTGCCACAGCCTCAGTGGAGACAATAGGCATATATACTGTAGTATGTACAGTAGCTGACCTGATCTATGCATAAGTATGCAGTATATATATGTGGAAACTGGTTATAAGCGAGTGGCAGGAGACTAACATTCTGTCAAACCTCTGCTGTAGGCAGCATTACAGCTCGTTTCCCCACACATGCACCTTCAAACAGGAGCATACAGTATTTAGCTCTTTTTATGCAGTTTGTGATTGGAAACTAAATTTACCATTTTGTCCTCCAACAAGCAGGTAATCAGCATATTTAGTGAAAAGAGGATGCTCTGCTGTAATCTCGTTGCTCCATATTCCAGATCAGATCTGAGAATTTTCCAAAAAGGAGCCCATCCCCTCAGGCACAAGCTGTGCTGTTGGTTTAAAGGGAGGGTGGCCTTCCAAGCACTCATTCAGACACTGGATGGGGTTGAGAGGCTGCATTATGGCCCAAAAAATATATATTTTCAACTGTGATTAATGCAGAGCTACTCCAATGAGCATAAAATGTTCACTTTAAACTCAGATTCTGCATTTCCTTTCTGCAGAAATGCTCCTCTAACTTGTTCTTTCTTCCTCTTTTCCACCTTTATGTCAAAAAGGGAGGATGTTCCACCTCCTGACAGCCGCCCCGTCAGTCGTCACACAAGCCAGAGTGCCAGTCAGCTCCCACAGGTCACTTCCTGCCAGGTTGATGGCACCGAGGTGATCTCTTTGATTGAGGGACACACACTCCTTCCAGCAACAGCCGCAGATACACGCCGGCCAATACACACCAGTCAAGTATAAGAGCACGTCCGGATATGAAGCGCGACACTCAAAGGCAGCTGAATTAAAGAGAATCTTCAGGACAGTCTGAAAACTTCAAACTGAAAATATGCAGTAGCGGCAGTCCCGCCTAGACTTTAATTAACTAAATTCAAAGCGATGCATTGTGGGGGATTTTTTTATGATAACATTGTTCAGTGTGATTGCTTTAAGATAATCTTAGTGAAAGGAAGTTCTATTATTCGATTGGATACATTAGATTGTATCATTGTTCATTCAACATTCAGGTGAATGTCTGTAAAGCAAAATATGTTGATATAAGAGAGTATTTATGTTCGAAATTCACTTTATTCTGGAATTTGTAGATGGGTGTTTGTGTTTTGTGTTATTTGCAATAAAAAAAAAAAATTAAAGAATCCGGTCTCAAATTTAAACCAAAAAAGACACATTTATTCATGATAAACCTCATTTGGAAATACTCAACCATCCAAAAAATGTACACAAGTAAGTACTTATTTTTTCGAGGATGAACTGACAGGAGTTGAAATAGCGATAGCCACATGCAATGGGTTTTTGTCCAGTACAAAAAACAAAAAAAACAACAAAAACAAAAAGAAAAAAGCGACTAGATCCTACACCCCCACCCCCCCACACGGGTTATTCCAGACTAAATGGAGACCTCCTGTGCGGTCCTCCTTACACAGTGGTAGGACTTTGTGTTTTCCAGGGCGTTTGGCCTTTGGAACAATTCACATCTTAGACAGTCCCGTGTTTAGAACCTAAACTCATCAGCATCTCTGTGCTCAGTGTTTGCACTTTACTTCCAAATGTTTTTGTCAAGTTGGTTCAAACTGTTTTGATGACAGAAAAAAAAAAAAAAAAAGCAGTCTTCATTTTGAAACGTCTACATACATTCACATTTTTAGTAAAGCTTTTCTTACGGTTTATTTTTTTTTAATCTGTCGTGTGTTCTGAATCGGTACAATATCAACTGTGATCAGAAGGTTTTAGGAATCAGCCCTTTAAAAAGAAAAAATATCCTTTTGTGCTTCTAAACCTCATCTACTGCTGCTGCTGCTGCTATTTTTAAATCACCCCGTGCAGGTCCTGTTCTGTCCCCTTCTTCTCCAGGCACGCTGCACACTAGGTCTCCTACATTGTGTCAAAATGGCAGCCATTCAGCTTAAGAGAGCACAGCCCCATGATGTCAGGAAAGCATGTGTCCGGATGGATGTGATGCCTGTGGGCTTGAGAACCACCGTGAAAACTCTCCGCTGTGACGCGATGACCCTTGACACGGAAGTTGGGTTAGCTGGACACAAAATTGGATCTGTGCTTTCCGCACGAGTTTGAGATCCACTGCAGAAGAGGAAGCTGCGAGAACGAAACTTAAAAATACCAGCAGCACTGGGAGTGATCCAGATGTGCACCATCCTGGAGGAAAGGTCAGCCATGTTTCAGTCATGTACTGTCTTTGAGTTTTAGGGGCAGAATCCAGTACCTTTTTGAATACACGTATATCTGCATGGTAATGTGTGGAAAATGAGAAGACTGAAAGTAAGGTCGTATACCAGACTAAGTCAGTATACTGTAGACTGTGTTCCATAATAACTGAACTCACCTTTCAAAGAAAGCTGAGTCGACAAGGTCAATAAAAAAATATTAGCAAGTGTAGAACTAGTTTCAGAGAGCTGCCTGGAACATTTATGCTGTCAACAGGGAAACAAATACCAGCACACCGTGGTGTAAATAGCTATAAATCTGTAACGTGTGTATGGCACCGAGAAATGACTGGAAATAAATGGAAACACTAAGCACCGCAACCCTCGAAAATCACAACGTGATTAAGTACTTCTTCTGTGGATTCATGTCTATAGCACACACTGTTTTTCTTCAGATTAAATATCTTCCAACACTGTTTAAATTTATCAGTCTGCACAGCACAAAAAATCATTTTCACACATGAAAATTAAAATTAAGGGGAATGCAATCCCATCACCTGATCATCTGTTTAAAAAAAAAAAAAAAAAAAAAAAAAAAAAGTAAGGCAAGGTAGAAAAACCATAAATCAATTAAACCCTACGCACACACTGAAATACAGCTGAATTTGGCTTTAAATAATTAAAAAGGAGGAGTTGGTCCAGTTAAAACAGAAGCATGAATCACATGGAAAAACACTGAGATCATGTGAGCTGAAAGTTTTTCCCTTTCACGTCCAGCTGACTGATGATTGATTTGAAGACTGTGTGTGATGTTGTTGGCTATAAAATAAAAAAAAAAAAAAAAAACATCCAGTGAGTTCATCCAGTTGCCACTCAGGAGTTAAATGCCTTGCCGTCGTGTTTTCAGGGGGCTCAAGTATTTTTGAGCATGGCAATGTTCTTTACTGGTTGAATTTGAGGTTCAGTAAGCGACACCCATTCTTCAAAGGCACCATACTGTACATTGGTCTGTGTGCGTGTGTGTGTGTGCATGTGTGTGTGCATGTGTGTGTCTGTGTGTGTGTTTATGTGGGCCACATATGAGCACATGCATACATGGAGAAGTAAATCAGTCAACAAAGTCGATTCCCTCCACTGGTGTCAACCCACAAGGCATCACCATGACAACTAAGGCAAAATCTCTCAACATAAAAACACAGCATCTTTTTTTTTTTTTTCCTCGTTTTAGTTTTTCGGATCTTACTCGTTGCTTAAAATCAACTCCCCACAATAATCATTAGTAATGATAATAATCTCTATTCAATAAATTATCTATATGTACAATTTCAGCTCGCGTAGACCTGCAAAAAAAGGAGCCTTTTTTTTTCTCTCTCTCTCTCTCTCTCTCTCTCAAAGTAAAGCTATCAGCAGTCAGTTTTTGTCGTGTCCTCGGTTCAGCAAAGTCTCTGCAGAGCACGCTGAGGCTGACAGACAGCAAGCCATTTTTTTTTTCCCTGTACAGAAATTAAACAGGACATCCAGCAAAAGACAAAAGCTGATGCATAAGTGAAGATAAACAGAGTAGAAACGCTCGCCGAAAAATGAGCATCCAGCAGAAAAACAACAACAAAAAAAAAAGTTCTTTTTGTTTTTTCTCTTGTGTTATTTTCCTGGAGAGACTGAGTAATTTTCTCTGAGAACAGTAGACAGAAGATGGTTCCTGAGCCAGACCAGCAACATCCAAGCCTTACTGCACTCCTTCTTCATCCACATAAGTTGAAGGAAACCATCCAATCTGAAACATGAAACAGTAATTATCAGTCGCTCGCAGTCTTTCACATCAACCAATATAAACAAAAGATGTTAATTGAGTTCATTCATATGCTTTTTTTTTTTTAAACATGCTGTGAATCCGCTGGATGTACAGCATGAATGCATTAGCCTGAGGAGACTCGCACCTCTTTTCTCTACATTAATTTGCCAGAAGATGTGCGCTTTTTTTCCCGATAACCGCACAGCTCAGTAGCAGCCTTGCCTCTGTTCTGAAAAAACACTTGAAGGCTACTTCAAATACTACTTCAGCTGTTGCTAGGCTACGACTTCTCCTACTTGTTAGAATTGTAAAGCATGTACTGAACTAACGGAGATAACAGAAACACAAAGATTGCATTTACGAGCAACACGGAGACATCCATTTATACCTGTTGGGGTCTGTGTGTGGATCTGTTATGTGCAAAGAAAATCTGACCCTGAGTCTCTGAATTTTCTCCGATTGGATCTCTAAAATATTGAAATTAGGTAGCTGAAACTGACGGAGGGCCTAAATTTTGTGCCAAAGGGAAGCAATACTATATTATGTGCTCTTCTTCCAGCTGATTTGATTTTGTTTCTTAAACAATTACAGCAGCATAAACACTGAAGATGCATAATGAACTAGTGGGGATAACATAATGTGTAGTGCTGGTGGAAAAACTAACACCGCACTGACGGCTTGCTTAGCACAGGCTCTGGGAGAGCGTCTTAATTGCTGGACAGAAATGAAGAATTGTGCTTTGTTAAGCTTAAGCGAAGCTACACAAAGCTCGGTCTACACAGAACTGATGAGTCAGCGTCTGTCGAGCTCTTCGGCAAAAGGAGAGAGGATGAATAACAACTTGTGGCGCTCTTCATCAGCTGTGCTTTACAGGTTTATTATTCACCTTGATCAGCTCTTAAAGAGGCAGACCACTATAATGTGAAAAGTTTTACTTTTTAAAAAAAGCCTTAAAACAGTAACTTTGTCTCAATAATAATAATAATAATAATAATAATAGCCATTGTATTCTGCAAATTAGCCAAGCCCAGTGGGTATTTAGTTTTTCAGTATTCATATACTTGTTCTTTTTGATGTGGAAATAAATGCCATCTAATTATGTCTGCCTGACATCCTTCTGATGCGCAGCAGTAACCGTGCTGCCTCGACTCACCCCGCGCCAACTTGGTGACCTTGTCACTAGATTTAGAAACTAGCTAAAGCAAAAGGGAAAAAAAAATAAATCTATGAAAATAATGCTTCATGAACCAAGGTCTTCTGCCACAGAATAGCTGCACCATGTTTTCAACACAAATCTTTTTATTTGTATTGTGATTTTTGTCAGATAATGTTGTCGACCTGGTTAAAATAATATTTGGGATCGCACACAGACTTCTGTTTATTTGTGGCACACTTTGCATTAGGAAGCTTTTTTTTGTTGCAGAGGTGTAGATGGACACATTTCAGCTTTCATCGGCTGAATACGGGTTAACTATTTTTACCACTTGTGTTCCATCAAGGTCATAATCACATACAGAGACAAACAGATGGTTTAGGAGAAAGGTTAAAGCTTATTTCTATTAATGTGCTCGAGGGAATAAAAGTAAAAAAAAAAGCCGAAACCAGACTCTAAGGCACTTTTACACCAGGCTCTACAGCAGAGTGTGGTCAGGTTTAGCTTTACAACCGTACAAGTTGTGCAGATCCACTAGTTTGGCTCCACCGCAGAACATCAACTCTAAATTTACAGCCTAATAGGGAACACTCCTAAAATAAAATGCTGACATCACATTCGGTTTTAGAGCCAGCCTATTAAACTGGCACATTTCCCAGCAGCCAGGTTTTTACATTTGTCTTTCAACCACTTGTTTTTTTTTTTCTTTTTCTTTCATTTTTCAAAATATCTCCAATTTCGCTGGTTAAAACGTGAAATCTCACATCAGTGGACTTTTGGAGACATGCTTGCCTGAATTTGTCTTATGCAGATCTCTAATTTTATGATGTTAATGGGATAAATTTGTGATCAAACTCAAAATATTACAGCATGGAAGCATTTGATCCCGTGTTGGTCTTTCATTCGGGGGCCAATTTCCCATCTACAAATAAACACTTTTCTGGTTACTCACTCTTCCATTGGCTTCTCCTTTCCACCAGCCCTGGTCTCCTCCGATCTTGCTGTAGATTTTGACAATGTCGCCTTCTCGCAGTGACAGCTCTCTCATGTCTCGCGCTGCAAAGTTATACCTGGCCACTGCTGTGCTGACCACTCGAGGTGTAAACACTGAAAATTGATCAAATAGGAGCTGGGTTTATTAACTTAACGGCGCACTATTGAATTTGTAACAAGAGTTATTTGTAACAAGGCATTAATGACTCTCCATGTTTATTCATGAGGGAGAAGGTTGTAAGACGAGGTCACGCTGAACATAATGGTAATAATTAGTTATGAAGACTGTACAGATGGGAGACGGCCAGGTCAGTTTTCAGCATGACACACTGTTGCCACAAAATGACAAATGAGCACGATGGGAAAGGACAAGTTGTTTCATCACGGGAGAGGAAATTGGTTTTCTTTTCTTGATTTAATGAGGAAATGTCATCCCGGGAAGAACTGCAATGTTCTTGTTAATGAAAAGAGTGCCACGGAGAAGGAGTAATGAGGTTGAGGTACATAGGCTTATTATGTAATTACAAGAGATGCGGCACAGGAACACAACAGCGGCAGCGAGGGGAAGGAAAGGATAAGTAGATAGTACCTGACCAAAAGGGGGCTGAGCTCTGAGAGGAGGAGAAGTTGAGGCCTTGCGGACTGAGGAAGGAGAAGTTGTAGGATGCACAGGTGGCTGCTGAGAGGAGGAGAGAAAAAGACAGGGGAGGAAGCAAAGCTGGAAAATGTTTGAGGTGAATGCATGCAGAGCTGAAGCCAACGAAGCAGAGAGAATTTTTTTTTTTTTTTTTGCATTGACATTTTGTCTCTGTGTGTTCTGTTCTCACTATATTTAATCTTAACAATGTAGGTGTTGCAATTTGACTGCTTTAACAGTGTGAAATGATTTACAAAATCTGAAACAGGAGCAGCGTGGGAACTGCCTGGATGCAGAGCAGCTGTTCTGTTCCTAGTAGTGACATTATTATTCAATACTACACCAACCTGCAAAATACAACCATGCAATTTAGTCTTACGCTTATTTAATTGTACAATTTACACTACACGGTATCAAACAGAATTATATAATATCACTAACAGGCGTTAAGATGACAATACAACTGCATGTTTGATTTAAAAAAAAACAAACAAAAGAGGGAAAAAAAGCATCATTTTGATAATTTATCAAATGCTGTGTTCCATTTTTATGCAGATGACACAGTTATCTATTATTTATAGTAGTAAAAAACCCTCAAATTCCTGCAGGCTGCCTTTGATGTTGTTCCCATTTAACTTAAGTCAGTGTCATGAATGCTGGCAAATCCAAGCTCATGCTACTTTCAAATAGCAAAGAGTTACAATCGAATCTGTCCGAGATAAAAGCTGCTAAATGGGACGGGAAGTGAAATTAAGACATTAGTATTTAGCATTAAAGATCCAAATGTATTATTTAAAATGCACACTGAAAGCCGTGTCCAAGTAAAAAACTTAATTTAAGTTTCTTTTTAATGAATAATCTTGTTTCTCTCTCCAGGCAATGAAACACTTGATTTCAACAACTTTTTTTTTTTTTTTTTTTTTGGACTTTTTTGGATTCCAGTGAACTGCTCTTTATGAATGTACCCGACAAGCACCCATAGAAGTTGGATACTGTATATCATTGTGCTTTGTTTTATGACTGGCTGTAGAAATTACTATCCAGTAAATAAATTTTAAAAAAAATCAGACTTTTACCTGGTTAATTAAAGCTTATATAGACTCACTGGCCACTTTATTTGGTACACCTGTTCAATGGATTCCGATGGCTGCCATGTGGCAAAGCTCAAATCATCTCAAACTGGTTTCTTGAACATGACGGTGAGTTCACACTGCTCAAATGGCCTCCACAGTCACCAGCTCTCAGTCCAACAGAGCACCTCGGGGATGTGGTGCAAGGGAGAAACTCAATTTGTTAACGTGCAGCCGAGAAATCTGCATGTCAATTTGGACCAAAAACTCTGAGAAATGTTTCCAGGAACTAATTAAATCAATGCTGCAAAGAATTAAGACAACTCTGAAGGGAAAAGGGGGTCCAACCTGGAAATAGCTAGGTGTACCTAACAAAGTGGCAGTGAGTGTGGCACTGATTGTATATACCTTTTTGTTCTTGGTGTGTCATTGCACATGATCTGGATGTTGCGTGCACTTGCTTGTACTGTGTGCCAGTTGTATTTGTGTGATTGTTTAAATCTCTGCGGCCCTTTTGGCCGGGTCACTTTTGTAAAAGAGCTTTTGAATCTCAATCTTTTAGCTGGATAAAAAAAGGATATCTGCCCTTTGAATACCATTTTTGTTCTCATTGTGCCTTTGCAGAAAATGTTTGTGAACTCATCCCATT
>JAVDPK010001425.1:376693-413437 GCA_034780415.1 Cichlasoma orientale | reverse complement strand
TTCAGATGTTTTTTAAAAGACTCCACAGAGTCCGCTAAACGGAGCTGGGGTGGTAGAGTGTTCCAGAGCTTTGGTGCCACTGCCTGAAAAGCTCTGTCCCCCCTAGTCCTTAGTCTTGTACGGGGGACGACTAACAGATTCTGACTTTGTGAACGAAGGCAGCGAGCAGCAGTATGTTTAATGAGTAATTGGGATATATAGTGTGGCTAATAATAATGCCTTACATAATTGAATTAGGGAGTAGAGAAAACACAATATAGACAATAAATGAAAAATATACAAGTTATGTAATAAGCAATATGTGTTGCTTCAGTGACACTTCAAGGCTACGAGTCTGGAAAATCACGACAGGACTGGCCAAATCCAGGCAAACATCTGACACCACCACTAGGCACTCGATAGAGGAAGCAGGTGCATCATTTAAAATCAGAGCAGAAATGAAGCATAACCTCTCCGTCAAAGCCTCAAGAAGAAAATATTGCAGCGCAGATCTGCTTTTCAGGATGGCAAATTATTCACTTAATGCTAAATATACAGCACAAGTCCTGCAACTCTGAGTGTGAAAAAGGTGCCAGAAAACAGTTTCGAAAATCTCACAGAGACAGAGCTGTTCTGTGTTCCCTGCTGACTTTTCATTCACATCAAGTGGCTGCAGCACATACTGTATTTCTAGGATTTAGCGGCTGATGCTGATGAGAGCTGATTAGAAGTAGGCTAAAGCTGTGATGCCTACGTTGGACAAATCAAAACAAACCAGCATATTCTGTGTTTAGTTTAGTTACGTTTAAAGTCTTAGGTCCAAATTTACTAAGAGGAAGAAATGAAAACAATTGCACCAAGAGTAAAAAAGGCATCACGTTTGCAAAAATATCAGCTAAAAACTCACAGAAACTTTTGTAACAAGTTTTGTAGATGTGACACGAATCTTACCTTTAGTAGCAGGTGATACTTCAGCACCCTCTGCATGGGAACTACCAAAAGATCTTGCAGCTTGAACTTTCCTTCTTGCACTTTCATTGTACATTCCTGTGAAAACGTGACACAAGCAGCAGCAGCAGCAGCAGCACCGTTATTACACACTGCATAATACGGCATTGTACATTTCCTACAAACAAGTACTCATTTGCTGTTCAAGAATCCATTGTTGTGTTGCTGCCGTTGCTTCCACAGATTCACAATGCATTCCTTTAACAATGAGGCCGGTTCATTCTTTCAGGGCACAAAAACACTGGTTGTAGCAGCCGCTTGTGACACAATTATACTGCATACTGACAGAGGACTTCCTCTGACAAATGACTGCATATCCCTAAACTCTGCCTTGGCTCCATAAGAAGCTGTCTTTTGTTAGTATTATCCTATAAGGTCCCCTCGCAGTGGTGTGTGTGTGTGTGTGTGTGTGTGTGTGTGTATGCACATCTCTCTTTACTCAGTGTCTGTAATTGTGCAGAATCAGGGAAGCTTATCCTGTTTTAGAAACCGTGATTTTCTATATTGAGACAAGAACAAGCTGATTTACCCTGTTACAAAGCTCCTTTAACTTGAATGGGGTATCTCAGTTAGTACTATTCTGTATACCTAAATGCCCTAAATGTATGTTTTTGTGCTCATCAACTCTTCAACCCAGTCAGTTTTCTTTAGTATAACAAAATGTTATGAATTTTTTTAAGGCTCTGGGGGCAAATTACGCAAATTACACAATTTTCCTGTCTGACTTCATCATATGCTCTGCCTAACAAGGGCAGAGCTGATTCATTTTTCTTTAAAGTAATTATTTACCCATTGCCATTGTTTATCCAACAGTAAATGTTACTGTAGTAGTACTGCATTACACTGAAATATGTTTCTCTTTTCCTGTCATGGTGCAGGGGGGGAAAAAACAATCTGTACAGCTGAATTTTAACAGTTTTTAAAACTATCCAGCAGCCGCAATATAATAATGTAATTGGAAAGACTGGTGCCTGGAGTCAGCAAGGACATTTAATAGTTATTAAATATAATTTTGCTGGGCCTCACATGCTGGAATCTGGTGAGTTTTTTTTGACATGGCGCATTATCCTGCTGGAAGCAACCATGGGGATGGACATGGTCAGCAGCAATACTCAGGTAGGCTGTGGCTTTTAACTGATGTTCAGCTGGTACTAGACAATTGCACCACCAGCACAAGCCTGAGCCACTGATTGAGCAAATGTCACAGCAGAAATCCAGACTCAGATGGCACCTGGTGTGATCTGCCATAATGTTTGTCATGCTGTGCATTCAGTGAAGCTCTTGCATACTTTGGCTCAACGAGTTGTGATTTGAGTTACTGTTGCCTTACTATCAGCTCAAAGCAGTCTGGCCATTCTCCTCTGACATCAACAATTCTATTCTATTTCCAGTTCTATTTCATTTATATAGCACCAAATCGCAAGAAACAGTCTCCTCAAGGTGCTTTATAATGGGAGGTAAAGACCCTACAATAATTGCAGAGAAAACCCAACAGTCAAAACGACCCCCTATGAGCAAGCACTTGGCGACCGTGGGAAGGAAAAACTCCCTTTTAAAAGGAAAACACCTCCAGCTGAACCAGGCTCAGGGAGGGGCAGTCATCTTCTCTCTGAGACCGATTGGGGGTGACGGAAGGGAGCCAGGATAAAAGACAGAGCCAGGGTGGGAGACCACCTACCAACAACCATGCCACATTCAAAGTCACTTAAATCATCTTTCTTCCCCGTTCTCATGCTCATTTTGAACTTCAGCAGGTCATCTTGACCATGTCTTTGTGCCTAAATTAATTGAATTGCTCTCTATAAATGGCTAATGAGATATTTGCTTAAACGGGCAGTCTAACAGCTTTATCTAATGGAGCGGCGGTGGGTACTGTAGGTAATATAATAAATAACACGTTCACTTTAAAGATGTGTAAATGAGTGGATTGTCTGCAGGTTGTGGTGAACGGTGATGGACGTTACCTCTACTTTAATCCTGACATCCTCCCGTGTGGCTATTAGCTCGTCCAGTTTCTTCTGGGCGTTCTCCATGTGGCTGCAGTACTGACCATAGATCAACAGCCTGGGGAAGTGAAAATCTCCATTAATCCAAACATGCCGTCAGTTAGAACTAATCCTCATTTATAATATAATAATATAATATAATATTGAAAAAAAAACCAGTTTATAGCTGATAATCTCGATTACAACAAAAGCAGTGAAACTTTAGGCTTGCTAATTAAAGCCATTTTATTTTTAAGCTGATTCACTCATGGCTGGCCCACTGTGGCCTTAGAAATGCTGGAGGTCCAAATGATGAAACAATAATATTTTTAAGAGACAGTTGAGATTGTGATTCACATATTTTCGCTTGTCCTCAGCGAGTAAAAGAGCAACTGGGCTCATAAAACCTCTAATCTCAGTGTAGTGTCTGCAGTCTAAAAATAAGCATTAATAAGGACTAATATATCAAATATATCAAAAACGCTGATATATAATACTTTTGTTAAAACAGATAAAAAAGGGTTTATTGCCACAATAACAGGAATCTTTAGGCAACATACCGCATATTAATTTTAAGATTATTAATATAATTTGAAAAGTCACTTTAAGAGTCATTTGGCACTAACGGGTGCAGATAAATGAATGTGTGAATAAACTTATAATGATTAAGAATAGATTCATATCTCAGGGAAATACTTGGAAGGGCGGCATCCTCTTGCCAATAAGCTATAATCATGGAGCACTAATGAAAGTCAGGGCTTTATATCAGTTGGATTGCAGAGCTCCTCTTATCAGTGTGTGAGGGGGGGGGGGATCTTTTAATTTCGAGTGGTGAGGATATGAGAGCTGAGTTCATTAGATATTACAATGGGACACTGACATAGATCTGCGGGTTCAGCTGGGAGGGAGTTCAAAGTCATCTTGCCTGGAGGATGCCACTGCACGTGGCAAGCGTTCTTCTCGCTTACTCAGTCAAAGTAGGGCACTGGCACAGGCTGGTATAGTGCAACCCCCCCTGCGTGGTAGAGTTGGCACATAGGCCTCTTAATCTGAATCTTAAGCAGAGCGAGGCGGTGCAGAGAACTGGCACCCTGATGTCTAATCAAGCTCCTGATAGCTCTGAATAACAGGCACCAAAAACAGACCAACCAGGGAAAGTTTGAAGTCACGCAAACAGGAAACAAAACTGGTTGTACATAGTGACACACATTAAATATTTATTTTAAATTTCACTTACGGTTAACGGTTAATATTTTATCAATAAGGAAGCAAATCTTTAGAGTGTCAAGTCCGTTTAAATTGCTTCTATCTCCAAGGTCCATCATCATGAATAGGTATTAAAATAGTTCTGGATATAGTGCTCCCAAAACACGGATCTCCATTATTAAAACAAAAGCCTTTAAATGAAAAATTGTGCTCTTCCAATGGCTCTAAAATGTCAAGGCTACAACCACGTGAAAGCCCGAACACTGAACATCTTTGCCTTAAAAGAAGCATCTCTGTCAAACCCGTTCACCACATGATTATCCTCCGCTCTGCAGAGATCAAGCAAGGATGATCACTAGAGTTTCACTGAACCTCAGGCAGAGGTTTGAGTAAGGCCCCCCCCTGCAGGCTCCAGCTGTGGTTAAGCCCTGGGCTAACAAGGCCCTGATTAAGATGTGATCCACACTCTGGGAGACAGCTCTCCTCAGCTCCCGCTCAACTTTGACGACGGAGTGATTGAGATTAATGGCGGCCTCGATCAATTATAAGACCGCGCGATACAGTGAGGACACAGCGGTACGTGCCAGACGACAAATCTCATAGTAAGTTATCAGCTCCTAATGGGACATGAAGGACTTTGTAATAGCAGCGTAAGAAATGACGCAATTTCATTTCAATATGGGAATTATTAGAAATGTGGCGAATATGAACAAAATGCAGAGCAAATGGCTGCTCTTTAAGTTATGCAGGAAGCAAATTATTTATGAATTTGAGAAAATCCTGATCATCATCATCTTTTTTCAGTCACAGGAGACCATCTGCCTCCATTTCACCCAATCCCCAGCATCCTCCTCTGTCACGCCGACCCTCTGCACGTCCTCCCACACCACATCCACGAATCTTCCCTGTGGTCTTCCTCTCCTTCTCCAGCCTAACAGCTCCATATTCAACATCATGTGCCCCTTACATCCATGTTTGATTTGGCAAAGATTTTACACCAGATGCGCTTCCAGATGCAATCCTCCCCATTCATCCAGGTTTGGGAATGGCACTAGGTGTACACTGGATTATGGACCACCCCCGTGGCTGGGTTCTGAGAAAAATCTGGTATTAGGAATAAAATCAAGAACTCAAGAATTTTATTAAATGGCTGTTTTGTAAGTAGAAGTTGATTACAGGTGAGTCTATGTGAATATTTACCTTCCAAAGAAAAATGCTGACATTTTTACTCATTAAATGACCGTTTGGCAAGTTTCACATAATACAGTTAGTATACCTGCAGCAGCCCATGCAAGGAAAAGGGGGGCGGGGGGGGGGGGGGCAGATAAAAAAGCGGGAGTTTGCAGGTGCAGTAAAAACTTCCCGTTTTTTTTCCCCCTTTTCAGTGCTGGTGATATTGCCCTGCCGTGCTGGCTCCTTCTGATGCTGCCGTGCATGTTATTTCACAGGAAATGCAATTTTGAGTAAATGTGCTCTGAGCCTTCACCCCCCACCCTCGCGGAGCCCCGCAAGCCGAGTCAGGCAACTGAGGAAACCTCCCAGCAAACCAGAAGTGACAGCCTGTGGAGCTAGCTAATATTCTCTGACACATGGCATTGGGACCCTCTCACCTCTACTCAACGTATCCAGCACACAGCAAATGGAGGAGAACACAGAGGAAAGACCTCCACTAAAGAGCCTCATAGCCTGGCCGTGATTAGGCACTGCACGGATAGCAGGGAGTCAGATTACTCCGGAAATGAGTTGGGGAATGTCGCAAATGAGTACATCAACAAGAGAGCACTTAGATGCCCGTTTAGTTTATAGAGCTTCCTCTGAGTTTACTTTTCCATTCAGCCCGGTTCTGACTGTTTAAGTATTGAGCATATATGCCAGTGACATTTACAGCATGGCATTCAGACAAATACAAAAAAAAAAGAGAAAGAAGCTTTTCATCTTTGGCACCAACGTGAGGCCAAAAAAAGATACAAGCACATTGTTGTAAAGGTCACAGGGACTTACAAGCATAGATAACCAAATTTATTATGCAAAGCCAGGTCCTTAGGAAATTGCCAAGATAAATGAAGAGAGCGCTGCTGTGTGAGCCCGAATCCCCCGGTCACTGTTGTTTATCGCCACGGAGGGAGAAGACACCACCACGGCTCATAATGAGGAGGGTCTACATGTCAATCACATTCACAATCTAATGAATAGTTTGCTTAAAATAACACTGCATCGCTTTTTGGCAAATGTTGCTCAAGGTAAATAGCGGCAACAAGCAGTATTTGACAATGGAAGGTAAATGTCGGATATTTCTGTCAGAGAGCAGAAGTTTGATAACCATTTATTAAATAGCAGGCAGACTGTGCAGTGCTGCATTTCTTTTTTTTTTTTTTTAATATATTTGAGTCTTTCAAATTGCTGTGGAGGAATTTTGGCCCACTCTTCTTTACAGAATTGTTTTAATTCAGCAACACTGGAGGGTTTTCAAGTGTGAACGGCCTGTTCGTACCAAAGCATCTCAATATGATTCGAGTCCAGGCTTTGATTAGGCCACTCCAAAACTTTAACTTTAACTTTTTTTTTTTGAGCCATTAAGAGGTGGACTTGCTGGTGGGTTTCAGATCATCGTCCTGCTGCATGATTCAAGTGCGCTTGAGCTTCAGGGCATGAACTGATGGCTGGGCATTCTCCTTCAGAGTTTTCTGATAGAGAGCAGAATTCATGGTTTCATCAACTGTCCAGTCCTGAAGCAGCAAAGCAGCAAATGTGATAGGAGCCTTTGCAGGTTTATGTGGTCAGCAGCGAGTTTCACCTTGGAACTCCCCCACGGATGCCATTTTTGCCCAGTTGCTTTCTTATAGTTGAAGCATCAGGCACGTGAGGCCTTCAGTTCTTTAGATGTTTTTCTGGGCTCTTTTGTGAGTCGTTGATGGGCTCTTAATTCTGGCCGCTCCTCGGAAGATTCACCACTGTTTCGCGTTTTCTCCATTTGTGAATAACGGCTCTCATTGTGGTTCGCTAGAGTCCCGAAGCCTTAGTGATAGCTGTGTAACATTTTCCAGAACGATGGAAGTCAATGACTTTGTTTGTCAGCTGTTCATGAGGGCTTTTCTTTTTTTTTAGATTGTGGAATGAAGTGTTGCTTTTCGAGCTCTTTTAGCTTACTTCACTTTGTCAGACAGGTTCTATTTAAGTGATTTCCTGATTGAAGGGGTCTGGCGGAGCGGGGAGGCAATTACTTTTTCACAACACTGCATGTGCACCTTTGACATGGGATGCTGTTCTGTCTGCTCAAAAGAATGGAAATCTCGATGCTAGAATGCAGAGTAACATTTTATTTTAGTGTGCGTTCAGCTCCGTGCTTCAACATTACATCGCCCATAACGCAGCGTAGCCCATTCAGACGAGATTTGCTCACAGTTTTGTGTGAAACAACTTGACTGTTCCGTACAGAGTTCATCCCATCCAACACTTTTGTAATAAACTATAATTCTGACAGGGAGTCAGGCCTTATCATCTTACATCAGTGGCCAGTGTTACTGATGCCTTAATGGCTGAGTGGGACAAAAGCCTCGGGCTGTTTGAAAACAGAGTTTCTTCACAGAATAGTGGAGGCTGTTGTTCCAATATATTAATGCCCATCCAGAATGAGATGGTCATATACAATAATTAACTACAGATGCTTCCAATGAAACTCGCTGTCTCCACAAACTTCTGATCACGTGAACACCTCCCCTGTCCTTTGCTGACCTCAAGCCTGGCTGTCTGGACTTTCTTTGGGATTGCGTGCAAATTAAGATTTCCAAGCATTGCTCAACCAGATCAGTGAGTAAGATCAGCTTAATGAAGAATGAGAAACAGTCTGTGCACGCGTGCATGAGACTGAGGGGGAGACCGTGTGCCTGTCTCTGTCTTTTAATAGGAACAGAGTCTGTTGTGTCAAACCAACTTTATGTTACACGGCCCCTTAAGGCTAGAAAAAGAGCCTATTACCTATGCAAACTGATGTTACCTAGAGAAGTGCTGTGAATGTTTTAGGTTAAAAGCATCAGAGAGGGGGGAAAGTGTCTGTGCTATCACTGCGCAGAGGAATATAAAATGTACTTATGGATGCAAGGGCAGGTGACACACGCGGCGCAACGTGTGACTCACTTTCACATCGTAATGGCTGTATTGCCCGCAAGAGCGGCGCATCCATAGCAGTGTATGGAATCATAAAAGAGACCAGAAGCTATCATCATTACCATTAGCTATGGAGCAGTTGCCTTAGCAGGGATCATTGCGCCCCTCAGGGATGCAAATTATCCACACATTGCTCCACAGCTGGGCGAGATTGAGATCATCTGAGAGAAAATCCTGTTTGCCAATAACCCTCAGCTGCGACTGTTCACTGGCTTTCCTCATCTCCACACTGCTGGAATCACCTTCTCATCAAGTCATTTCTGTATTAATTTGTTAAACAATACTTTATTAAACCAAGTGGAACGATGAGACATTTGGCAACAGATCTGAATACAGACAGATTGATTTATTTTTTACTGCCTTTGGGAGTTTTTATTATTTGTTTCAAGTCGAGTTACAGTATATCTAGATATTAAGATATTTGTAAAATGTTTGAGCATTCAGTTTTCAGCTGTGTGTTTATATAAAATGCAGACAAATATAAAGGAATATAACTTTGACAATCTTTAGAGCATATACTCTGGTAGACAACCTTTGCGTACATGCTCTCTCAGCTGTTCCATGAAAGCGTTTCATTTTAATCAACTTATTCCTTCAACACTAATCCCTTCAATCCACTGACTGATCCGCGGGTCCTCAACTTGATGATGCCTCCTAAATTTGAAAGGAAGGGCAGAAAAATGCCACAACCTCTAAACTATAAGGGGATTTTAACACGCTATGCCCAGAACACAGAAAAGAACAGCGTCCCTATGAACACACACCGCACATCAACATCGGGATACCAACCTTTCCTTGAAGTCGAGGAAGATCTTCCCCAGGCCGCTTCCTCCACTCACCACGTTCAGTTCAATGGCTCGCAGGAGGGCAAAGTGGACTTTGATCACATCCTAAAAGAGAAATAACAATTTAAAAAGTAGTTTTTTTAATTACTATTTTATACTTATGTTCTAGGATGTACAAATCATTTTATATTTTATTGTATTGATGTTTATTTCATTATTATATTTGTGACATGGCGAATTATCCTGCTGGAAGCAGCCATCAGAAGATGAGCGCACTGTGGTCATAAAGGGATGGACATGGTCAGCAACAATAATCAGGTAGGCCGTGGCATTTTAACAATAATCAACTGGTACTGAGGGGCCCAAAGTGTGCCAAGAAAAAGATCCCCCACACCATTACATCATCACCACCGGTCTGAAACACTGAGTCAGGGTGGAGCCATGCTTTCGTGTTGTTTGTGCCAAATTCTGATCCCACCATGCACATATTCCCGCAGAAATCAAGACTCATCAGACCAGACAGCTTTTCCAATCTTGTCCCGTTTTGGTGAGTTAGTGCAAAATGCAGCCTCAGTATCCTGTTCTCTAAGAGTGAAACCTGGTGCGGTCTTCTGCTGCTATATCCTATCTGCTTCAAGGTTCGGCATGTTGTGTGTCCAGAGATGCTCTTCTGCATACCTCGGTTGTAACAAGTGGATATTTGATTTACTATTGCCTTCCTATCAGCTGGAAGCTGTCTGGCCATTTTCCTCTGAATTCTGGCAGCAACAAGCAGTTTTCACCCAAAGAACTGCAGCTCAATGGATATTTTCTCTCTTTTCAGGCCATTCTCTGCTAACCCTAGAGATGACTGTGTTAGAAAATCCTAGAAGAATAGCAGTTTCTAAAATACTCAGACCAGCCTGTTTGGCACAAACCACCATGCCACACACACACACGCACGCACACACCTTTCTTCCCCATTCTCATGCTCAGTTTGAACTTCAGCAGGTCCTCTTGATGATGTCTTTGTGCCTAAATTAATTGAATTGCTCTGGATAAATGGCTAATTAGACTGTTCTTTTCACTATTGAACTTCAATTAGTTCAGCAGACTACATGAGTCAAGTAAAAACAGTCAAAGTACAGTCTTGGCTTATGTGTCTCACTATGTAAAGATATAGTCGAGAAGTTGCATCCTTTAAGAGAGGAGAACGCACTCCTTCTGTGCGTCACTATCACTATTTGTGTTACAGCATGATGCCTAATTTGTGTTGCTGTTTCATTTCAGTTCAGAAGGTGAGAACAATTGTTTACTGCTGTTTCACTGTGTGTGTCTATGTGCCTCCTATGCCCCTGAAAAAGGGAGCAGAGGGGTGCGGCATATCAGCAGTATAGACTTCATCCACAACGGTGGGCTAAACGTTTGCTTGCTGTAGCATATCACGGCCATTTAACACATTTCGCAACCCGAGGTTATTCAACGTTTTTCTTGAACGAGCAACTCACAATCAGACCACAACTTTATCACTACTTTCCAGTCTCCATAGGCGGGCTGCGGCTCTCAGCCAGAATTCATAAAGCTGCGAGAAGCCGGACAGTGTTGTTTCTAGCGAATGTTAGTCATAAAGTATTTGATTGGGAATACTCTGACACACATTAAAACAAACACACGATGAGTATTTACAGTTCAGGGCCGAAACGAACAGTAAATACTCATTGTGGGACTGACTCAAATAAACTACAGCTGCTTTGTTTGTTACAGAGCAGCACAACAGTGTGACTCATTAGCATAATTGAATGCATTGCACTGTACCGCGTGTAGTACAGAGTTGCACTGTGGTATTTTACACCAACGAGGAATGTTTTCTCAGTGGGAACGTTGAATGCTTTCGACTGCGGCCGTGATGAAAACGCAGAGCAACGACAGCAAACTCGGCCCAAAACAAAGCAAAAGCTTTACACGCCTAATATACAATAAATATAAACAACAGATCCCATCATTCTTTCAGCCATCCAGACACATATCGAGTTATTCGCTTGGTGTGAAACGCATCCAGGTGTGCTGCACTGACATTATGTTGTCTGCCAGAGTGGTTACTCACCTCCAGGTTTACAAAGATAGCCTCCATGTCCTGTGAACTCAAGACTTGCCTCAGCGGGATCATGTAATTCTTGGAGGAAAGAAAACAAGAACAAAAAAAAGAGGAAAATTGGTGATTTTTTTTCTCCCCCATTTTTTGAATAGCCTATAACTGGCATTTTTTTCTCAAATCTGTGAAAATGATCTCCAAAAAAAAAAAAAAAAATCAGTACCAGAATATGTCATAAAAAGTCATTTTGGGTGGTTAAGTATGCCATAAATATATACAGCTGTTGTTTATGACGCACACTTGTGCTTAGAGAGGAAAAATATGCTTGTTATTTCTCTAACGCTCCTTTATGGTTGTCACATTTCATCATCATAATGATAACAAATAGATCAACTAAGAAGCAACGCAAAGATGACTGGGTTTATTAACCCCAACTCAATTAAGCTGAACGAGTCCTCTGATCATAAGAAGGTTATTTATTCTAATTTAGACTTGCGCTGGTCTGGTGTGGGAAGCACAGGGTACACATTTACTTTAATGAAATTAGCGGAGCGGATGATTTGTGGCGCTCCATGAAATCGTGAATGAAACCTGTCAACGCTGAAACTGATGCGTTAGCGGCGCCGATCTCGGCGATGCTTTATTACCACACTGAGAGAGAGCGAGCTGGAATGAGCGTGCGAGGATCTGAGTCTTTGAGCGCGGAGAATTTGCTGTTTTACACAGAAGCCCTTTTTTTTCTTTTAATTCAATCAGAAGAGTAATCACATTACTTTTCACATGCTACGTTTCCTGTGCTAAAGCTCGTCTCCCCACCGGCAAACTGCACAAGCATAAACTACCACTGCTGCAATCAGAAAACACACCGCGACCTTCGCCCTGGATAATTGGGAGAATGCCTGAATGTCATTCCTTAATAAGCTGAAATTAATTTTGACAAGTTGTGCTACGTTTACATAAAAATGAATGATGAGAATCTGATAACTCAATTAAAGAAACTGTGTCATCAGGGTGAACACTGAGGGGCAAGGCTGTTTCTAGCTTTTATAAAAATAATGTTACATCTGCTAACTTTATTATTATTATTAATATTAAATCTTTTATTTAAACAGGTTGTCTCATTGAGACTGAGATATCTTTTTCAAGCGAGACCTGTGTACAAAATACAAACAGTTTATGAGTAGAAAGAGCAGTAAACAGAAAAAGACACACTGCAGTGTTGTGCAAAAGTCTTGAATCACCCCTCATTTCTTTCAATTTTGCCAAGAAAATGGGAAATAGGTTCAGCGATTTATTGAAACATGCAAACATAAATGGAAAATAAAGTATATAAGGCAAAAATTGTGTGTTTTTCTATCATTCTAGGTATGCTTTTACAGCATTGGCGGTGCGTTCTGGATCTGAAAAATTAAGCTGTTGCCAATCAGATGCTTTCCAGGTGGATCAAAATTTGTTGGTGCTTTTCTGCATTTATGATTCAATTCAATTTTGACAATATGCCCACCATCACTGGCTGAAATGCATCCCCAAACCATGACAGAGCCTCTGTCCTGTTTCACAAATCGCTGCAGACTCACCTCTCTGACCTCCTCCATACGTATTGACGGCAACTGGCTGAAATCAGTGAATGCAGCTTCATTTTTTTTGTAGCTCATTAAAACCAGCTTTTCTAAGCTCGGTGTGAATGAGAACTACAGCTAATGTTAAAATGTCCCGTGACCTGATATAATTACTGGGTTTAAATTTAATCAAAGAGCAGATGTAACCAGGCAATGTTTGCAGCATGGCCTTTTAGACAAACATCATACACTGCTGGACCATTACCCTTTTCCATACAAAATACAACGGTGAGTACGCCAATGATAAAGTGCAATGCAATGTCATACGAAGAATCAATAGGCTTCAAGGTGGGTGCAGAAGCGTGCACATAAACACATTTTAGGATTAATTATTTCATTATTTATTCACTTAAAGGCCCAGGGATCAGTGTCTTCCTTGGAGAGGCGAGCCGATAATAATCGACTCCCGTGGCATTTGTGCCCTGATGTATCTGACATTTCCATGCTGTGACCCTGCCCACAGGTCTGAGCCAGCAACAAAGAAGTGACAAAGGAAAGTCGAGCATTACGAGGTTATCAGAAACTCGAGTAGAGCTGCGACGCTCACGCGTGTTTGTAAACTCACCTTCTCGATGTCCTCTAGAGTCTTGTAGTACTTGGCTTCAGTTTCTTGGATCTCCACTAAGCAGCAGTTTCTCTTGTCATCTTCTGTCATACCCATTTTCTGCAGTGAGAATCACATAAATTAATGAGGACAGTTACTATGCATGAGCATATCATTTTTGTTGTTTCAATGATTATTTTTCACGTTGATATATTTGGAGTACATTAAAGGCTAAAATAACAGCATCACTAGTTGGCAATTTAAAGATGTTTTACATGTTTTGGGGCAAATTCTGCAAAACTTTATATGAACTGCAACCTGTGCTTAAACATTTTAATGCATCCCTGCTACTATTACAGGTGGCGGATGTTTTTATGAATTGCAAACTGTCTGAAAATCTCATAGCACACTTGTGACAAAGTGTTTGTGTTGTGTAATCCATCAAGGCCGCCAACTTGCGTTATCAGCAAGAGATAATGCAGTGCAGCCTTCCAATACAATCCTCTTTAGTTAATTTGCATATAAACTCATTTACTATACAAACATAATGAAATACTGACAAAATTAATTTAGACTTTATTTGACAGTTTACACAACGTACAGTCAGCTATGCTTTCAGTTACCGGAATAATCCACTCCTCATCATCAGGATCTTTTTTTTTCTATGTAGCCTACGATTTTCCCACACTTAAGAAATGCATTTTAAAAAGCTGATATAGTAGGAAAAAAATACACCAAAAATTTCAAATTTGCTAGAACCAAATAAAAACATTTAACACAGACTTGAGGAGTTTCTCCAGTTCGTGCCATGGCTAGAATAACATGAGATGGGGATGAGCCTGGTTTTAAGAACGGTATGCAAAATAATGAGTTTTTGTGAGTCACTGTATGGGTGGGCTCGTTAGCTTAACAAGACATATGTGCACATATGTGTATGAATCCGAGTTCGTTAAGGTGAAATAATGCAGGCAGGCATGCTGTGAGGGAGCAGGTTAAGATGGGAAAAATATGCAAACTTCTACATAGGGCACATCTTATGGGGGCCGTGTTCAAACGTATAGATGTGCATGCTTTGTTGAAAGAACAGTATACTGTAAGTGAGTCACCCTGATGATCATGGCGAAACACACCCACACACATAGACTTTGTTTCCATACTTAATAAGAAAGTAGTATCTGGAGTAGATCTGGCTGCTGATAACCAGTGCTGGTAATACAAAAACTGGCGCTAACAATGTAAAAATACAAGTCCAGTCCAGGCTTTAGGCCAGCACATGATCAACCAATCCAAGCAGTCGGTTTCAAAGCCAGCAGGATATTGTTTATTGGCTTTAGTGTGGCAGCTGGCAGTGCCGGCTGAAGTCAGTTAACACTGCAGTCACAGAGCTGAAGTCACGAGCTCTGAGTCAGACTGAAGCAGATTGGGTATCGTCTGCTATCGGTCCAGCAGTCAGTAACTTAATTGGCAGTTCTTCCTCTTGGGATGCTAGGGGTTGGTTTTAAATAAGGTGGTGGAGGGAATTTGCTGACAGGGTGTTGCGAGTCACAAGCACAGTGGCACTCACCTGCATGTATCTGATCTGCAGCATGAGAGAAGCAAAGCAAGTCAGAAGTAAAGATTTGTCACCGATTATGAAAGAGACGTGCTACAAGTGGGTTTAGAGATACGTCATGCAGATACCGTATGGCAGTGACAACGTCGACCACAGAAATCATCTGAAGCTAGTTAAAAGTGAGTGGGGGTGTTTCCTCTAGCGTTATTTATTCATTGCATTCGTGTAATGCAATCCGTTATGGGAAAATGAAATCATGCAAAAGAAAAATTGTCCAAAGAGTCTGCACATTTTATTGAAAATGCAATGCTGTAGTCATAGACCTTCATGTATCATGTTTGCATATATATATATTTAAAAAAAAAACAAAAAAAAACCAAACACCTGACACAATCATCAGTAAGTGGGGGAAAAAAAATCCCAAATATTAAAACGGGGCAGAGGCTGATGCATAGTTCTCACCATGGGTTGTCGTACTTCCACCTTAATGATGTCCTCATAGATATCGTCCCCATCGTCCTCGCATGGCACACAGTCATAGATGTCATCCTCGCCCAAGTCGTGCTCACTTGGGAAAAACACATGTACTTTAGTTGAACATTTATATCTAACCACACAAATCAAATGACAAATAGTCTTTTCTCACATTTGAACGTCACGCTTCTTTCAGAGCTAAAAGGCACCGAGCAGTTGAGCCAGTGTGTTATCCTCAACAAGCCCTGCCTGAAGGATACTAGAGATCCAGGCACGGGAACACAGAACCCAGTGTTCACAAAGCTCCTCTAACTTATGAAGTGGCATTTCCCTTTAATGTATTTATGTTGCTTTGGCACCCAGCTGGCTTACTGACCTTTAATTAGGCAAGCAGCCAGCAGAGCACCGACAGTTACTGTGGAGAGGAGGATCTCCTGGGAAAGATTCTCATACTCTGCGAGCCAAAACTGTGTCTCCCCCCGCGCCGTATAAGCAATTATTGTTTGGGAAACTTATTGAGGCGGCAGGGATCCCACAGCAGGAAAACACTTTGGCAAAGGGCCCACGTCGATGCAGTTAATAAGAAGGGAGCTTTAAGTCACAAAAGGGAAATAAATGATTAAATACTGTAAATAAATAAAGGTAGAGTTGCCTGCTAAATAATGGAGGACAGTTGTTTGAACTTCCCTGCTTATTTAAACAAAATTCAATTCACCTAGGTTGCATTCACACAGAGGGAGTGTAATTGCACTGGCAAAGAGCATCCCTTTACATTTTGGACAATTAGCACAGTTAGAGCATGCTGAATACAGTAAGCCGAAAAAGCTATTCAGTCCTGTACTATGTGCAAACTTTTATTATTGATACTTAGTTATGAAGTCTGCTTTGTTGATGATTTCTAAGGAAATATATGGGACATTTATTCATAGTGAACATCATATGAATCCAAAAGTATGTGTGTGGCTTTGATCGAGGTCTGACTCCCAAAGAGATGCAAATTTAGTCACAAAATGAAACAAATATCTTAATTGCTTCTATGATCTGTAAGTCACGCTCAGCGCTGCAACTCCAGTTTCTGTCAGCGGTGATGAGCGGGACGCATCGGTGACACAATGCGGCAGCACCAGCATGCAAATGCACCTTCCACCTCCATCTATGTCACAGATCCCAATCTTTGCAGCCTTGACAGACACAGGGAAAGGAGGCCTAACGTTCAAACTCAGCGAGCAGCCACCCTTTCTGAATGTCCTTGAGCTGAACACCAGCTCGGGGGATGTTGTTTTGCACTCTGACCTCTCTGAGTGAGACCAAGCGAGAAGAGGGTTTCATCCTCCAGATGTATCTGCGTGTAATCCCCAGCACATAGACCTGCCTGTTTGTGCATTCTTGAAGCACAAACTTCTCCCCGACCTGACTAATGGGGGCCAAAACCTGGTGGCCATTATACCAAAATAACCAGATTCAGACCAGAAAAATCATAATTCCCCTTTAAGATCAGTGAAATTGGTTATTTTGTCGGGCTTTCACGTGATTTATTAATTCATGCATATTTGAAAACAGGATTTGCTGGCACAGGTCTAAAAAAAATTGTTGCTTATAGGCTGGTGGATTCCATCCATTGTGATGTGGCCAAGTCTGACCTTCTTCACCTGCCATCAATGGCATCCCTGCTTTCACTCAGTCTGAACAGAGGATCTGTCAGGGGAGTGCAGAAGAAGGACGAGAAGAATGCCCTCAATCAAATATTCAGCTTTACCGTGATGCTGGTGCTCAGGTTTGTTTGAAGTTTTAATTGAGGTGACTTGGTTCACTATCACCACCGTGCTCCTTCTTTCTTCATTAAGTAAAAGTGGCTCATGTTGAATACTGAGAAGGCTGCGTGGGAGGACAACGGCCACCTGATGCTGTCCCTTCAGTATCTCTCCTCTGAACTTTGAGACAACAGTACTCTCCACAGAGATGGATGTGCTTTGGCAAAGTGGATAAATCACTTCATTTTGTTTAATTACTCAAAAAGAGCCTCATAAGAGGGAGGTTTAGTGCAGTTACATGAATGCTGCCTGTTAAGAGATCTAACAGGTAATATGTAGCATTTGGTTGGTTTTTAATCTATTAGGGAAAGCTCTTAGCTTCCTCATCTCTGTTTAGTTTGTCACTGTTTAATCATTTGTAGCAAGTCAGTTCAAGATATATGCATGTTTTTGTTAGTGAGTAATTGATGCATTACACTGATGCAATTGATGCCTAATATCGGCGGTGATCGGCGAATGACACCGATCACCGCTTTGCAGTGCATTGTTCTGCAGGGAAATTTGGGGTCCTGGCATTCCTGTGCATGCTCCTTTGAAATGCACCACCCACTGACATTGTTGAACAGCAAGCACATCCACTTCCCCTGGGGTAGGATGCTGCTATTGTGATTTTACCGGCACAGGACACCGCAAAATTCTGCTCAGGAACTGCTTGAGGAACGCAACGAATAGCCCGAGGCATTGATCCAGCCTCCAAACTGCAAATCTTAATGAAACTGAGAAGACGGGGCGGGGGGTGCAATCCACAGAGACCCTACCTCACAGCACACAGCACGTCAAGCATTGGCTGCAAATGTCCAGGTGGGCCTGTCTGAGCCGTTTTGCACCCCGTAATAAGCAGGTGGTTTTAATCATGTGACTGTTCAATATAGTCAGTGTAGTGTACTCTGAAATCTGTGTGTATGTGTGCACGTGCAAATTGTTAGAAAGAGAAAGAGCAAGAAAACAGAGTCTATCCATATTTCTATACAGTTTAGGAAGAATGTCATATGATAATTTTATGGTTTATTTCTTTATATTTAATAAATCATTAAAATGCATTTATGTGTGCTTGCACATGTGTAACCATCACAATGAATGATTAAGGACTGGAAGAGGAGGACTAACGAATTAGGTCTGATTTTCTCTCTGATTACACAGTGACAGGCTAGAGGCCGTCTAGTGTGCTTGCACGCAATTGGCCTGCTGTACTGTGCTTCCAGCCTTCAATGACATAGAGTTAACATTAGAGGAGGGGGGCGGGGTGTAAAAGCATGACTCGTCATATCTGTGTTACTGAGCACGTGTCTCTGAAGGCTGGCTGCTTTATATGTTCAAATAAAGTGTTTTTTTTTTATTTGTTGATTTTTTAAAAAATATAAGTTGTTTTTCTTTGTTGCTGCCGTAGCTTGCTGTGTCAGGAGCTCCAGTATCATCCCTCCACACCACAGCAACCAAACTGTATTTGTGTAGTTGAAAATCAAAACAAATGTGGCACTGGTTTAACTCAGTGGGTTGAGGGAAAAGGGGGGAAAAAAGAGCCATATACCACCGAGGGCAGCACAAGTAGGGGGGCGAGGTACCATAAATGCAACTTGGAGCTTTTCTTAAGGTTCAGGCCCACAAATGTGCCCAGTTACAGTACTGTCACTGCATTTTTATAGTGTGCCTATGTACAGGGAAAATACATACTGTATTATAGGGACACCAATATACTTCGGAAATGTATATAAAGCAATCTTGGCTATATATACCCATTCTGATAACTTTAGCAAAATCACTATTGCACCCTTTAGATAAAAGCAGCAATGCATATGAATAAATAATTTTTTCCTTGGATTACATTATTATATCATAATCTATGTGTTCTCAGTGTCTCTCTCCATTTAGAAATGAATGTATCCTTGTGTGGCCATCTGGTAATAGAGATTAATTTAGGGACACTATGTTAGTTAATACCTTGCAGTAAAAAAAAATAAAGCATGTCCTAAATGAGCCCCAATCCATGTTATTGACTTTTCATGTCAACCTGCCCGAGGGATTAATGGAGCAAAATAAACTGCAAAAGAGTGACACAAAGGGCTTGTGACAGCGCATGCTTCGGAATGGAAATCTATGTGTTCCTTTCGCAGAGGAAGAGTCCCTTGGCGACTGTGCCCGATCCACCCCGATTTCATGGTTTGTCAATTCCGGGATGGAGTCATTCCAGATGGGAAAAACTCTCAGTTCAACAATGTGAAGACTTGACTTTGGAGAGCCAGAGGGAAGAAGTACGAAGTTTAACACATTAACCTGCGAGACCTCAATTAGGGCCGAGGCTGGCCTGTATCTGAGTCGCGTACCTCTGGAAACAGATATAGTCCAGCAGGATGCAAACCAAACCATGATATACAAATAAACCACAAGTACACCTATCAGAGAACCTCCATCCCACTCATTTGCACTAAACATTTCCGGGCTAGCCCATAATGACAGCTTAAGGTATCACTTGACATGGATTCTTCTGCCACAGTATTGTAAATATGGAAGTCATCCCGCGACAAACTGTCCTCGACTAAACCTCCAAAATGACGCGCCATTTTCACACGGGCACTGCAGCCCTGAACTTTTTTGAGCACAGCTCAGGTAGTCACGCATTCATAGCAAGTGAGTGGGCCTCACTCTGCCCCGGCAGTCCTCTCACGCAGTATTTCCACTAGTTAGAATGTGTCTGATGTGGGCTTTCTCTCTTCTTGTGTGATACTTGTAAGAAAGGGTAACTTGGAATTCCTGTGTAAAAACAACTTCAGCCATCCAGAAAAATGTTCTTTTTCATTCTCACTGTGTTCAGAGACACCCCTACCATCTGCACAATCTTTGACAATTGATAGTATGAATTAGAATTATCATTAAACGAGCTGCCAGAGCGGCCGTTTCATCTCAGCCGACATTATCTCAGTTTTTAAACATCGAGTCAAAATCCATTTTTACAGGCTTCACTCAAAAGCGGTTAGCACCCACCAAACTTAATGATGCAGCTTTATTGATTTCTATTGTTTGCTGCATTGTTTCCGTTTCCCTTTTCCAGGCAGCTTTTCTTCTCCACACTTAATATTTTTTGGTGACAATATTGCAGTTTTATTTCCTACACGCTGTTGTTTTTATGGCGCCATATGTCCTGCCATCGCACTGTTTTCCTCCACTGGGATGCTTGTTGCACAGAATAGTTTTACATCCATAAAAATTATTACTGTGGGAAGATTATCGCCGTCCTCTCTCTCTCGCTCTCGCAGTTCAGTCATGCACTCATCGTAAATCACGTGTGCATCAATATTTCAGACTAATTAATAAGCCTCTGAGAGCAAGGTTATTGCTAGCGTGGCCTATGTGCAGGTGTGTCCAACTGTATTAAGTGAAGGACATGCTGATGAATCAATTATGCACGTGTCCATTGGTGAAACTAAATGCATAGATGTTCAGTGGGAAAGGTCAAGAGCAGCCGCACTGGAGAGCAGCATGATTAATTTAATAAGACCCAGCCCTCTGCACCTACAGGTTACACAAACAGCAAAGTGTTACAACACCACTGACCATTTCGGGGGAAAGGAAAAAAAAAAAAAAAGATTAACTCAACCTGCTGCCATGGTTACAGAGGCTAAAACCCTTCTGTGAAGAGAGAGAGGGCATTTTGGAGGTTCAAAGTTTGAGGCAAGACACGAGTGCAGAAGTTAGCAAGTACCGTAATGGAACTTCTGTGACTTTGCTGGGCGTGGCTATTGCTGCTAAAACTAAATGAAAGCTAAAACCGATACTGTTCTGGGAAAGCAAATTGGCACTGATTAAAGCATTCAGAATCATCACTAGCAATTCTTTCTTATAACGCACCATGGATGGACAGATGCACCACTACTGAACAAGACTTATAAAAAACAAAGATTCCCTTAGAGGTTTTAGTGTAGGATGCATACATGATTTATAAGCAAAAAAAACCAAAACCTTTACTCTCACATGGAATTGGCATTTATAAGGAGGAATGTGCCAAGAGAAAAGCACAGACCTCACACATGCTACACTTCATGAATACAGAGACTTTTTGGAGGGAGGCAAGCCCAAAAATCGATAAACTGGAACAAGACAGGCTGAATTTAACACTTCAGATAATTTTAGAGTATTTCCTATTGGCAGTTTCTTCTATTTACACTTACATGTATTATCCATCCATTCTCTGCCGCTTATCCTTTTCAGGGTCTCTGGGGGGCTGGAGCCTATCCCACCTGTCATAGGGCAAGAGGTGGGGGTACACCCTGTACAGGTCACTAGCTTGTCACAGGGCTGACACAGAGAGACCGACAACTATTCACACTCACATTCACACCTATGGGCAATTTAGGATCACCAATGAAACTAACCCCACTAACTGCATGTCTTTGGACTGCGGGAGGAAACCCACGCAGACACGGGGAGAGCATGCCAAAGTGAATTCAAACCCGCTTACATATATTGATATAGAAAATTTATTGTTCGGAAAAATAATTGCAAATAATTGATTTGCAATTAGTTTTGCAGGCCACTCATTACTAATGGTAATTAGATGCTACAAAAAGCTGCTGCCATGCAAAACGGTCTGTTTTCCTGCTGCAAGCTGTTGCACTTTGTTGGCTATCATTTGTAATCCAACTATTTTTTTTTTTTTTTAATCTCTGCCATTGTTCTTTGCTCTGCACTAGATAAGGAGTACAATTTGTGCACCAATCTGCCGGCAAACTGTGTTATTTTTAGAAAGCGTGCATCCATGCTGTCCTTTTCACCTCACACTGTATCTGTGCACCTTGACTCTTCCTCTGTGTCTCACTGCTTGAAAACCCCTGATCTAACTAAAACGATACACAATGGGAAAAAAAGAAAGGAGCCTATGAGTATGTTCTGTTTGATTCTTTTTTTTTTTTTTAATCTTATCTTCCATGGTAAAAGCCAATACTCCAAGTTATCAGGACTGCATATTTGGAATTTAATTCATTACTAGCCTTTTTGGCTGGCACTTCTCTTCTCTTGCATGAGAGGACTCTAAAGAACATCACAATTATGTATTCAGTGGGCATATATCTATAGCTCGCATGCTTGCCTTTCTATAACCCATTCTCCTCTTTCCTATCTTTCTGTGATGAATGACACCCATCTCGGAGCCCTTAACTAATTATTTTTCCATTAATCTGACTCGAGCGGCTTCCTGTCACCGCTGCCGATCACCGTGCGCATCTTTCCCACAAAGAAAAACCCACCAACCCACCTAATATGCACCAAACCAGGCAACCCGTCACTGAAGGAGGAAAAGAGGCAGCCGAGCCTAAACCTGGAGTGATGCTGGTGTCACCATAGCAACAGAAAGAGTGACAGAAGGCTCCATACGTATGTAATTAAGCAGTTAGAGGAAATTGGAGGAAGTGACAATCACAGTTCACTTTTAAACTCGCAAGATACGTCATATATATAACTGACAGGCAGACAACTGTTACATAGTCAGATGATTTTTTTTATATAATCATGATTATTCTGACTATAAAAAGTAATTTAAAACCACATATAAAAATGACTGTAATGGAAAAAACAAAACAACCATATGCTGTATCACCATCACTGATATAATATTAGTACATGCAGAGTAAGTAGTCGAAGTACTTTGAAGTTTGTCTTTCTGATCTGTTACAACATAAAATCTAAATGAAAAACATAAATAGCTTTATAAATTGGAATATTTTGCCTAAAAAAATTAAAACCATCTGTCATAATGTAAACATGTGTGGACACATCTTCTCTATACAGAGACATCTGCACAGAAATATGCAGAATTTGTAGCCAAAGGGCGACCTTTGCCACTGGAAGCCTTCTGGTTGCCATTTGTAGTCCGAGTAGAGGTGACCAGTCACATCTGACCTCAGGTTAATGGTTCTCAAACTTTTTCTCACCCACTTCATAAGCCAAAAACGGTTCACCTCCCACATCCCGAAACATTTTGATTAATCAGTTAAACAGGGTCAGAGTTGAGTTTTCGTGAAATAAAGGCCAGCACTATTGCATCAGCAGTCTGGTGTGTTTATTTTTGCCCCAAAAATCAAAATTATTGAACTCCACTCCACATTTCCCTCTGGTTGCCCACGTCCCGCTGTTTAAGTAGGACCCCTCTATTGTGTTAGTGTTTGCTAGGATACACTGTATGGTGTTTATGGTTATGGTTAGGAGAAGTCTTCAGAGAAATAACACAAAGGCCCCCTAGGTGACAAAAAACAGTCTGTGTGAGTGTCTGTGGTGGCAAGCACACTTACTCTGCCAACTCCTCCAGGCTCCGGTAGACATCATCCTCATTCAGAGCAGTGTCCTCTGATGGAAAAGGCCTGGTACACACACGCACACAGACACACAGACACACACACACAAAAAAAAAACAGCAGAGACAGAGAGTGAGCGAGGGTACAAAATACTTTATCACTGCACACACCTCAGTGTCCCAGGTAGAAAAATAACTAGTCAGAAACGTCGTGTTATATCTGTCAGGTTGCCACTCATAGTTCCATCATTCCAACAGCGCAACAGCAGAATCTATTCAGCAGAGGACCCCATCAGTCACCAACAACATTGTCAAAACACATCAACACACTGCAACTGGCAGATGGAAAAAAAATAAATAAATAAAAAATCTGCCATCTTCCACCGTTCTCAGGAATTCAGGAAGGAATACACATTTTTTCAGACAGATAGACGCGTCTCATAAATCCTCTCAGGGGTTTTTGGACAGCTTTCAAGGACCCTCAGGCGCAATGTAAAGCAATATGAAATATAGAAAATGACCACGCTGAATGCAGCCCTCACTGCATACTCAAAACAACCGGCCCTCTGCTTAAATGACTCCTGCCTGCCCACACTGTCAGCAAACAATAGTCTAAAGGAGGAGCAGAGCGTGCATGTGGATGACTAATCAGTTAGCTCAATAAACAGTGTGGCTTTATCTTAATGTTGCGAAAGACAACAAATTTCTGCCAACATTATCCTTAAGTGCAGGATTACTGCAGGTCTCAAATGACCAACTTTGTTAAATGTCCTTTTTTACAGAGAGCTGCCTGCGACTGCTGCAGATTACAGCCTATTAGCTTAATGCTGCGCACAACTGAAACCTATTAAAGTCACTGAGGTCATGATCAGCGCTAATCATCAAAAACAACATGGGTACAGAAATGGAAATAGTGTGTGTTACTACACATACACATAAATCTCAATTGTGTTTTACAGCTTATGGGAGTGCATTGGGCACCCTTAAGCTTGTATACATGTTTTCACCATCATAGCTACGCAACATGTTGTTGCCATTCTCTTCTTGACAATGCCAACTTAGGAGTTGAAAGAAAAACCAGTTACAGCACTGAATTTTGATACATTTGGTCAACAAAGTAAGTCAGTTAAACTTCTCTGCTATTATATAAAAATTGGAAACAAAACTAGTTGCATCTTTTTTATATAATGGCAACATCTTTTAGACAAAAATACCTACATTTACCAAAATTTCTGAGCTAAATCTGTTGATTTCCCACAATAATAAGAGCACTACCTGGACCCCCCCATTTTATACTACTGCAAGTGGTTCACATTTGGATAATAAAGCATCTACAGAGCTAATACATTAGTTTCAGATGTGTCACCACAGCTGAAGGACCAGGTCTCACCTGACCATCAAACTGCTTGTCAGTCAGTTGTCCAATTACTTTTAAGCCCTTTGAAATGGGAAACTGTGTATAAAATGCCTTTAATTCTGTTAACCCCTCAAATTAAAGCTGAAAGTCTGCACTTCAATCAAATCTTAATGGCTTTATTTAAAAGACACTGTTCTGGTGTGCAGAGGCAACATTGCAAAAAATGTGTCATTTTTTCCAAATGCTTATGGGCGTGATCTCATTTTTATTTTATTTCTTTAAAGCAGTAAGAGCAGAGATAAGCGAGATGTCTGCAGATGGTTGCCTTGGTTTTATTTTCTTTGTTGTCTTTATTTTTGCAGTAAAAGAAGTTGCATCATTTTATGAAAGGTGCATGGCACTTTATTGCACTGCACTGACTTCTACGCTTTCCAGGCCTCTACTGGGCCACTTAATGTCATTTAATATTTGACATTCTGTTTTTCTTTGACTGCATTTAGGAAGACATTTTAAATTCTCTTTTTTGCTTTGTTGAATTTTAAATATTTGACTTGTTATATACGTGACCCTGAATTCAATAAGTATAAGAAAAAGGATGAGTGGGTGGTTGGATGGACTCATTTTATGTTACTGCAATTATTTTGATTTCAGATTAGTCTACTCATTGAATCTGGTATATGTTTTTAGTGTTGTTTTAACTTTATTTTTAATTCTGAAATATGGGCTTAATAAAGTATTTCTTGCCTCATCTTAAGTGATGGTTATTTTCATGTGTGAGACTTCAGGAACTAGATTAGCGCACAAAAAAGGAGCACAAATATAAAAGATGTCACTGTGGAGACTGACAAGTGAGCTAGGAGCTGATAGGGACAGTTCAGTGACGAGACCTTCAAAGCTTTCATGAAAGCACTCTAGGCTCCGTTAGCACTCGGCTTTAAAATCCTTTGACTCTGTTTAATCCCGAGATATGATCAGATGACTGAGACTCTTTGCTTGGTTCCACGACCTCCTAAAAAGCCAACTGAAGTGGACTATGTCTCTGTAAAGCTGTGTGTATATGTGACACCAGTAATTAGCCTTTGTGTAATTAGAACATGTCAGCCATCAGGGTAATGAATGCTCAGCTAGATCGTCAAAGGTCAACTCTTGCAGGCAGGCAGGCACGCACGCACGCACACACACAAACTTAAATATGCAGACCACGGCATGAGCCGCTTTGATTTATTTACTCTGCTAACTGTTCCATGCCTAAGTGCTGTAACTTCATTAAAACATGTATTTTCAAAAGACTATTACAAGTACTACTAACACAAAAACTGCCTCATCTGATTTATGCTACCTTCTCGCTAACTGTTATGAAGCACAGAGGGTGCTTCCTCCAGAGCACAATAACACACCCACATCTGAAGGCCCCCTCCAATGAAATGTGCATTATATTATAAGTTATTAATGGAGTCCCGCAGGGCAAAATTTAATTACATAGTAGTTTGTGGAGATGTGCGCGCGTATCTATCGCCTCCGTGTTGTTTTGCGGAGCCAAGCACTGTCCAGTGCTGCCGTTTTCATTTCTCTTAATGGTGCAACTAGGTATAATTGAACTGTGTTCATAATTTCATCAGTACACCTCTGATGAGCAGTCTCTTGGCTATTCAGTGCTGGAAGGGAAAGGGGGGGCGGGGGTAGGTGGGGTGTAATCTTGACTATGTGCAAGGTTGCCAACTTTCACGCTTTCGGAGCGTGACACCTGCTTTCATTCTGTCTCTCATTCTCACTGCAAAATAAAAAGCAGCCTCAGAGCCCGTCCTTGATGGAGAAAACTGATACATGTTAGAGTTTTTAGGGGGAAAAGACTGTCAGGCTTTTCCCAAATTTCAACACCACAGCCTACAGACTGCACTTTGGTTTGTGGAGGAGCACATTACCTCTACAAAACAATTACAATTTCATGTCACTGAGTCTTGCTCCGTTCACCTTGCTTTGCAATTCTACTCCAAACTGCAAAAATACAAAGAAGACAGAGTGTGTGTAGCTTAATCATTAGCTACAAAGTTGCCATCCTCACGCTGAGTCATGAGCTTCATAACCTCTGTTGAGATGTTGTTCTGTATTTGTTTTGTTAGTTTTTTTGTTTTTGTTGAGTTTTTTTTTACAATTAGTAAAAGTGTAGTGAGTTATTGAAGTCACCAAAACAAAAAAAAGAAAGAAAGAAAAGAAAGAAAGCTTGTAGCAGCAAACCAATTGCACCTGTGGTACCTGCATGCAGCCTTGCTCCTGGAAAGAAATGAACTGTGTGGTCAGTGTAACCAGTACCAAATGGAGAATTTATATACATCTGCATTCACATTAATTCACACTGACCACCTGATGCTGGGGTTATGCCACAGTTACCCTAAATTAACAGTACGGGTAATTACCAAAATCATTTTATGTTTCTGTAATGGTTAAAATTCAACAATAATTAAATACTAATAATTAAATACTAAAACATAATTATTGTTGTTGAATTTTCAAATCTGTTTTACAAAAAAAGAAAAAGAAAAAATAGTAAAGCACATTATGATTTTATTATTTTGATTAAGATGCCAAATTACAGTTATATACTTGCATTCCTGAACAGATAAAATTATTTTTAATGGTCGACTTCTACTTATTTCTAGGCTGGACTGTTTTAATTCATTATTATCAGGCTGTCCTAAAAGCTGCCTGAAAAGCCTTCAGCTGATCCAAAATGCTGCAGCTAGAGTACTGACAGGGACTAGAAAGAGAGAGCAGATTTCTCCCATATTGGCTTCTCTAAATTAAAAATCCTTCTAACATACAAGGTATTGAGGTATTGCTGGGCAAACCGATCCCCATCCCCGGCAGATGCTTTAGCTGACTGGAATGTTGACTGTCTCGATAACACATAGGTCCTATTATCCATGCACATAATTTTCCAAGGTTTAAAAAGTTGAACTAAAATAATGGTTTTTTTTAAGTCATTTTCATTTTTTGCAAAAGCTTTGTCTCTTTTAATGAGGCTATACATTCCAAACAATTTCTCTAGATTTTTTTTTTATTGTTTTACCTATGACCCAATTATGGCGAAAATCGTCTGATTGTTGGGTTTTCTCTGTATTATTGTAGGGTCTTTATATTACAATGTAAGGCACCATGAGGTAACTGTTGCTGTGATTCAGTGCTATACTAATAAAACTGAACTGAATTGAATTCTCAGAGAAGTCCAGTGTGACGCTCAAATTCGGGTATAAAAAAAAAAAACAACAAAAAAAACAGGGGTTCAGTTCAGTTAATTTAGTAAGTTTTCATTTTAAACAGGTTTTTGACAGATTTCTAAATGTGTGTGTGTGTGTGTGTGGGGGGGGGGGGGGGTTAATTTGAAAAGTCTCACTGTCAGAGTTCCATAATCTCATTAAGCACAATTAAAACATTTTTTACTTAATAATTTTCCTCATCTCGCCCACTGCAGCTCTTCAAAGTTCAAACGATTTCTCTCTTCCTCCTCTCTGTCCTACAGTTTCTCACTGCATTGCACTCCTGTAATGAACCCCAAAGTCTTTGTGATCATGTCTAATGTATTCCACACTCTTTTAGTGTAATGGGAACTGTTAGCACAGGTGTCCTGTACAAATCCACAATGAGCCAGTCCCATTGATCCATTATTGTCAAACAGCGAAACAACAGTGTAGCTGTTATGTGTGAAAGCAGCTCAAATGATCAGCTCTGGAAGCAGTTTCATGTCCCAGGACACGGCTTCATTTCTGCAGGGGTCGATAAATCGCTGGAGCTCCAGCAAGCTACCGCACTTTGCTACTTATTGTACCATGCCCGTCTATAAATCTCCCCATTCTCCCTGTAAACCTGGCACTGCAGTTTCATTTCCTGGGGAGGGGCAGTGTGTGCAATCAGCATGTGAACGGGAGGCTTTTTTTTTTCCCTGCACGTGTGATGTTGCATTCACAGAGCTTACATGTGAAATTAGCACATGCAGTACATTAAAATGAAATGACAAACAGAAGCGGACAATGCGATGACTATATGCTAATAAAGAGGTTGATGTTCAGTGATGTGAAGGGGCAAACAGTGATTTTTAATTGTGTTTCTGCTTCAGCATTGCAGTATATTTATCATACATCAATATTCTAATGTAACTCTCAGGAAGCAAAGATGCAGATGTCATTACCCAAGGCCTCAAAATGCCTTATTTAGAAAGTAACCAAGCCCTTTAGATACTGTTACACATGCCTCCCATCATCCATATTAACGCGCGCTCTCCCTCTTTTGCTCCCTGTTCTTCATCCATAGAGCTGATTGGCTGCAGAATCTACACCTACCTGCTTACAAAGCTAGAGGCAGAGTTGGACTGATTTTCATAGTATTTTTGCAACCTTTTGTGTGAATTTAAAAGGAAACTTTAAAAAAAAAAATGCTTGGCAGAACAAGGTCAATTTGTAGAACTTGGCTTAAAACAAAATATTAAATGTTCTATATTCCCCATCTTTGGTCTTTATATAGCATTTTTGAACTACTTGGCCAATTTTTGTTTTCTGTTCTTTAAGTTCTTTTGTTGTCCCTCGAGCAATAATTCTGAATCCCTATCCCATGTACATGTTTTAAATGATGATTGCAGCACTTTAAAATGCTCAGATTTGAACTTGTATTTTTGTTTGTGACATTGATGAATTAAACCTGGGTTTTAGTTAGCTACAGAAAGACTTTGGGTAAAGCTAATGAAATTTGTGACTGCCTAGAAGCAAGCCATAAATCTTTCACAGTTTTCACACTTTTCGATATAATTAATCAAGGTGATCGTTAAAAATCTACAGCCCTTCATTTAGCTGTGTACCACTGAATTAAACGATGCTAGCTTTTCCTTCACTATACATAAATGTGCAGTTTGTTTTTCAGCAATTAAAAGTCTAAAGGCTCTATTTATGCTCTCCATCAAGAAGGATACATCAAATTCAAGTGTGTAGTATAGTCATTATAATAATTAAAAAGAAAAAAGCTTCTTTAAGCTGCTCTTTTATTCACAAGGGGTTACCACAGAAGGTAGCTCTGCATATTTGATTTGACTTAGATTTAGATTTTTTTCCTCTTTCAAAACACTGGATGTCCTTCCTGACAGCTTCTCCTCCAGGGATCAAACCAGGGATCTTTCGCTTGTTAGGCAAACGTGCAAAGCACTACACTACGAAGCCACTATAATATTTGAAAAATTAATATTCACAAATGTATAAGCACTGTATAATATCACATTATCTAATCCCCACTGTCAAATTCCTCCTCATCTGTTCCCTGTCTATATGTGATCTGAGGTCTCTCATACTCTATGACCCTGATCCACCAGAAGCTATGACATACTGTATGCTCAAACAGCAGGGATCAGTGCTGAATTAGGACACAAGCACACTCGGGTTGAAGGTTACAGCAGGCCGAGGAGCGTCTGTGTGGGTGGTAGGGTGGATCTCTGGAGGAGCGGGGGTGAGGGGTTACAACAGGACAGAGGCTGATGCAGGCTTATACTGCAGATAAGCTGTAAGAAAAGCAAGGTCACCACACAAAGAGATGGGAACATGAAGTCTTTAAAAAAAAAAAAAAAAAAAAGAGGATTTTGACCATTGTCAGAAGAACGTTTTGTTTTTTGTATTAATTGTATCTTGTTACTAGCAGCCTGTTGCAAAAACATCATTTGTTCAGTTGAAGCTATAAAAAAAAAAAAAAGCCAGATAACACTGTTTGGCATGCATGAAATTGTTCTTCTTCAATAAAGTGATTCCCCAAGAGGTCTTAGCTAAAAACTTGGCATATCTAAGTATGGTCTGCAATGTGTTATTAAAAAAATCTTAGGAAACAAAGAAGTAGCAGGCTGAAAAAATATCTACACCAGATGAGCAGTATCTGAAAGTAATATCCTTAAAAAAAAAAAAAAAAAAAAGGGAAAATGGTCCTGACACAGGACCTGAAAGATGCATTTGGCCGGTTGAGCCACCTGCATGGGGGAGGTACAACAGAGTGTCTACAGCCATCTGTAAAGCAAGGTGGAGGCTCTGTCATGGTGTGGGGCTGCATTTCAGCCACTAAGGTTGGAGATCTTGTCAAAATTAGAATTATGAAAGTAGAAAACTACAGTGAGATTACGATACACCATGCAGTACCATCTGGAACGTGTCTGATTGCCAATTACTTTATTTTTTAGCATGACGATGATCACAAACACACTGCCAATGCAGTAAAGGCATACCTGAGAAAAAACAAAAAGCACTATCAGTCATGGACTGGTCTCCTCAGAGCCCGGACCTCAAAATTATTGAAGCAGTGTGAGATCATGACAGAGAGCAGAAGGCAGCCAACAGCTTTGAAGTCCTTCAGGAAGTCTGGAGAACTATTCCTGAAGACGACTCTAAGAAACGACAAAAAAGCTGCCTAAAAGCGTTACGGCTGGGTTAAAGAATAAATTTGGTCATACCAAATATTGACTTTCAAGTTCAGTAGAGAAACTTTCTTTTTGCCTTATTTAATTTATTTCCATTTATTTGCATGCTTCAATAAAGCGCCGAACCTATTTCCCATTTTCCTAGAAAAATCTAAAGAAGCGAGGGGTGATTCCAGACTTTTGCAAAGTACTGTAGTTCATACATGAATCTTATCTTAAATAAATGAATAAACTGATTTTTTTTTTCCCCTGCATGAAAGCAACAAACAATCACGAGAGAGACACCAGAGGAAATGAAGACGGTTGCAGGAAGTTTGTGAACTATAGAGTGAAAATGTGATTTTATGCAGAGCTCCTCTCTGCTGGCTGGAACGCCGACACAGTGACAAAGGCAGGAACTACTGAGGCCTGATTACAGTGAACAGAGAAGATCAACGGACTTCAACGAAACCTCAAAGTCATGCCTGTGGCAAGATTATCAAAAGATTAACACAGTGAGGAACCTTCTAATCAGTCTAAAGTTCAATGCATTGTCATGATGTATGTCTGTGGGCATTTGAGGATCTGAGGATCTGGTTGTGCTTCTTTTTTTTCCCCTCAATGTCTTTTCTTAATATTGAGGCATCTATTATAAATAAACAATAAAACTGACATAATCGCCTGTTTCCACAGGATTTAAGAAAACATTACTGCTTTACCCCTCAAGCTTGAAATGTTATCGTGGCTCTCAGTTTCATCAATTACATTTCAAGTAAAAAATTAAAAACTTCATTCAACTCTTTTTATTTCATTGTAATCCTTTTTTATCCGCTTTAATTTCCCTCTGCATTTTTCCAATGTCTGGTGGATGCTTTGCAGCGAGTTAAGGCGGAATGCTAGTGAACTTTTTTTTTTTTTGGATTTCACTGTAACAAAGGCAAAGTTCAATAAAGCCTGGACCTCAGTCCCCAGACCTCCCATTTCCCCCATTTTTAAAGGTAAGAACTGCTACTTATGTGGTTAATGTTTTGGTGCTGTTGTAGATTAAACAATGGATCACTCACGTTACACCAGCATCACCCAAAGTTACTGTTATGCTGAGAAAATACATATTTCATAGTAGGTGCTAAAATACCCTAAAAAAGTACAGTGGTCCCCAATTATTGCAGAGACAAGAGCTTCTACCTGTAAAATTATCCAAAATTATGATGTTCCCAAAGGACACTCCAGCAGTCGGGCGGCTGCTCCCTCAGTTACAGGGCAGTAACTCCAAAAAGAGCTCTGTTTGAAAACCAGGCTTGTGAAAACATTAAAGTAATACTTTGATTACTGAGAGTAAAATAAGCTGAGATTAGAAAGTCCTGTAATTTACATTGAGGTCAAATGAGCATTGATTTTGACACCTCAGAAAAAAGCGGTCAGCATGTGAATCAGCCAGCAGTCAGCAGGTTGTGCTGTCTTTATTAATGGCAGGGGACCTGTTTTCTCTCTGTCACTCTCTCCCTTCCTGTTTCTTCCCCCCTCCCTTCATTTCCTGGCAAGGCTCCTAACGGGTGCGCCCCGTCAACTCATTACTCACACAGATAAAATGTCTTTTTATGCGGTGCCGGTGAGCCACCCAAACTCCAGGTAGATCAAGCAAATGAAGAGAACGCAGGAGCCCGTTCCAAGAATTCTCTCAGCGCCGCCATTATTTCTGACTAAAAATGAGTACTCTTGCACAGAGCGAAGTCCTCTGACTCCAAATGACGCAGTGCTGTCTGAGTGACAGATGGTAATGTATTGTCAGTCATTTTGGCCTGCATGATAACGTGGAGGCTGAATGCCGCTGCTAATTGCCTAAAATGTAAATTGAATTTCGAATGAGCAGCAGGCGTTAATAGCTACATCCATTTAAAAGCAGGCCGGTAAGAAAATGGGCTCCAAATGGCTTCTGTGACTCTGATATTTGGGAATGCTTCAGCTGTCTAAAAGATGAACGAGAGATAAACGAGACTCATACCTGATGCCTTTGATTTGTGCAATGCTGTGATGGGAGATCCTCGACAGAGCGGAGATTACCTGAAATAAACAGAGACACAAACGATTAAAGCAACTAAACTACAAAGTTTGTGGAAACAAACCTACTTAATATGTTTGAATCCAAAGTTTTCTACTAAACTGGTTTCTTTTTCGTTTACACCTGCATGCTTCTCGCTCCTTTCCTGCACCAGCATCCCCTCGTGAGCATTTCAGCCTCGGCGTCAGAGGGAAAGTTAGCACAAAAAGGCAGCACAATGTTCCATATTGGGGACTGAATATAAAGTTTAGCAGCTGGCTGTGAAATGCTTTGTCTGCATACCTCTACACCTTTACCAACCTGCCCGTTTACGAGGCGGTGCCCGCCATTCTCTGCACAGCACAGACGTCACATACCTGCATTTATAGTTAGTTAGTCTTTATAACAAATTTAGATACCTTAGCTATTTAGCTAGCCCCCTTTCTTTGCAATACATCCTGTTATATTACCAAGAACTCATCATTAAGACATCTCCACTGCATCCCTGCATAATATTTTCTAAAGCCATCTTCTGAGACTAAAGCAGCCCCAGTGGGCTTCATTAGACTGTATTTTTATTCTTGTTATGCACCTACTTAAACTTAAAAACTCATTGTTAATCATTTAAGAGACTAGATTTTTTAAATGCATTTTAATAGATTTGCTGGAGAACAAAAGAAAAACAAAACTCAAGGGCAACAGCAGAAAAAGAAAAGTAGGAGACAGCAGAGGGGACGAGCCACTCTCACTGACGCTGTACACGCTGCAGCGAAACAAAACGCGCCCCTCGATTATCGAACATTACTTGTGCGTTTCTTAGCAACCCCTCTCATGCGTATGCAGCTCCACACAGGACTGTGTGTAAACATAATGCAGGCCATCATGTTAATAGTGACATTCAAAGACATGTGGTGCACAGCCACGGCTGGGTGGGTGGCACCTTTTTCTTTAAAAAAAACCTCCATACTTATTAGCTTTTTAGTACAAAATGCCCAAATGTGTCCGTGCATGTATTTAAGTTGATTTGTTGCTGCTTGTGAGTCACACGCAAGTGGGCTTACGGCTAAGGACTGCAGATGGTGTGCTTGCAGGCTCTACAGAGGCTAGTTCAGGAAATTGAGGACCACCGCCCCAAAACACACGCACACGCACACACACACAGCAAAACACAAACCCTGTCTCTTATGCCTCATTACCCACTCCTGGGTGTATTCCGGGTTGCAAGACCGTGGCAACGCCAGATGTCTCCTCAACAGGGAGGACAAAATTGTTATCTAAACCCCTGCTCCTCGGCAGGTGTGTCATTGACAGCCTCTCATCGAACTCCCCGTTCTCTAAACACACAATGCGGCACCTAAACGCCTTTAGTATTTAAAATTCAACTTGAGCACATGTTAATGGCTGTTATGAAGAGAGCGCCATCAATTTAGAACCGCGGAGTGCTCGCGTTGAAGTGCTGTTGTCCGAAGCCTTTCGCGCTCCCCATTCGAGGTGTTCTTGTCTTTACTTTCCGTGACTGATTGTGTTAGAGCGATTTCACCGAGTGCATATATGTCACGTTCATTAACGTCAAACCACTCTATGGGGGGGTCATCCTTTTACTCAACAAGATAATAAGAGGTTATTTCTCTGAGCTGCTAAAGACCTGTGTAATGGGCTGTTTTGGTCACGCTTAACGGTTTCAACACTGGGCGAGTCTAACATTACACAGCAAAGGTACAGCAGTGTTAGGCCACCACACGCCGCCCGATCAGCTTCAATGCATGCTGCTATCGATTATCCCAGTCGCCAGAAGTCTACTGGAAGGCAGGAGCATTCCCAAATCCCAAATTTGGTATTTTAACTTGTCACTCACGTGTTTATTGTAACCGGACCCAGAGATGAAGACCAGAGAGGAAGAAGAGACAGACAAAGAAGCAAAAAGGGGCACAGAGGTAGATAGGAAAGATTACTGTGTGTCTCTGTTTCGGGTGCCTGTGTTGAGGGTATTTAAGAAATCACTGAGGATAAACCCATTGTGCTGCTTGGTGGCATTTTGCCCACTTGGCAAAAGCGCACAAAGAGAACACATCTGGCAAACTGCCCCATCATCATTATTGGCTTAATTTTTTTTTTTTTTTGGTCTTATGAGCCCACGTTTTCTTTGTTTAAGGGTGACAGACAAGAAAATTTAAAGGCACAACAAACATAAAAATGCAAAATGGGAATGAAACGGGAGGACCGATGGGCGAATACACTTGGTGTTTAATAGCAATTAATATTTCATGCTGTCTGGTGTGATCAGCTGCACTCAGATCTGGCTAAACACAGCTGCCTTGAGCCAGGTTTGCCCAGGTTCAAAGCTGCTGGCTTTGAGCCAGAGAGGTCACAGCAGGGCCAGAGCCTGCGTGGCCTGGGGAGAGCGAGTGTGTGTGAGCACGCTAGCGTGACTTTCACACATCACATGGTACAGTCTATTAATATTAAATCTCAAGTTTCCTCAACATGAGGAAGTTTGTTCTCTTTTCGTGGTTCATGTTGGCTTCACACATCATAATGCGAAAAATATGTTCTCAGTACTTGGAGCCATGGCAGCTCGTGACTCACGCTAGCTTCGCTAAGAAATGCTAATTTGCAATCTGTTTTCAGGGAAGGAATAAAAAAAAAAACTGTTCTCATGCACTGACTATAATGAGGATTACATTTCTTATTCATGTATTTAATGTACAGATACGGGTTCACTATCAGTGGCAATACATTACCAGGCTGGAGACTATTAAAAAAAAAAGAAATCACCTGCCAAGCACAGGGATACTGAAAAGATAACTTCAGGGGGAGGCTCCCTTTAAGAGCTGGACTTTTTAAAATGTTTTTTTTTTTTAATTTCCCAAGTAACAGAACTTGTTTTTATCTGTTTCATAACATTACTTCTTCCAGTTTTCTCCAAGGTAAGGCTTGTCAGTCTCTCTTACTTTCTTCTCTTTGCCCGTGTTTCTGTTTTCCTTTCTACCTCTAATACACTCTCTTCAGCCACTTCTGATCCTTTAGTTCAGTCAAAGCCTTTGAGTCCCCACACATTATTAATTCCCCTCTCATCTTGTACTCCCCAGGGGATCCTAACTCTACAGCTCGCTAGAGAATAAAGCTTCTTTCAGCCCTGTAGGCATATGGAAAAGACAAGTCACACGACGGTGTAATATTGCAGGTTTTTAACCCCCCCCCCCCAAAGCATGATCTCACCTTTAATCATCACCCCAACAAGCCCCTGTAATTCCCAAACCCGTGGATGACCCATATTATCAGATGGGATGATGCAATTAGGGATGCGTGCTAAGTCATACAACCTCTCTTGTGCTCACAGTTTCTGCGTGAGACTGAAATGCAGCATTTACTGCATATGGAGATACGTGTGTGTGTGTGTGTGTGTGTGTGTGTGTGTGTGTGTGTGTGTGTGTGTGTGTGTGTGTGTGTGTGTGT
>JAVDPK010001425.1:341071-362054 GCA_034780415.1 Cichlasoma orientale | reverse complement strand
AATTTTGTCTTGCGGGCGACACACATGGTCCATGCGGGCGACCAGGTGCCCGCGGGCACCGTGTTGGCTACCCCTGCCCTAGTAGATGTCCCAACGGGCTGTATTGTAAAGATGGAAGCTGCTAGCATGACATCAACCATTGGGTTGTGGACTAATGTTTTGGATCCTCAAATCGTGCCATCTCATTACTTAGTACAGACACACACACCTTTTGTGTGTTGTGAGGGTTCTTATTTGGTGCACACTTGCTGGGCCTGCACCGCAGTGTTTGCAATCATCACTTTGCAGATTTGACGCTGGTTTTCTGGTGGACCACACCTGAGTTGAGACTGCAAAGGCCTACTGAATCAACCTGTGTGAAAGTGTCTTTAAAATTCACGGGATTATTTATTTATTTTTATTTATTATGATTACAGAAGAATTTTAAGCAATAATCTGTGAAAAACTGGGTGGCTTAAGATAAAAAGAACCAGGTTTATCGGGATGCTCCGTCAGATGTAGACAGCTTACTTCCACAGGCAGGGGCTGTCAGGCTGCCGTTCCCGCTGCTGCTGCTGCCAGACATATGTGCTCTCGCCAACTGCCTCAGTTACCCTAATGAAAAACAAACTCTGCCTCGCACTAGAGGAACCACGGTTGAAGACTCTGAATTAGGCAATTTGTGGCAATGCATGGCACAACTTCTAAGTGACAGAGACACAACAAACTAAATTATTTGCTGTGATTGTTACAAAGGTGGTGAAAGCTCATAATGCAATCCCTGTAATGAGAAACACCTGCAGCGGGAACGACATGAAACTCTTAAACAAGTTTTTTTTTTCTCATCATCTCTCTTTCATATGAAAGAAGAGCAAGGTTAGGTCTCAGGGGGGGGGGCAGTCTTTACTGATGCGTAAGTGTGTGATAGTGTGTGTAACTCAAGTCTAAGCCACAGGGACCTCACTAAAAGAGGGATGAAACTCTTCCATGTGGAAGCTGGAAGCATTTTGGGGGAGGAATCCCTTTATTGTGCAGACAGACAGAATGAGAGAAAGAATGAGAGAAGGGAAGAGAGAGAAGTGACACATCACAGCCTCAGACAGCTCACTGTGTCAGCTGAAACAGACAGAGGCTCATTATGGGTCTCCATTCAGCATGTCTCACCAGGGACAGCGTGGAGGAGACTGGGGGAGGGGAGCGGACACAGAAAAGGGGAACCACAATCTGGCTATTTTTTCTCCCCCCCAGTTCCAAAAAAGAAAAGATGCAGAGAAAGGATTCCTGGTGTGTCAGAGACATCAATAAAAGAGTGGTACAAAAGTCATCTAGAATGGAAAAGAGTAGCACACCAAACTGGATTATAGATATTATCACATTCTAAACATCCAATTTCTCTGACAAAGAGCAAGATTTTTTTTTTTTATGAATGTCTTTAGAAAACGAAGGTATCCTTAAACCCAAAGTATATTCTTTCAACTTGATTCAAATTATTTGCCACCCCTATTAAGGCGGCTCAAATATGTAACTCAAAATTCATTAATTTCATTAACTTGCGTGGATGGGGCTATTTAAGAACTTAAAAATGTGTCTGCATAGCACTGGATTCCATTGAAAATCAAATAATGGATAAATAAATAAATAAATAAAGAGGTGAAGACATTAGGGGACAAGGTCATCCAATCAGGATCTAGGCCCCAACTAGGAACTATTTCACTCGCAGTGGCCACTGCTGGTTCCTGCCATCCACAGCATCTATAGGGGGTGTGTCAGTGTAGACAAGAGAACAGTTGGTAGTGGAGAACCAGCAAGTAACTGACAACCAATCAAACAGGGGAAGAGACCCTTTGTGATCCAAAGAAAAGCAAGGACACCTTGGAACTGTTAATGACAGTTCAGAATTCTGACCAGGGAAACTTTGTTACAATATTTACCTACTCTAGATACATCTTGCTGACTACAGACTCTCCGCCATGTGTTTGGAGCCGATCAGTGGGCGGGGCCTCCACTGATGTGAAGGTCAGTGTTTTGATCACCAGCTCCTCCAGTCTGCATGACAAAGTGTCCTTGGACAAGATACTGGGGTGCATATACGAGGCAGAGTGCTGTATATATTGAATATATATATTGAATAAAATGTGCTGTGTGAGTGGTACATGGCTAAAAAAAAAAAAAAAAGAGCTATTTAAACGCAGAGCATTTGCAGGAGTGCATCAGTGTAATGCCTGTAATACAAAATTATTGTAAGACCTAACCCTTAAATGATTAACAGGGACTTCAGTGTCAGTTTACAGGTTTCTGGGAGTGCTTCAGCACATGCCAAAAAACAAAAAAAAAAGTGACACAACGAGTCTCAAACTCATAAATTTTACATTTATCTTACAGTAGCAATAGCAAGAAGTGCTATTAAAAAAGTTCTCTTGGTTGTCACAACTCCATGGGAGGTCTCAATTATTCATGCAGCTTCTTTCTTGTACAAGAGAGTTGTGATATTTTTTTTTGCCTCCTCATGAGACCTCATAGGAGTAGATTTCTCCCTACAAGACCCACTGCCATGCTTGGTCTCCCCCTCTCTGTCCTCTTTCAGACTCTCTCCCAGTGGCGCGGTTATCACTTTAGCCTGTCTGCATCCAATACTTCCTTTCTTGAGAAGATTTTTTTTTGAGAAAAAAACCCTGAAAAGCAGGTTCACAGCACAGTCACCAGTTTTGTCCTTTTCCCAACAATAACAGCAAAGGGACTTTAAACAGGGCTTCCAAACAAGGGAAAGCCATTAAGCTGTCAGTTGTCACAAAGTGTTGGAAAACTGCTGCGCCCATCTCACCTGTCTAATTTTATTGCCAAACCATGCTCTCTTCCATGACGTCAGTGTCATTAGGGGACACGGGGCAGACCGTAGAATCACTATTGCGCCATAAGACCATTTTCACAAACTCCTGCCATTACCGTGTACCATTTAAGATCAACAAAGAAGTATGCACATCTTAATAATGTAAGACACATAGCGGCAGGACCGCCGCAAAAATAGAACCCGCCTTCTCCCCTGCTTCTTGCATGGGTTGAAAAGCCATCTAAATAAAATATAAATTATTCAGTTTGGTTTTCTGTGTTGAATTCTCAAAACCAGCCCTGTCTGCTTTTTTTCCCTCCCTTTTTCACACGCACACCAGCGCTACTCAAATCCACTTTTACTGTCCACTTGGGGGCATTTTTATTGACCATCCCTGCTCACTGCTATCACTGCACGTCACTCAGAATCCTTCACTCTGAGAGTAACGCAAATCACAAACGCCTGGAGTGGACAGGCCAGCTACGTGCATGAGCGCAAAAGTTTTGCAAAACTAAGCACGCACATAGACACAGGCAGATAAAGGCTTTCAGGGAGGTACATACAAAGGCATATGTGCATGCGTGCACGCACCCGAGCACAAACACAAAGAGACAGTGACACTCTTAATAACCCTGAATCTGAAGGATGTGGAAGAATCTGACAAGCACTCCTGTCATATACAGCGGGGGCTGGAGGCTACTCGGAGCCGAGGCTATTACTGGTCTCTTTATTCAGTCTCTGGAGAAAACTGCAACATCACAACAAGCACAAACAGACCGTTTGAGTCCTCAGTATTACATCGGCGCAGGTCAGTTTTAATACTGCAGGTTATTTTTTTTGTGCCCCTGCGTGGACTCACACACACGTATACATGTGCGTTTCTAAGCACATTACAGGCGACGCGTCATCTTTATGTGGCTTCTTACATGCATATCACTGCTACAGCCTCAGGATGATCTAATCTGGCCAGGAGGCTGCTGACATGACACCAATGGACAGGTCTGGCAACCGCAACTGCCTCTAGAGAAATTGAGTGAAGAGATTGAGTCTGCCCAAATCAAGACCCTAAAGCACAATAACACACAAGTGTTTACCTTGAATCATGTGTCATTTCGCATTTAGCTCTCTTTTAATTTAGCAAATCCTAAAAAAAAAAATAGTTTTTGCCAGCTGTCTGGCAGAACTTGCTGGACATATAAAGTACATTGGGTAAATCCAAAATATTTTTTTGGGGGGGGGGAAAGCTGTGCCTGTAAATGGGGCTGGCTGGGTCAGGCTGTTTTTATAAGTGTGAATAACGGTTAAAGGTAATAGTAGGCTATTAACACCCATTCAGTAGCCTGAGAGTTGTTGCTCAGTAAGTTTCCACATGCCTAACCTCTTCTCAAGAGGGATCTAAGAACAGCGATTGATTGGCTGGTCGGTTTCTTTCAAATGCATCAGTGTAATGAATTCAGTATTGCTCACGTGGATTTGTGCAGTTAAAACGATGACCGTGCTGCTAGAAAACTGTCCCGTGACCCTGAATCATCATCAAGGTCAAACACATTTCCCATCAGCTTTCTAGCTTGCAGCGATGAGGACCAAGGTCAAAGCTGTGGTAAAGCCAGTCATTGTGAGATAAAGAACCAAAGAGGCATGAAAGGCGTCTTGTGCCTATTGCATCAGACAAGAGAAGGTTTTAGATCAAGTGTCCTCATAGAGTTACACCTCAGGGTGTAAATGCACTCGCACTAAGGAACGATCGGCCAGTCTTTCATGCGTGTTCCTCTAAGCGTGTTAAATTTGACAAGAGCTGCATGTGCAACAGGTCAAACCTGCAAACACTGATGGTGGCAAACCCTGCTCTCCTGGATCAAAGTCTTGTGGACTCTGCCTACGTCACCCAGGTTTGGTCAGCCCCACTGCCTCCATATAGAGTTACATTTCTTTGGCCCACCTTTACTATTCAAAGAAATTAAACTTCTCTGCTAACCGATTTGGCATTCTGAAAGCATCTGTTACAGGCTTTACCTCAGCAGAAGATGAAGTAATTTGTTTAATGGTGTTTTTTTGAGGGGACACAAACAAGGCTAAAAGGCAGCGCGCACTATTACGATAATGTGTTTTCTCCTGTTATTGTCCCGAGGGAGCACTCACAGACTCCGCTGAAAAATGGCAAGAATGGAAACTGGATATCTTTCATTAAAATAATAATAACAAAAAAAAAAAAAAAAGAATAAAAAGGTTAGATTTGGTTGCCTACATGTAAAAAAAAAAAAAATAAAAAAAAAAATCAGAGCTGAGCACAGAACACCAACACAAGATGTTTTGCCAGGACAGAGGCTTTAAACGGCTTGCATCACAGATATGATGACAATGCAATTTTAAATAGATTTTTTTCTGATTTAAATGGCACATTAGATTATATGTACCTGGAAGAAAAGGATGGCGGTAACATCTGGAAGGAAGGAGAAGGTGTGGGCCTGAAGTAAAGTGCCACAGGAAGAACAGCAGATGGAAGGCAGCATAAAAGCAATAATATAGTGTTTCCAGACCGATGGGCTACAAGCCATTTCAATTATTTTTTTTTCCCTCATCCTATTTTCTCTACTCCCCCCCCCCCCACCCATTTTGTCATATGTTCTTCTCTCTCCACCCCCAGAAAAAAAAAAGATAAAAGCAGTTTGTAGGTTTTGTTTGTTTTGCACCCTTTTGATAGTAGAACACTGTGCATGCTGATCAGGCAGAGCCCAGAACATACTATCTGTCAAACGGACCCAAGACGGGGCGGTCATGATAGAGCCAGCCGTCTGAAATAGCAGCAGATGTATTTGCCCTGCCGTTTAAGCTCTGGGCTGTGCGTGTAATACTTGCTTCCCCTATTGTTTATTCATTGCTTCCTGGACCTCACAGAGCAGTGAAAAAAAAAGGAAGAGCGCGGGGTGAGATGATTGCTGTTTTTTCTTGCTCGCTGACATTTCTGCTCCTTAGAGAAACATACAGCGCAGAGCCAACCGCTCCAGGCAAGCTCCTCACGTGGGCTGAGAGTTTGTGCATTAATAGGAGACAGTTGAGCGCTGGTGACACTTTATAGTGGCGGGCCCTTTGGAAACAACTCATAAAAGGGAAAGATGGATGGTTTTATTCAGGCTGCAATAGCAGAAACAAATTAAAACAGATCTCAGCCGCTTGCAGACATGCCCTCTTTCCTGATTCATACAAAGCCTTAAAAGCAATTCCACTGCTTGTAAGGTTTTTGTTTCACTCCCTGATGCTTGTGTTACCATTGTCACAAAAGGATAAAACTGTATACTGTATACACTGTATGTAACTGCCCATTCCATTAAAACAACCAGCTAAAAACATGCAACCTTTCAGGGGAAGTGCAATTTTTGGCTTAGGGGGTTCCTGAAAACCAAAACCATGGTACTTTCCAAAAAGTCCTAGAAAATGTGAAGTTTGATTTAAGACATAAAAAATTAATACCTTCCTTGAAGGCTTAACTGTTGCTCCCATTAAACTGCTACGCCAAGCACGTTCAAAAACAGCAGAGTTTAAGTGTTTTTAGCCACTGGGTGTGGAGAATGATGGAGGCTGGAACTAGAGCTGCAGCTATTGATTATTATTTGTAATCGAGTTATTCAAGTTACTCGAACTGTTTCAGCTCTAGCTGGAACACTGATATTTCTGAAATCAGCAATACCACAGTCTGATTAAGAGAACCAGTTAAAGATCCAATGAGCCATAGCAGAATAAACCCAGCTCGGAATCCACCCAACCCCCCACCTGTGCCTCTGAAGGTGACCACAGGGCGTTTAACATGCTCGTGAAGGTCGAAGTGAGAAGCGTGCCATATTATTGCAGCAGTAATCTTCTGCAGATGACTAATTCATCCGTGAGGTCATTTTCCCTACTGATCAAGTTCTCCGAGCCATAAGTCACTTTATTAAGGGCGAAAAGCACAGATAATACACCCGAGTGAGTGCTCCAGTTAAAGGCTCATCTGAGTGACCGATGGAGTCCAAAAGCCAAACAATTTAAGGCTCCAGCATTGTTATGAAATGTGACAACTTCTCCAGATTTCTAGATGATTCAAATGAAGTAATGCTGAAACAGAATCAGACAAAAAACCTGTGTTAAACCCATTGGAGCCTTTGTAAGCAGTTATTGAGCGCTCTGGCGTCCTTGATGCCCCGCATAATTTAGAGTGAAATCACTATCTCCAGGCGAACGCAGGTTTCTGAGCCAAATAATAATATCAGAGCCTTCCAAATGAGCCATTTCATCCACCTATCAATTGATTTGTTTTTTCAGATGTTTTTCATTTATGGGTTGTTTTTTTTTCTCCTAAAATTGGCAGAAATGGTAAAAAGCATTCAAGTTTCCTTTCTGAAGACAAACTGCAGTTGTTGTTTTTTTTTTTGGGGGGGGGGGGGTAGTTAACTTTAGTTTTGCTACAGCAAATCTTTTTTTTTTTAATTTATTGCTCTATTAAAGCGACATACTGCTCTTTAAAACAGAAAAAAAGGCCAGAAGACATTATTGTGACATTATTGTGTTCAAATACAGCATTTATCAACTTTCAAATAACTTCCTGTAACATTTATAACTACATAATTATACATTCATGTATATATTTATGTATTTATGCAGTAGTAAGAAAAAAATGTATCCTTATTCATATACTTTTTTTATATATAAATGCTCTGAACTTAGTTCGATGCATAAAATCCAAAAGTCACTCCATTTTTCAAAGTCAGGCAAGTTATGTGCATATAAATTGTGACACCTCCGACTTCAACCCACTGGTGCTGCTTCAAGAAAACAATTAAGAGACTTACCGCACACTCCGGTGCTCTTCCATAGACACCAATTGTGGGAGAAAGAGGAATTTAAATTACAACAATGTAAAAGAAAGAGTAAAAAAAATGTAACGAGCACCTACACAGCTCTGCTGCTCAGCCCTCAACCAGCATGATCTGGTCAGAATGTGGTGCAACTGGGGCAAATACATCTGCCTGTGAATGTGTAAGGACTTCTTGCGAATCCTTATGGGTTTAATACCAGCGGTACTGAGGAGTGGAGGGTTTGAAAAGGCTCGGCCTAATTGGCAGGCTGAAGCACACGGCAGTGTACTCATGAAGCCTGACCTGTTCCTGAAGGAAATTTTTAATTTTAAAGCAGACAGGAGAGCATGCTTCAGCAGGCTGTTGACGGGGCTGCATTGTAAAGAAAACGGTCTTAGCAATAGCCTCGTGTGGCTCTACTTCCGTGCCTCTGACTTGCAAGTTGGCAAATGCCCTTATAGTGCATGTCGACACAAGTATTTACTGCTTGATGAGGTCCTGTCTTTGCACTATATGGATTGTGTGCAAGCCAGCTAATGGGCTTAAATGCAGCCACGCTGCTGTGCTGTATGCGTGTGCATAAGTGCATATGAGTATGACAGCTCTATGGCCACCGAATCTCCCAGCCTCCCTCTAGAGACCCAGTGCTGACAGAGGGAAAGCAGTGGATAGAAGCAGCTTTGTGAGTGTTTGGCTTAAGTAACAGCTTTATATAGAGTCAGTGAGGCAGCTGGACCAGTTGTTGGCATACTCCACTGGGCCTTCGTACTGTATTTAAAAAAGAGAGAGAGACCTTTGTCCCCATGTGTCTGTCTTGCAAGAATTACCCAACACCGCCGATCAAGACACTGAATGTTTGTGTTGTATGTTTCATTCAGTCATTTATAAATTAACAGTCATTTGTCTGTCCTTCAAAGTAACTCTGAATGCGTGTGTCTATCTGCACTTGGTACTGACAGGAAAGAGAACATTTGATTAACATTAAAAAGGTCAAAAAAACTAATTATTGGACTAATTCAAATCCTGACTTGATGACGCCGCTGGATGAAAAGTCACCAAATTACCGTAACCGTTATAGTTCATCGTGTGCATATGAGATTCCATCCATCCCACGGCTGTCGAGTCACTTCACTCAAAAATGCTGATGTAAACCTCGAAGGATCGGGATCACCGAACTGACTGGCACGCATCAACTTGGAGCGGGGAATATCTGGGCCTAATTATGTGCCAATACATCTAGTAGATGTTGAGATACATTTCTATAGATAAATTTAAAAATCTTGAGGGGATTATAGGCATCACTTAAAAATGATACCATGATCAAAATAGCTGTTAATCAGAGAGGAGACAAAGTAGCCTGGTGTTAAATTTGCACACTATGTACAGAAAAAGGCAGAAAACCACTAATGCTGACATCCTCCATGAATCCTCTTTCACATACCACAGCAGTTTTATTATTATCGTTCATAATCTTTAGCATTTCTTCTTTACTATTTTTGCCATCTTTTACTATTTGAAATGTTTTATTGCTCTGTAGCATTTTTTCTTTGTTTGTTTGTTTTGGTGGCATTCTGTTCTACCCCATTCATCGGCTGTGTATCTGATATATTTTGAAGGTTTTCTCTCCACCAGCCTCACCCTGAGACTCTAATGTCCAGGCATCAGAGGGATGCTGCTGACACAAAACTCTTCTATCATGAGGCACAGCGCCCTCAGAGCTTGGCACGGCGGCTTCAGCAGTCAGAGAATCATGCTTAATGAAAGCGTGACCTTAACTGCAAGCCATTTACCCTCGAGGGAGCCCTCAGAGGAGGAGAATGCAATAGCAAGCCAGGGTAAGATAAGGGCTCGTGAGTCCAATGCCTGAAGGGCCAACCATTAAAAATAAATGAAAAGTAAACTAAGATATGCCACCTGTTGAGCGAAAAGTTTGCAGAGAAAACAAAAAGAACCGCATTCTGTTTGAACAAATCACACTGTTCAAACAGTTTGCTGAGAAAAGGAAGGAAATGCACGAAGGGGAGGAAAAGCTCAATGGCAGAATTTATTCTCCTGTGCAAAAATCTTCAGGTTTCCCGCTGGAAAAATGCAGCCTTTAATTCATTGATGCCGTTTTTCTTTTTCTTTTTTTTTTCTTTTTTTTTTTTAAAGCTTTCTGGTCAACATGCAAAAACATCGGTCATATCAACTTACAATGCAAAAGAAAGCTGGTTGTGCCTTATACTTACAATCAACACTGTCATCTACAGAAATGGAAATGATATCACCCATCACCTTTAAAATGTTACATGCATTTCTGCACGCTGTCAGTCATAACACTGTCACTACTGCTTGCAGTCCTTTAGCACTACATGTCAGTTTGCGTTATCCTTAAAATACAATGTACTGCACGTTGCAATGCACTCTTATCTGTGCCAGTACGCTTGAACTTATAAACTAAAAAATGTTCACAATCCGAGCCGATTCTGAGCTTTGAGCTGCGCGACTAGCCGGAGAGCCTCCTTAACACGAGCAGGCGGAAAGAGCAACCACAACAATGACGACATCCGCCACCAAATATGATGAAGAGGAACAGAAAGGACAGAAAACGTCTGATGACCTCCATGCAGTAGGATTAGCTTTGTAGTTTATACAGCAGAAAGGGATATCACTCCAGAGGCGATTCATCAAAGGCCATCTAAAATCATCACTCTGAGCAGTGCCCTCCACAGTGGGAGCGGACGGCATCTCAATGGAGAAGCCTGGGAGCAGCTGGAGTTTGAACAAAACATATTATTCAAAGAAAATGTTCCATTTCAGATTGGGGGGTGTGAGAAATATTGAATTTACTGTGAAAACACTTCTTTTTTTGTTCCAGCAGCATAAGCATGATTTGGGAACAGAGTTTTAGAGTTCCCAAAGAAAAAGTTCTAGACATTGAGAAACCTGAAAATCTGAAATCGCATACGGGCCCAAAACATCTACAATATTTAGGTTAAAATCCACTTTTTATCCATTTTGTGTGTGTGGATGGTAGTTGATAGTTTACTGGACATTTTGGCTTAAAAGGCATTCCGCTGTGATTGGCTGCTTCACTATGCACACATGATTTAAATGAAGAACCAAGTGGATTTAAACAGAACATATTAAGGGTAAAAACATGCATTAAATGCACGTAATAGTAATACAGAAAACCATGAGCTGCCACTGCAGTGCATTCTGGTACATGGTAGTATATTTGTGATGTGTATGATACACACAGCTGCAAGCTGCAATCTGGCCCATTTCAGACAGGCCCTTTTTGAACAGGCGCTGCAGCTGATAAGCATGAAAAGTCCTTGGATCGGCCCGAGCACGATCCTGCATACTGACCTGGAACATGCCAAACATTCCTGCACTACTTTGTAACCATAGGAAACCTTTTAAATCACCCTCTGATGTGGATACTTAAGAATTCTGTGATCTTATCAAAGAGAAATTCTAAAAAAGAACATACACGCTATTTAGACAATTTTGTAAAACTTTTCAAACTTCCCAATCCGATTCAGTGTGTGGGTCAGCAGTCTCTGACATCTGTGTGAGCGACAGGGAACCCAAACAGCCGTAAGGGGTGTCTGGCCTGTGTCCACCTCTGTGTGTCTATCGCAGTGCTCCTTTTTTCTCTCCACTCATCCTTGGCTGCTCCACAGGGGGTGTCAAGATGGAACAATTCCCTCAGGACTGATGTGCTTTCGTGCAGACTGCTGGCCCCGCATTAATAAAAAAAGATGCGGCTGAGCTGCTCCCATCACTTCCAGTAGAAAGGACATAATTAAGACACAACTGTTTCCAGCTGAACAATGGTTTCTCTTTATGCCCTCAAGAGAATAGCAACTGCTCCCATCACAAAACAATAAATAGACAGTACATATATGCAGTGAGCCAGGCTGGTAATGTTAATGCTAATTCATCATGAAATTAAAATCATAACTACCACCAAAGGTATCACAAGTAGTGACTAGAAGAAAAAAAAAACTTTATTACACAATTATCATAGAAACTACTCCCAAGGGCATAAAATGGCATATACTTGTAACTATATGGTAATTAATGCTTGCAGACGGTTATAATAACACATTTTCTCTCTATGTGGATCATTGTTTTGGTAAATTCTGCACAGAAAATACAAATAAATAAAATAAAAGTTTACTGGGTATTCTTTTTTTTTTTTTCTTTACCACACTACTAAAAAGTCCAAGCTGCAATCACAGCATCAACACTGACTGGCTTTAACAGGTATGCAACCATAACAAGAAAGCCTACATTTTGGGATAAATTAGGTTATTTCTGACTTTGGCGATATCAGTCCCACTCTCCCCGCTTCATCTAGCTGCCTCTTCTTTGGTGTCTGATAAGAAAGAAATCTGTGGCCCATTGTTTCCTTTTATCCCTTTACTGTCTCCTCACTGTCACTCACCCTGGGCCCGAGACTGAGTTCTTATCTGCTTTGTGTTTCGTGTGCGTGCGTATGTGTGTATGTGGGGGGTCTGGGCACCCACACACACAGATATAAACACACATGGGAACAGCATAACAAGCAGAGACGCCTGAGAGGGCCACAGAGATACCATACAGGCGAGCAGGAATACATTAATAGCAAAGCGAGATGAAGCATGCAATATTAATCAGAGCATTATCAAACATCATTTCAGATCGCCTCTCTCATTGTTGAGGAGCTGCATAGAAATCTATACACCTCAGGTCTCTTAAGTCGGCCTCTGTAAGAGGTAATTAAGTTTAATTGATGGGAAATGAAGTGAGATTACTTTTGGTATAAGTTCGGCGATATCCAGTGTTGGGGAAGCGCAGCGGCACTGGATATTCCCTCAAGTGTGAAAGAGCAAACATGTACTAACATACACGCGCCATCTGTGAGGTTACACAAGGTTTACTTCAGAGCCTCCATTGGGTTAAACTGCTCAAATGAAGCAGAGAGGCGGCATGCTCCCAAGGTGCCTTGTCCCCATAGATAAACACGCGCGTGCGCGCGCGCACACACACACACACACACACACGACCGCATCCAATAGGTCATGTGTTAGCAATGAGACTGAGGTCACATTGGTTCAGTGATGAGGGCGGGTAAAGGATGATGCCTGTATCACAAAGAACATCACGAGCCTGTGAGATGGCTAGCAAAAAAAAAAAGATGGTGCGGTACTCTGTGTTTATGTATAGGACCGAAATGTTTGCCTCAAAGGGACTTACAGTCTGCACAGCATATGCCACCTTTAATCCCTAGCTCTTTTATTTTGTATAGGCATCCATTCATTCATCCATGCATCCACTTAGTCCAGCTTAACTGGGTCCAACTCTTAGCATAGCTGCTTAGGACATATAGGAAGCATCCTAGTCAGATGCCCTAACCACCTTAACTCAGCTCTTCCCTCAACCCCTCCTGAATGACTGTCCTCCTCATACTTATCTCTAAGAGTGAGCTCAAACATCCTTCAGAGGAAGGTCACTTCCGCTACCCACAACTCTTAATGAGGGATGTATCGATCAGGCGATCGCTGTCTATCACATTAAGAAGAAATCCCGCTTCCGTGTATAATATAATACAGACATAAGAGGATTGCAGATTGTGCAGTAACTACAACTGCAGCTGGAAACCTGAAGGCTAACTCATTAGGTCCATCGAATCTTCCTCTCAGCAATCTGGTGCTCTTTTGCATAGCTGCAAATAAATATGAGCTGACATACAACACAACATCCAAGCCGCAATAGCTTTCTCTACTTTGGACTCTCTGGCCCTGGTAATCACTGTCAGAACAGCTTGCTTTTAGTCAATGGCCCAGACTTGCAGGTCAAAGTTCACGCGAGTTCAATGCTGAGAAGGATTTACTTCAACCGCACAGATAAATTGCTGTGATGTATAAGATGTTTAATCTGTGCCTTCCCGATGATGCCGCTCTGGTGCCCCCAAGCTGTGCACGGAGCCTGTCAGGCCGCATTGGCTGGTATTTAAGTGAGTCTGTGTGGGCAGCAGACCAACATGCTGCACCTCACACCTCAGAGTGCGCATCTGCTGGAAGGTGGTGACCAACAGTAACAACCCCAGCCAGACTAAGAATATGAGAGGAATCACAGGCAGGGAGCTGTTCCTTAGCACCAACATTTCTAAGGGTCAAGCTGAGCATCTCTGTAGGTAGGACCTCAGCGTATGGTCACCGATTGGCTTTATACTGCACCCTCCTCAGCATCTTTGGAAAGAAAACTGGAATACCAGTAATACCCCACTACCAACAACCATAAAAAAAAATAGATGTGTAAATAACCAATACCTGCTTTTAATACTAAACATCCCATCAATCTGAGAACTGTCCACGAGCTAAAACATTCTCAGTGAACAGCCCAGTTTGACCAAATACCTCACGCTGTGTTATTCCACTCATATTTCTGTATCTCAAGAGGCGCGTTTAAATGCTAACACAGTCTCATAAATAATTACATCACTCTGATGTGTCTGGATGAATTTCTTTCCAACCTAGAGTTATTTTAAATTTCTGCTGCCTTGATGTCAAGCTGATTAACTCCGTTCACTCCGTGCGCACCCCCAAAAGACCCAATATGCAAACAAATAGGACCGTGACGCGCTTCGCCACATGCGGATGCCTGTCGGGTGAAATTCTAGGCTTGTACAGAAGCAAATTACTCTTTTTTTTTCTCCTCACTGCATACAGTTGGATGGCTTAATTTAAGCTGCAACAACCAAAGGATACAATAAGCTATAAATCCAAAATAACAAAAAAAAGAAGAAAAAAAAAGAGTGAAGGCAAGTGTGAGGGTTTTTTTTTTTTTTTTTGGAGTATTGTAACATTACAATACTCCATTGTTCTCCTGCCACTCTGGTGTTTCTGAAAGAGGCAGAGGTGAAATGATATGTGGTGACTGAAAGTCAACCTGGTGTCAGCTCAAACAGCAACAGGAGAATGAGTACTTAAAAACAGCTTCTTTCAGCTTTGTTTTTATGGATCTGTCACAGCAGAATTCACCGTTAGACTTCTCTTCTCCCTCTACAGCAGCATAAATCTGAAATAAAGACACCTATAAATACACAAGTTCAGAAAAATAGTTATTTCTAGAATAAATGGGCTAATAACTGCATGATCCATCTAAAAACGTGAGTAAATACAGCTACGCTTTGATGAATCGGCAATCGTTGCTTTATTATAAACTTGCCTCTCTGTCAGTCCCGCAGTCGTTAATGTGCAGGGGAATAGTAAGCAATAGCTTATATACATACTGCACCAGCACACGCCAAGTACAGCGTACTGTACAGCAGGACAAAAATAACACATGATGAAAACACAAGGTATATGCTATACTGTCTTTTATCCCACCCCCACGGAGATCATTCTCTCCCCATCAATCCTCGCAGGACCCTAAAGAGCCATTCCTCCAATCTTTCAGAGGGCTCAGCTTGAAAGGATCCCACAAGAAACTGCCATTTATACAGTATATAAATTCCATTTTCATGCCTTCAGACTTATCGTTTCCTTTTACTTCTCCATCACAGAGGCAGAGGAAGTAATTTAGCAATGGAATATGGAGAGCGTCGGCCAGTAGGAGATAAAGATGCCTGTGCCTCTTCCCCAAGGGAGGGAAGGATGGTATTGCTTTTTTTTTTTTTTTACACACAGACTGTGGTTGCTGCGACGAGAATCTGCTGTTGGGTGTAAAGACTTATACTGCTAGAAGTATGAAACTTTCAAACATCGCACTTCATAAGCTGTCATGTCAGAGCTCCTGCTTCCAAAAAGAGAGCACGCAACACGGCTTCAACCAGCTGACTGTCGAGGGAGGGTGTGAGCAACATGATGCGACTAAAATTGCAACGGACTAAATTTCACACGGTGCGACCGCGCACTGTTGTAAGTCGAGCGAGTTTAAAATATTTTGACCGGAGAAAAATAACTCCCCTCATCCTGAAGTTGCACGGCTTAGCACCATCGGCACACAGAGGCGCGAGATAAAAAGGAAAGAAATTGGAGGAAAAGTCCCTGGAAATTTTAAGATCCATCTGCTTCTGAGCTGTCGCACAAACACAGATGGTCAGTGCATACATTTCTAGCCAACAGAGACAGACGATCTCTCTATGGTCACTGATTGTGACAGAATGCGTGGACTGTAAAACTAATCCTCTCTATAAATTTAAAATTATTTAGAGAGTTATTGAGGATTTTCACTTATTGAGAAGTCCGTTTTCACCTCAGTTGATAAAGGCAATACTGGCTATTCGCACAGTCTATGTTCATCCCTAATAAGCAGGTAATGTAACAGCGTCACAGACATCAGTACAGACCTGAATGGATTTAAAATTTTTGATTTAAGGACACGAGTTAGCTGTTAGTTTCTTTGCCCGTGCAATGATAACACAAGAATGTGTTCCAGGTTTTGTTTTTTTTGTCTACTCGTGCCTTTCAACTAACTTTGTATGAAATCAATGAAGACAGCGTAATATGATTTTCAGGTCCCGGAGAATTCAAACACAGAATATTGACTTTCAGCTGCTCTAAACGACTACAGCATTTCTGTTTCACAGAGCTGCTGCAGCTCCTTTATGACAGCCAAATAGTTGTTTTGGAGCCTGGGAAATGGTGCCATAATGACACTGAGTAGTGCAGGGCAAGAGAGCCTTACTGCTAATTGATCTGATATGAAGCGATGGGCCTCTGTGTGTCTCTGTTGTTCTAACTGCGAGATAATCACGATCCATTTCCCAGTCGGCCATCCAGGGCAGAGATGTTGCATCCTAATATAATCCATCAAGCTGGCTTTTGTCTGGTCAGATAAGTGCTGTAATTAATTACATTAGAAGGAGAAACTTCATTAGATAGCTAGACCGCAGCTTCAACACACCTCAGTCTGAAGAGCACATTTCCAGCCCAAAAGCGCGCAGATTTTTTCTTTTCTTTGTTAAAAAATAAAATAAAAACAACACTATATTTTTAACTGGAATAGAGAGTGCCAACGCATGCCAACATATTACTGTAATCACATTACATTTCTGGGTAATACAGCAATGTAATGCATTACTGTACTAATTCATTAGTTATAATTGTATCGTTACATGCATTAAAAAGCCTCTGCAATTATGGAAAATGGTGGAGTGCTCTACAGCGTTTGACGAATGGCGATATGGACATTACTTTGATTTTTATTGCACGACAGCACAAGAGTGCGATGGTGAGCTGCAAACTGCACGCAGGGCAGAAACAAATGCATAACACAACTTCAGCTCTTGGCAAGCATGTGCACAGACAGCATGCTAACACGAAGCTAGCCAGGAACCCAGAATGATGTTAAAACTGACCCCTGCAGCCAGACCCTGATCTTCAACAGGCAACAGAGGCAGTGATTAGCAGTCAGGCTTGCAGCACTGCAGCCTCCATTTTCACCTGTACATGCTTCTGCATTAAACGGCACCAGTAGCTATCTTACTCTACCGGGATAGTTTGGCATTGCAATTTGATTGGCTGGTGCACGCACTGGAACTTGAAAAGTTTTCTGAGCTCATCAGGGTTTAAATAATAAATAATCAACATAAATATTAAGAATACCATATCAGCATATCCCCAGCAGAGATCATAAACTCAATTTAAGCGTAAACAAAACGTCTTGACCCCGAGCAGCGGCAGCACAATAAAGCGACCACTTAACAATTACTGCAGCCTGATGAACTCATAGGACACGGGCCTTTGTTCTGCACACAGTATATTAATGACAAGGGTACACAAGACAGATCAACAGCTGGACTTGCACAATCAATAAAATATTCAGCCTGCAGCTCCACACTCAGCTGAGCAGCAGAGCTGTCCTAGTTGCTTATTCAGAGGAGCAGCGGCTTGTTTGTCCATAATGAGCTTCCTCATTAAGGTATGGAGAGACGGATTGGGAGACCCGAGTTTGTGTCAGAGGGCAGGTGTGTGCATGCGGAGCACAAGCGAGAGAGAGAGAGAGAGAAAGGCTGCAGATAGGTGGGTTTGGTGCGCATTTGTGCCGTCTAGCTTTGGCGCGCTGTCGTGTGCGAGCAAACGTTTGGACTCAACAATTTGGAGGTGATTAGAGTTAGAACAGAGCCAAAACACTGATGCTGGACTACACGAATGCTCCAAAGTCTGCCAAAATCTGTAGGCCAAAAACTGTTCCACCCTTCTTCCATTAATTGTGTAATCACTTTAGCATATCATTTTTTTAAAGTATCACAGAATTTTGCGTCTGTCTGTCCTTGTGATGTCTTTTTTTATGTGATTAGTTTCTCCTACAGAGAAATTAAAAACAACTATGGTAACATGCAGGGCTGTAAACTATTAATAAACCCTTAAAATGAAATTGCACATTTTCTTTTGTATCCTATTTTATACTGAATATACTGAATGATGAAAAGAGGTTAAAAAAATGCTCTGCACCTTTACAGCAGCTGGTATTCTTCGTCATTCTCTTTGTTTACATTCATTTCTCTTTGTTTCACTTGCTCTCGTCTCTATTTCTGGTACCCCCTTCCCCTTCATTCTGACAGTCAGTCTTTTGGGATGATGTAGGGGTTGAAAGACGGGGCGGGGAGCCCAGCAGCGAGGGGGAATCGATTGTTAAGTGGTGAGAAGACGAGCAACTAAGTGGGGCTGTATACAAGCAGAATTACTCTTGCCCCAGTGGGGGAGCACTTGGAATACCATCCCGCTACACACAAAGATATATACCTACCTAAACACACAAACAGCATTCAAGGGCAGGGCACAGGTTTTACCAGCAGGAGGATGGAGTGTGGTCCGGATTTACATTAAAGACAGCAGAAGGATAAATCCGCAAACTAGAAGGGATTTTTTTCCCTTCCTTAAACATCCCTGGGCTAATATACAATGCAGGTTTACCTCAGCCAAGACCAAAAAAAGGGAAAAAAAATAGATCCACATTCAGACACACAAAAACCAACAGTAATCCGATGAGAAAATCTGACATGTCCTACGCAGTTATAAACAAGCAGGTCAGAGGTCAAACCATCGGAGAGCGGGGAGAATCTGCTCGGCTCTTCAGTCACGTTTTCCAATGTGCTGAAAGTAGGCTAGCAAGGTCTATAAGGGATTCCAAGGCTATCTATAGTGAGGGTGTAATGATAAGCCACCATTTAATAAACTCTCTATTCCAGGAGGTCTTACAAGGTGGATTTCATAAGGGAAATTAGTCATTTTGACCATGGCTCTATCTGCTTCTACTCTCTGAAGAGGTGCTTTTTTTTTTTTGCCTCAGCCACTGCCTCTTTCTCTGTCGTGTCCACATATGCAAAATTTTTATTGAAGTTAGACATCAAAAAAAAAAAAAAAAAAAAAAAAAAAAGGATTTTAAAAATGGATCTGGATTTTCACAGTAGGGCTGGCTCCTTCAAAAAATAAAAAAAATGTACTTTCTAAATATTTATTTCACAACTCATTCCAAGGTTTTAAAAATTGAAGATCCACTTGGATATTCTGTTAAAATGTAAGCTCCTGCACTCCTCTGCCTGGCTACCACACAGTCTTCCATAAAGGATTACTAGTTTCTATTTTTTTTAAATATTGGAATTCCAAAAATTATTCCAAAATATGCATAGTGCTCAACCCTGTAAACTTACAGGGCCAGGGTGAGCGGACTCCTACACGAGTGTATTTTTGTACACAACCACCATAGAGTCGGTTACAGAATACAGAACACAGCAGTTATAATTAACAAGGCCATCTTCCATCAGCCTCGAGCAACGCAGAGTGAGTGAGTGCTGACGGACACCGTGTCCCTATTTTAGACCTTCGCATCAGCAGTTTCGGCGCTTTGTCCCAACGTCGGCGAGCTATTTAGCTGCAAGACTTTAAAGAGATTTTTTTTTTTTTTCCTTTCAGCTGTAAGCCGTCACTACCCGGACAAGAAATTTGCCCCAGAGCGCCTTTTCTGTGTTTAAAAAAATAAATAAATAATGCAGCAACATCCTCATATTAGCAATATCTTACTATAATACACAAAATCCATCTGCGTGTGCGTTTATTGGTTTCTTCGTCCATGAACTCACCCTAGACCATCAGGAGTTGAGCAATCTACTTGGCGCGGGTGCATCTTAGGCCCCTGAAGGTTTATATCTAGATTAGATATTTTAACATCATCGTGTTGCCAAGCAACTACACAGTAAAGGGCTAAAATGACCCATTTTGGCATCTAAACATCTACCACCTGTATTATTATTATTTTACTTTTCTCAAACTCATCAAGTATATCAGTTTACCAACAGCACAAACAGGTCGAACAGTACTGTAGCATGGGACAAGTTAGCAAAATGTACTTCCTGTTGACAGAGTTCTCATTTTTAGGGTTAGTGAGGTTATAAAACACTTCGCAACTACTGATTTTAAAATATATATGTTTGCTTAGCTGGGTATCCATAAGATCTGTGTATTCATCACACTAGTGCCACTGTTCACTGCCAGTGCAGGAAGGTAGGTGGGTTACGTAAAGTGGACAGTGGAGGTGTGGAGGTCAGGGTGGAGAAGTAGAATGAAGTTCAGAAAGCATTAATGCAGAGGTTTAAATGTGTCCCACCTCCTCCTTTTATGCCTCCGCATGATGACATCATTATATGGGGTCATATTGAGATATGTGAAACATGTAAGATATAAATATGGGGCAAATGATAAATCTCTTGGCAGTGCTAGATTAATTCTATTAAGCACCGAGAGCAGGTTCGTGGTTAGTGAAAGTTAGTCATTACAGCACACTTATGAACTATTTCTTTAACTATAATTTTTCCCTAACACTGCCCGGATGTTTTAGCTCTCCAATGTTCCCAAATCTCAGGAGTGGATCATTTGATTAATCATTAAAATAAGGACCCCAACACGAGGTGCGTGCTAATTTAAACCACACCACAGTTACCACAATCAGTGCTGTAGAAATCATCAGCATTATAGTCATGTGACAGCACCAAAAAAAAAAGGTTTTCAGGCCTCCAGCCTGATCTGAATTCACATCATTTTGTCCAAAAATAATCCCACGTGGGACTTTATCTTCCAAATATTTTCTACATGAATTGTGTGAACAGCAGAGCTGTTGGCAGCGGGAAGAGAGCGGCTTTCGTCACGGGACGACTGAAAGCGTAAAACAAAACAAAACAAAAAAAAGATTCTCTCCCAGGAGCTTTTGTTTGAATCATTCCAATTAGAAATGTTATTTTTTTCCTGCGGATTTCAGTGCTGTAAAGGTGCAGATGGAAGCCAGTCTTTCTGCTCTCTGACAGTCCGGTGAATTCCAGGTAATCCCAGGAGGAAAAGGCACGGGGGGGGGGGGGGGGGGGCCGGACGGCCGGACA
>JAVDPK010001425.1:328014-341061 GCA_034780415.1 Cichlasoma orientale | reverse complement strand
CCCCCCCCCCCCCCCCCCCCCCCCCCCCCCCCCCCCCCGACGGACGGACACTGAGACTGTCAAGCTGACAAGAGTCAATATGGGACACTGTGTGCCATCTTGACAGGTCACAGCTCTTTTCTCCACAGCCCAGAGGTGGATGTCAGGGAGAGAAACTCTCACTAGATTTATATGGTTAGTATATAGCACTTTTGCCAGTATATAGAATAAAATCCCAAAAGTATAAATAATTCATCATTCTGCTCCTTAAAAGGTGAAAAAAAGAAGATGGTGGCATTTTGCCTGTCCTTCCCTTCCTCTCTGGCCTGATATCCGTGATATTTTGGTCTTTTGATTTGCCTGCACGCCGCAGGCCTCAAATGGCTACAGCAAGAGGCGCATTAACAGCACAGGCATTGTCGGCGCTTGGCATGTAGAGCCCAGCTCTGAAACCGAGCACAGATGACGTTTTAAATGTCCAGAGTGAAACTCTGACAAAAGAGGAAGGGCATGCAAAAGAGAAAAATCACAACAGCAGGTGATGATTGATTTGTTTTTCCGTAGCACGCTGCCACCCCGCACCAACTTACATCAAGCAGGCAGCAGGGCGGCGATGGTATCATTCCGCTGTGCTGTCTTGGCAAATTGGGGCCTGCCACAGACGCACAGTCGTGCCCTTGGGGTACGACAGTGTGTGGAAGGCGTTTTCCTGCCAATAAATTGTTGTCCAGTGTGTGAAAGAAAAAAAATGATCTTTCATTTTGTTAGATTTGTTTTTTTTGGTCCTTTTCTTCTTCTTCCCAATATATCAAATCTAGAGACACAAATCTCTCCTCCTTTTTTCCCCAAATTACACTGAGCTACAGTACAATTTACAGGGCATCTTTTTGCAAATGAGAGTGCAGTGACCTTGCACACATACAGAGTAGTTATAATGTTCACGGCTTTTTCTTTTTTTTTTTTTTAACCCTCTTTCTGTCTCCTTCCAGTGTGCTGACCTGCAGCTGTCTCATGACTCATCCTGTCCCTCTGATTTGTCTCTGATGCGATGATGTGACGGAGCATTAGCCTCACCGCTGTGTTTGGTTGATGTCATGTCCTGTCCTCTATGCTGCATTACATCCGACTCTGCAGCGGCCCATTAGGTCTTACTGTCTCCCACATTATATGTAATGTGAATCTAGTAGTGCATATCAGTATCTGTCTGTGTCGTAAGCATTCTGTTTTACACCTGTGATCATGTGAAGACCCTCATTAAAATCCTTTCTTGCAGCAACCACCACTACAGTGCGGAATAATGATGATTACATTGTTTTTTTGTCTTGTCTGGCTCTGTTCAAAATTCTGTAGAGCTCTATTTGCACATACAGATTAAACGTTTAACAATAGGAAAGCTCTCAGGTCACTTAAACATCATAAACTGAATAAAATGAGGAAGCAGCAGTCTGCTACATGTGAAAGGAGAGACCTGTAGTGATGAATGACCACATTTTATCTGATCAGAGGAACTGACTGCTACTTTGACCATCTGGCTTATTGAGTAAGTTGGATAAATAAAACCCTGCTGGATTTTCATCACCTTGGAATTTATTGTAATGACAAGGATTGAATGGGTATGAAAGGATAAATCCATTTTCCATGAGCACTTCTACATGTGATCCATTCAGCCACAGTCATCTCTTAATACCCTTCTAAAACCTGCGCCGTATTGTATTAATGATGGCCCAGAGACAGGAGCGCTGATCCGCAGAGGCAGGAGTTGTAATAGTGCCAGTTAATGAAGCTGAAAGGCGTCCACATCAAACACATCTCCAACTCATTTCTCTCCACATTCTCCCTGTGTCCCGTACTCTCAGATTATACACCGCTCAAAAAAAAATGTAAAGGAACACTTTTAATCAGAGTACAGCATCAAGTCAATTAAACATCTGGGATATTGATCTGGTCAGTTAAGTAGCAGAGGGGGCTGTTTATCAGTTTCAGCTACTTGGCGCGATGGGAATAACAACAGGTGCACTAGAGGGGCAACAACGAGAAAACTCCCAAAACAGAAATGGTTTCACAGGTGGAGGGCACTGACACTGACGTTATGGTGCCTGTAACATCGTTCAGCATGACCCGTTTGGTGGTGGGTCAGTGATGGGCTGGGGAGGCATATCCATGGAGGGATGCACAGACCTTTACAGACTAGACAATGGCACCCTGACTGCCATCAGGCATCAGAATGAAATTCTTGGACTAATTATCAGCCCTTAAGTTGGTGCAGCGCATCTTGGGTACCTTATGTGCATGACAATGCCCACCCTCATGTGGCAAGAGTATGTAGGAAGTTCCTCAAGGATGAAGAAATTGATCCTATTGAATGGCCCCACGCTCACCTGACCTCAATCCAATAGAACACCTTAGGGGCATTATGTTTCGAGTATGTTTCACACTCAAAAGTCTGACACCCTATCAGTATAGATATCCAGCATAATTTTCTCCCATTGAGATGTGATATATGTCCTTTAAGTTTTTTGAGCAGTGTATTTGGATATCCCAATCACCCAGGCCTTACTACAGAGGCAGCCATTGCCTCTTTTGTTCTCACTGCATGGCGACATTCATGCCATCAACTCTGTTTTCATCAAAGATTAAATTAAAAAAAACTACATCCTTAATAAATTCACATTGGGTAAAACATTGTCTTGGCCTGTGAGGAAAGATGAATTCTGATCTGCTAAATGCAACACAGACAGTGGACTAAAAGGTCTGTGAGCATCTGGTGTCTGTGGTGGATCTGCACAGTGGGAAAGCACCCCAGAGGGCTGTTTGACTGACTTATGGAGATTGATCTTCTTCAGTCTGATGCTTGGAAAGAACAGAGCAGGTGATCCATTGACGTGTGCCGGGACTTGGGGATCACAACTTTATCACAGATCTATAATGGATCGAACCCTCGACGAAGAGAATGAGCTCCAAAAGTTAGCCACATGAAAAAAAAAAACAGACCAATAATAAGAAAGTGGGAAAAGAAAAGAAAAGAAAAAAAACAGCATAATTGAAAGTGGTTACAGCAGACAATAGATATCCGAGTCTCAGATTTACAAGGACCATATAATGCTTTTGCATGCTTCATGCAATAAACTACAAATTGCAAATTATACCCTCAAGACATCCAGTAAATGTCTAGCTTGGTAACCTACAGCCTAACTATGCCGCTTCTTTTAATACCCTATAAAAATGAGCTTTCAAAATTGAACCATAGCTGAGACTAATTATTTGTTGCTGTGAATGTGCAGCCCCCCCACACACACACACTTTAATATTGAAACTTTTTTTCTTTGATAGACTGTTTACAACCTCTCTGCTTCAGTTAGTCGGCCCTAAAAGTTGACATTTTAACCATGAGTGACCCCGTGATCACCTTCTGACATCTCTGCTGCAGAAAAATCGAATCATCTGTCGCGCGGCCAAGAATTACCCCCGTCACAGAATGTCATGATGAGTAGCTTAAATACGCCTGGAAAAAAATACAAGAGAAAAGGTTGAAGGCAGAACCTTAGAGAACACTAACCAGCAGGACTGAGTCTAAAACTATTTGGACTGTTTACAAGAACAGATGTTGAACAATATATATTCAGGCCCTGGATTCAGCTAGAGCCAAATGCCAGCGCCAGAAAGTCACTAGCATCACAAGTTAATCTTTTATTTTTTTAAAATATTTCTCTGTCTAATTAATTGTGTAGTTCATAAAATGTAAGTAAACAGAGAAACACGTTTCCTGCTATCCTGAAGATACTAATTTATATTCAAGAGGACAAAACAGGAAATTGTGACAGAAAAGCAGCTGGAAATGAAACATTTGGGGGATTCTGCTTCCTAACTAAACAATCCACACGAGCAATATATTTGAATTGCTGTAAAGTACTGGATAAATAAGTATAATAAATTAAAGCCCTGTATGCTGCTCTACAAAAGTGTATTTTCGATTTTAAAGATTAAGCCTTCTACACTTCCTCTAGAACGTCGATAACAGCTGCAGCAAACCGCTACACCTGAACACGCAACATCTTACGGAAATGTAACGCAACGGTAATTTAACTGGAAACGCACGTTCAGATGTTTATTGAAAAAAGATGATATCCATCCCAAATGGGGAAGACACAACGGATTTTGATGCATTTCCTCCACCGTGCGTCAAATTGATTAACATTCATCTCCGCGTGAGTGAGTGGAATAGGCAGAGAGCTTGCGCTGCATCTTACACACCCTCGCCGATCGATTGGGCCATAAGCTGACGGATGGGGGGGGAGAGAAAACACAGAAAGGGTGGCGGCTGCGAGCTTAATTGCCGAGCGGTTGCTTGAAAAGCCTGGTACCGTAGGAGGAAGAGAGAGATGTAAAAGAACAAAGTAAACAGTGAAATGAAAAAGTTGGAGGATATCAAAAACTGCTGAAGCTTTTAACCAGGCCTGCAGAGACGCAGCACGCTAGCCACTCCATTAGCGCCTATACTAAAGCACTAATGACTGTGAAGATGGCATATCGCACACCTTCACACCAGGCAAAATGCGCTGCTGAACAAGCCGTGTAACAGTTACACTGAGGAAGATTATAGACTTCAGCTCGCAGATGGTGGATTCAAAGCAGAGGGCAACATTACGGCTAAATTAAACTGTGCATTAAATCAAACTGAGTCCGCTCATATCATTAGCCTAGAGCACTTGCTATTATACAGCCATTGTGTTGTTCATCTGATTATGTTCTAATAAAACAGATTTCGAGAGCATTTACAGTATTCGGAACCTTTGGAAGAAGCTTATTTAAAAGCTGCAAAATCTGCCTGCCAATCCAGTTAAATTCACTAATTATCCCAAGTCTTCCACACTGCGGGGCGCGCCTCTCCTGAGGATCACGGATGACTTGCAAATGGGCACAGAGGGAGAGGTGTGTGGCAAAAAAGACAGCGTGAGGCGGATGATTTATTTATTTTTTAAATAATTTAATGTTGCAGACTTTTTATCTAGCGGTATCCACAGGCTATGATGTGATGGCACAGGCTTGCAGGGCTGCAGACATGCAGCTCTGGAGGAGACGCAGACGGGCAGGCAGAGGAACCAGAGAGCTTTTTATTTCCAACTTCCAGCACGGAGAAAAAGTAACGGGTATTTTTCACCAGCCTCAAAGAACCGAACCATAATCAGCATTCTATATAATGAGCAATGAATGAGCTTGTCTCCTTTAATTAGTGGACATCAGTGGACGGATGTTAGCTGAACAACAGAAACTCTAAAAAGTCATAATTTACTGGTACTTTAATTCCTTTTGTAACTTTTTAACATTTTATTTTGTACATGTTTTTTACAGTGAATTTATTTCATGTTGTTGGTATATGTAAAAACTGTTAATGGGAATTAGAGGTGGGCAATATAGCCTCAAAATTATGATATTACAAAGAAATGTGCGATAATGATATTTCTGATGATACAGAAAAACGTTTTATCATTGATTTCAGCTTCCAGGCAGCAGCATTTCTTAGTGCAAACTCTTTTCCACTGAGCTCCTGACACTGATGACAGCCTACCTAATTCAAATTGTAAATCTACTGCTGCAAGGTGCCGGCGGCATTATAGTGCAATACTAGTGACACAAATACAGTGACACAGCATGAGTTAAATGTAAGCACAACTTGCTTTATGCTGCAGCAGGGGTGGGGCGCAGGCAGTCCGTGGGCAGTTGCAGTCTGCTCGTCTACCTGCAGAGTGTGTTTGTTGTCAGATGGGGGGGCGGTGTCAAAAACATGTGGTGCAACCGATCTGTGGGCCAGTCTTGCATGTGCATGTTAGAGTGAAGTTCTAACATACAAAGAGCTGATGTGAAACGGAGTGCTAAAAACTTTTCCGGCCCATTTGCCAACCAATCAGCATTCGACCGATGCCGAGGTCATCCAGCAATGTGCAGTTGGGATTTTGGACGACTGCATAGGAGCAAGTTTGCAGTAGGTCAAAACTCCCCTCTGTCCAAACGGAAACCCGAACACAGAGGGACACATTTGGGGGACCATAAAATTGCACTTTAGCAGGCTGGTGGGCTGGCGGATTGCCCCACTTGTAACACAGTGGCTTAATAGTGCAGTGTGTGAACTTCAGCAGGTCTGTGTAAAAAACATGTGGTGACTGACTACAGGTTTCTAACCCTGAAGATGACAAGTTGACATGCATAAACACAACCCAAAGCCACAACACATGTGAGGTTAATGCCTAACAAAAGTAGCTCAAAGTATAGGACAGCACCAGTTACCGTACCCTGCCTTAAAATAGTGCAGCACGTAACCCTTCATGACCCCGCCTTTCAATTTATAATACCTGATGCAGCTGTTCCATTTAAATGATTTAACCTGTTAAGGATTTCAAAACTCACTCAGCTTTATATTCAAATACAAGATGACCAGAGTGGACACAACAAGAAACATCAACTCTTGGGGGACGTGGAAGTCACGTGTGCATCCTGTTTATCTGGACTCTTCACTCTCGTGCATCTCTGTTTGATATCTGCTTAATCACCCAATTCTCTTTGTGGGACTGCACTCGTCAGACTCTTTCCTTTTCATCTTTTTATCATCTCACTTTCCAGTCTCTCAGCTAACATTCATCAAACATAGATGGCTTGTTTTATGCTCCATCATTAGTCTGCCTTTACTCTCATCCGTCTTTGTACTGCTCCTCTTCCTCTCTCGTCTCCCTCCATCTTACCCAAACAGCATCTGACACTCAGTTTGACTTGATTTAGGTGAACAAGGCAGGCCTGAAACAGACAGCTCAGAGCGCCTTTCGACTTTGCTGTAAATCCATTATTGGTACATTCAATTAACACGGCGTGGCGAGAGCACCATCTTGCAATAACATCGCCCGATAATTAATGGAGTCATTATTTTCGAAGGGAGTCCTCTCAGCAGTTGTAGATTGGTGGGTTCTAGGCGCCATCGTGATTAACATCTGAGGAACACGATCACGTGACTCCGCATATGACTGGGATTGTAATTAATGAGACTAAACTGACAGTTTTCTACAGGTATATCCATTATTTTGCATAAATGCATTCCCCAGGCAGTGATATTAAATGACGCATTTAAAAATGAATGCATTTTAAATCACAGTTAAAAGCTGAAAAAAAAAATATGCGCCCACCAGCTATTTGTTTTCAGGAAAGCCTTGCAGGTGCACGCGCCTGAGGCACGGTGAGTGGAGCATTTCTTTCCCCCGGACTGGGCCATGTGTCAGCCAGCAAAGGGATTATGGTGGCTGTTCTTGACATGATATCATATCTCAGGTCATAAAAAAGAGAAAGTGAGTCCCCAGCTGATCGTAATGTAGGGCAAGGAACAAATTGGCCTCGCTCAACACTTCCTGCTCACTTGAATGCCTCAGATTAAAGCCTGGAAAGAAGACAATTCCCAATCAGGCGCGTGTCGTGTGCGCATGTTTGTTTGAGTAAATAGTTCTCGGGAAAAGAATACGGACAAAGTCAACTCGTGATGCGGCGCATTGGGTCAAATTTCAGAAAGGTAGAGCACAAGTGAAAGAACAAAGAACTGGAAAAAGGTAAATGCTGAGTTTGCGCGGTGGCTGATTAAATATTCCCGATTAGCTATTAGTTGTGCAGGAGCTAAACGTGTCCTAAACATGCCCTGTTAATCTGCATTAATCTGCTTTGTAATAGCAGTTAATAGCAGTCAGTCCAGTCCTCCATAAAACATATACTCCTTCCCGCTCTTAAACACCCAATCAAACTACCTTTAAAGATACTTAAAGTCACAAAATACAGTTTGGTTGTGTTAATTAAAATTCTCTGTACTTCCACTTTCTGTCTGCCTCTCTGTGTTCTGATCCTACATATTTTTTTTTTTTTACACTGGTACAAAAAGAATTTGAAAAATTCTGGATGCTCAGCCGTATGTGGCTCACAGTAGGCAGTAATGCTTTGATGCGCATCCTCCAAAAACAGATTGTGCGCGCTCATAAACCTTGTTTGTTAGACTGCCTGTTTGTGTCCATGTATCTACTGTTTCTATCGCCTCCAATTATTATAATATTCTCGATTACAGTATTATTTGGGACTTACTGCCATGCTGTTCTGCTAATCGTTGAAGCTTAATGTTATACAGAGCTTAAGCCCAGAACGCAATCAGCATAATCTTCAAAAATATGCTATTGACTGAGGCCATTAGTGTTTCTGTGTGACACTTTTGCAGATCACAGTTTAATCTTTAGAGTTTTGTCTCCCTCTCCCATACAGCCAAACCCACCATCCCCTTATACACTACAGTTATTATTCTCTCGCACACACAACCTCAGTGATCCATTATCATTATTGCACGCACACAGAACTCACTTTCCTCTCAAAAAGAAAAGCATGCAATAAAACTAATAACCTCAGCAAATCAATACAAGAGTGCTTTGTTCATGATTGCGAGGGCGTTTTTGCTTATTTGTTTTAGTGCTGTATTAATCTAATAGGTCACTGAGATTATTTCCCTATTGCAGGTCATCTATGTGTCTGTTAATCCTGACTCAACATGAGGTCAAAGAGGCAGTCAACAGACAGAAGAGCTCGGATAAATCCTGTACTCGACTAGCAACACAAAGGCTGCAGGCGTAAATGTAGCAGGCCTAACTAGCGCACTGCATGTGTAACCACTTTTGAGCTCGCAGTTCAACACGCCTTTTATGTGCTCCTATGATGTTTCCACAAGTTGGTGATAAAGTTGTAGCCTTCAAGCTACAGTTTAAAAGCAAAACTGCAGAAATCTATAGAGGAGAACTGAAAGTTGGCTCTTGTGAGTTTGCATCAGTATCCTGCCTCGCTCTGCAGGGGATTCTACTCGTCCTTGTACAGGTAGAGTGCTCTCAAATATATATATTTGCACTCTAATATATATGTGCCATTTGATCTTAATATGCATCTATGAACTTCTTTGTCACCAACACTCAGTTTGTTGTGAAATCAGCTGGTATTTGTAGTGGTCATTCCCTCAGAAGGACAAGGTCACCTTTCGAGTTCACCCCGAAGTTTGTGCTTCACTGTTTCACATTCATCTAAGCGCAGAGGTGTGATAACTGATGGAAAATAACCTGTTCTCAGGGACTTCACACAGGCATTAAAATAAATAAATAAAAAGGGAAGTAGCTACTGTGACGTTACCAGTTGGCTTGTAATGCCGCATTTCAAAGGCTGGATTTTAGATTTGGTGGTTCTTGTCATGTTCTTATTTTAGAGGCACAAGTGCCCAATATTTGGACTAGAGAGTGGAGGGCTAAGTTTTCAAATAAGGGTATTGGTGTATCCAACAATAAGCTAGTTAGAGCTAAGTAATACAAATAAAAACAAAACGGGAGCACAGATTTCCTACGCTTCCACCTGTAGGTCAAATCAGCCACGCTCCTGCCGGCTAAAAACTGATGAGGCCCACAGTGAGACGACCGGTCTACAATCATGGCGTGCCTCGGTGTCATTAAAAGCAGACATGTCTGAGGAAAACGCGTGATTTCCACTCCCATGTGAAACCAGCTGTCAACAAACAGCTGTCATTGGAGGCGGCACGATGATGGCGCATTACAGCCTCCGGGAAAACACAGAAAGAGAGATGACCATCACAGTTATGCGGGCGACAAGGACACGATGGATTATACAGCTGAAACTGCACTGGCTTGTTTCCCTGAAGACAGAAGTGGGGCTGAACTCTGTGCTTACTCTCTGACAAGGACATGCCCCAAGTGGGGAGACATCCTTCTGTATACCTGGGGTACTATTACAGCTTTCTAAGACAGTACCAGGACACTGGATGTGCATTCATACAAACACGGACACCAGGAAATAAGGAAAGACTGATGCGGATGTGCAGTAATCCGACAGGAAAAGCCTCACAAAAGAGGAACGTGGCTGGATTTTGACACCGGAGATGCTAACAATAAAAGGTAACTGAATTATCTCTCACGTTTGATTATGTAACTGCTTCCACACGCTTTAATGTGAATTATTTTCAACATGTTTTCAGGAATGTTTTAAAGGTCCTTCTGTTAAAAAATAAAGAAATATATAAAAAATACAGTCAAGTTTTCCAATAAAGTCTTGATGAAAAGAAAATCAATCTAAAAGGATCCTTTCTTGGGGCTGCAAATTACAGCCCGCCGTTTATTTCCACGTTCTGGTCCTGCACAGACGGTGGCTCTCTTTTCTCAGGCACAAAGGAAATATATAAATGAAAGTAAATGAAAACAAATGCTGCCACCGTGTTGTGTGTTCGAGCCCGAGGTTATCACTTCTCAGGGAGATCTTTCTATTCATCTTCACGCAGGAGGAGCCTCGCGAATCGCAATCTCACGCAGGGCAGCAAATAAACAGCCAACGCAAATTCATTCACCCACACTGATAAGGCCTGCTCTTTGTTTTCATAATCTCCAGGATCCCACGGTGTCCAATCTAATCAGTATTTAAGTTATGGACTTCATAAGCGCGGCACTGAAGCCAACAAGAGCTGATAGTTTTGTGAAGGACAAAGGAGACCAGGTTGGGAAATCAAAGCCTTCAAAGCTAAAGCTAACCACTGTGATGTTCTGTTTATAAGACAGAGAAATGAAAGTTTAAAAGACAGCCAGACTGTGAGGAATAATTCCATCTAAAACCTCTCAATAAGCGTGGCTTCTAGGTTTGCACAAAAAAAAAATTCCATATATATATATTTAAGCAGGACTATTACGATAAAAATGAATATCCCCGCTATCATTTTCCTCTTTGTGCGAATGTGACAAAATCATCCTCCCTGATTACTCGTCTGCAATCACAAGACAAATGCACAGCTGCACACGTGTGACGGGTGAAAGACACACGGAGGAGAGAGCTGAAGCATGAAATTAAGCACGATTGTTTACATGCATTCAGCACAACTGAGCCAGATGCAACATGTGCATGCAAGCGTGTGCATGTCTCAGTGCCTAATATATACGCATCTGTATACCACTGTAATGCACACGTGTACATGTCTCTGCGCATGGGCAGTCTCATTATACGGAGCTTACGTTGTCCGTAGGGCAGAATGTCACTGAGATGCCTCTCGCCACACTCCCCCTGCTTCTGCTGTGAGCGCGAGCCTGACAAAGACACAACTTCCCGCTATTGTTTCCACCTCTCTCAGCTTTAGGCTACAGTCGGGCCTCTTGCGAACCCTGCCACCCTACTCTAACCTTCCTCAGAGTCAAAAACGCAAGGAGGATTCCAGCTGATGAATTGTAGGAAAGGTTAAAGACAGCTAAATTAGGATCTGTAACTGGCAATTTACAGGGGCTGGTGTTAGCTGACAAATCTGTCAGTACACTGTCAACCCGAGAGGGCCTTTACTTTAATCAGCACCCCTCTGTCAGATGGTAGGTGGCTCTGAGAATCCCTAAAGGTTTATCCTCTTCAGTGTGCTCAAGAAAGTTGACTTCTGCGAAGGACACAGAGTCAGCGCTTTGAAACCGAGGATTTTTGTCTTTGCGTCACATCAGAAGGCGTGAACCGAGGGTTGCACTGGCAGCACCACCCCAAATCAGTCTCCCACCCCCAAACCCACCAGGCAACGATGCTATTCACTGCCTTTGCATTTAGCTATGGTGTTTTCTTTGGTTTTGCTCCAGCTTTTGAGTTATTCTGCAATTAATTTCCCCAGGTTATGCCTTTAAATGACTTGAGATTACATCTAATGCCATGCTGAGGTTGAAGTATGTGTTCACTTTCTACAGAATACCAATATCAGGTCAAAAGTTTTTAAATGGCAAAGTTCTGTGATTGTGATTAAACATTAAAATTCATGATAGTTTTAGCTGCAATTCACATTTAAGAATTATTGAAATAAAGATTAAATACAGCTTACTTCATTTTCGTATAAAATTGGTACATATGAGTAATCTAAAAATAGCATAATTAATATAAAGATAATAATTATCTTGAACATTTGCTATAATTACTGAAAGTGTGTCTTTTGCACAGAATTCAGAGCAACCTTTTAAAAATATGTAATCAATTAATAACCATATGTTTACAGTTCTGCTAACACTGTAAAAGAAAAAAGTGAGAACAAATCCTATTTTTAGCCTCATTAAAAGCTCCACCTGCCAGCCTGTGATTAGCATTACGGGTGCTAATTGTCTGGTACTGTAGGTAAATACAGCAACATAGCCTCTGCCACCCACTTCTAGTCTCATTATGCCACAGAATTAGAAGGCCAATTACAGGGCATTACTTTGACAGCAGGCGAGCGGAAACCTTTCCAGTTTTAGATTACGCATAATAGTACCACCCTGTTAGCTTCAAAGGACACAAAGAGCAATCTACACACCATAGATGCTATTTGGTCGATGGTCCTAGCCAATTAGCTTTTCTAAGCACAAAATCGCATTGTTGAAAGTCTTAACTGACGAAATTACTCGTTTTTACTAAATAAATTAGCTCTTATGGAAATAGTGCAAAGGGTGACACAGTGGAACACTGTCCAGCACTATCACATCCTATCACATCGCAGCACGAATGCTCCTCCTCAGTGGAAACTCCCGGTCAACGCAAATCTTGGGGAAACTAGCAGGAAACAGTCCAAGGATGAGTTCAGAGGTTTTCTCTGTCCATGCAGGGACACTTAAATAAATGCAACAATACACAACTGTTTTAAGTTCTGCAGCTACTAATCTACCCAAAGAAGAACACATAAATAAAAAAAAATGAGTGGACAGCAATGATGAGAAAGGTCACTCACGGTGACCGAGCTCTTCATTAAATCACCAGTTCCAGGAATATATGGACTGGGAGGAGGTGAACAAAGCAAAGGGGCAATTCAGAGCGAGACAGAGAGCGTAGTCAAGTCCCCCGGGGGCACTATTAACAGACAGATGAGATGAACAAAGGATGATGTGGCAGCTCTGGTCAGGTGAGGTCATATGAGGATAACAAAGACATCCTTAGGCATGGCAAGTGTGCATTCCAAACTGACTGAAACATAATCTTTGCCTCCTGTGTGTGTGTGTGTGTGTGTGTGTGTGTGTGTGTGTGTGTGTGTGT
>JAVDPK010001425.1:297391-315100 GCA_034780415.1 Cichlasoma orientale | reverse complement strand
CCCCCCCGCGTGTAAATCAAAGCCATCATTTGGTGGTTTGAAATGTACACGGAGGCCGACTCACCTGTGACATCTGGGGTCTGAAATTGATCTCCTTGAGGTCCACTGATCCGGGGGAGAGGTTGTGCAACATCTGGCACAACAGTACCCCATCTCGCAGGGCCTGTGCCAAGTCGAAGACGGCCGACGAGGGCCACACAACCCGGTGGTTCGGGGGCAGGACCTTGCAGTCTATCAACCAGCGTCCGCATTGTCTCCACTCCTCCATATCTGCTCCGAAGACTCCCCTCGCAAAATAACCTAGTTCTCGAAGTGGCTCAGTGCGAGCGTTGTTTCACGGCGCACAAGCAGGCACTACGGCTGGTTTCCCACCGGCTCCGGGTATCTCAATCATTCACTATATCAGCTCGGAAATAAGGCAATTTCACAACTTTCTATTATTCGCAGTAGGTCAGCGCACTATATCCCCACGTCCAGGCGCATGTCAGCTCCCCTGTCTCCTCAACGTGAAGGTTGGGAAACGACTAAAATAACAACAGGGATCCACTCCGGCACACAGCGACGATGTAAGCAGAAAACAGAGGCGTGCTACGTGAATTTTCTCCTCTTCATTCTTAAAAAGTTTCTTTCTCACCACATCCAATCCAAAGGGCGTGAAAGGTTTCCAACACAGACTATCGAACCAGCTGGATGGAGCGGTTTGTCATGTACCGACTTCACCAGTGTTTCACATTTCAGTGAGCCAAATACACGGGCAGCTGTGCAATATGGGAATAGCGGCTTTTCAAGTCTCTGTAGACGAATAAAAGCACAGAGCCACCAACCTCATTTGCATTTAGCGTTTCCTCATTACTCTAAGCGTCAAAAACAAGGACTTCCACTCAATCCCAAAAGCGAAAGATAAAGAAACGGGGATAACAGACCGCTTGGTTCAGTCTCCTTTCACAACAGCCTAAACGTCGCTCTCCAGCAGCGGAAACATGTCCAGTCTGGGGGAAAAAAATAAAAAGGGGGAATCTGTGTTTACATGTATCCCGTAAATGCAACTTCGCTTCGCGCCTTTACGCACGCCCAAAAACAGCGTTACCAGTGTGTCCAGCTTGGCTTTTCTCTGATTTTTGCCTCCCTTCCGCTCACGTCCTTGCTCTCACGTCTCCCTCTCCGTGTTTCCCTCTCGGACAAGAGATGTTTAGAGATCCCAACTCCCGATCCGAGCTGCTCAGACATGGAGTCCAGGCTTCGGGTTCGGTATTGACCCCGGTGTTTGAACTTGCGCGTAAGTGCTGGTTAAGTCACACAAAGTTAAAACGCCGTTAGTTTGCTTAGGCAGCTCCACACTCAAAGGAATTTGAGTTTCAGGGAGTATTTTTTTTTTTTTTAACAGAGCGTTTGGATGCGCCCTCTGATGGGTGAAGCGCACACTGCACGGATCACTGACATAAAGAGGTTAAAAAAAAAATCAGACATATTTTCTTATGTTTGCTGTGCCATCTCTCCATGCAGATGCCTCCCTGTGATTCTGAATGCTCTTGGACTTGTTACTCCAGTGCAGGGATTTCAGCTGGCACGAAATGACATCTCTTTCCAGTTTACTGTTGGCAGCTGTACTTCAAAGAGGCCCACAGCAAAAATAACAGGGTGGGAGAAAGTCCAGAGGTTTGGCATCCTTAATTTCTGATCACTGTTTTTATTCCTGATCTCTCACAAAAGTAGGCATGGAAAGCAACTTTACTAAACTAATATTAAAATCACTAAGTTAATTCTAATCCAAATGCAGCAGCTTTATTGTGGATTCTTACAGGCTGAACACGTTTGTTCTCTATGACAGTAATACAGTTAGCACACACAGAGGTGGGCTCTTTCCAAAATCTCAGAACAAAACCCGTCAGCTCCTTTGTGCATCTCAAAATACTTATTATAAATATTTCTAGAAGTTAGACTGTTACAGTCGCAGTAAAAGCAACATGAAAATAATCGGTGAGTAAAGTTAATATCCATCCATCCATGCATCCTCTGCTGCTTCTCTGCGTCCAGGTCACGGGAGTAGGAGTCTAAGCAAAGAAGCCCAGACCTCCCTCTCTCCAGCCACTTCCTCCAGGTCATCTGGTGGAAGGTGGTTCTGGCATCCTAATCAGATGCCTGAACCACCTCAACTGTCTCAGTTATTGTCAGAGGCAATTTGCCCCTGGTAGGGTCTTCTAAGACAAATTGGTCCTGGGTGAGGGGCCAGACTCAGAGTGATGCAGAAAACCCTTATGAGGAGAAGAAAACCAAGAGACATGGCTACCCTGCTTGGCATAGAAATACAGTGTAAATAAAAGTTAACACACACACACACACACACACACAGAAGCAGGTTATCTCATATAATCCGATGCAGGAAGCATTGGAAGAACAGCTTATTCACTTCATTCAGGCTACTCAAGTAAATGTATCAAACATTAAAAATGTACTCTATCATGTGATACTACAAAAAAAAAAGTCATGCATTAGAAAATGTATTTAAAGTATATATTCATTATCAGAAATATGTACATGAGGCACAACAGGAGCTTGGTTCCTGTGACTGTTATTCTAAATGACATTATTAGCGTGTGAACGCTGATGCATGAGCAGAAGCAGTCCCGGTGCAGGCTGTTGCTGTTGTGGTGGAGCCATTTTTACACGCCGGTCAGTGGTTTTCAGACTTTTTCCAGCAATTCCCTGCTTCATGAGCCAAAATGAAGTTAATGCCCTTGTGTCTTTGATTAATAATTACATATACAAGTTGATTTTTAGTTAAATTAAGATTAATACAAAAGCAAACTCTTTTGAAGCCTATACCTCCACATCTAAACATTAACCGAGGGTGGTTAGAGGTCGAAGAGGAAATAATATGTAAACTTTTGGCGAGGAAGTTTGTGCTGACTGCTGTGAGCTTGTATCACATACCACGATTTGGGAAGTAATAACTAACTAAGTGGTGAATGGACTGCATTTAACTAATGCTCTTCTAGTTTCAGCAACCATTCAAAGCACCTCCTCTACAAGCCATCTTCACCCTTTCAAAAGCACCGTTTTACTGCATACATACAGCGCTTCAACTATCACACATATGGAGTATTTTTTTTGCGTGTGTTCGCTGCCTAAGAACACTTCAACATGAAAAGTGAAGAAGCTGGGATTAGGTGCTTTACTAAATGAATTTAATTGCAGGCACAAATTTATTTGCTGGCTTATTGTCAGCACCCGCTAGAGGAGAGAATCACATGATACTTTACTACACTGATGATATTATGATACAGTATTTCTGTGGTACTTGATACACTGCAAGACCGAAACTCACAGTGTCTGTGTAACCGAAGAAGCGTCATCCCAAATAAGCAAGAGGCTGTAATTATCTCTAATTCACTGCACAGGAGTGTTAGTGTGTGGGTATTAATGTTATTCTTCAGGTTAAATAACATGTCGGTTTAGGTTAATTTGATTTAATTATGTTATGAGGTTATGAAGTAGCGACTCTGGTAAGTAACTGTCTGGAGAAACCATTAAGAATGTCTGTGTGTTTTAATGCAAGCGATGATTTTTGGTGCCAGTGTATCAATAATCAAAAGAAGAATGGATACAATAGTTACCAGGTTTGCTTTTTTTAATTCTCTCCCATCAGCCACAGTCTACAGCCATCCTCAAACAGCAACACAGCAGATTTCAAAAGGGCAACTTCTGATTCCACACAACAAAAACAGCTGATTAGTTACAGTTAAACTACAATCAGTAGTATTCATATATAAAAACCTACACACCTACCGCTACAAGCCACATGTACCATGGCTGCAAATGCTCTAGGCTGAAAAATGCAATCGGCTTGTCATAACGTGTTCGGTAATGGCTTACCTGTTGTTTTGGGGAACGCGATAAAGTGTGCTTCAAGCAGAGCTCACAGTGCTTGAAAAATGACCAATTTCACAACACTGTATTTAAAATCCAGCACAGGTGAAAATGATCAGATCAGAATACATTTGGGCGCTTTCGTTTCAGGAGCCTGGTGGCATGCATGTTGGCAACCGGTTCTGAGCCTTTCATAGGAGACGAATGCAGATTCGCTGGTTGATTCAGACTTTATGGAGACTCCATGAAGTGAGATGACTTATTAAATGTTCCTGTGCTTTAAAACTCATAATCAGTTGGGGCTGCGGGGGGGGGTTAGCAAGGTGTTTTGGTTTTAGGCAGCACCTCAATATTTGTTTCATGCTCTCATCGGTGCTTTTCAGACACAGGAGGCAGCGCTTCTCACCAACAGGAAACAAAGGCAGCAGTTTGTGTGCATAGTAAAACTTTTACCTGGCACAGAGGCAGATGCCCCCCCCCCCCCCCAAAAGAACTGGTGGAGTCAAAGCAAGAGCAGTTTGAGTTAGCATTTCAATACTGAGCTATTCTTCACTCTATATTTTCACTCTAATTTTGGCCATGATTTTCTCTTCACATCTTTTTTCGGGCACTTTTCTCATTTCCAAATACTCCCACTCTGCCACGCTTTTCCCCAATGTCATCTTTTGTTAATAAAATAATCACAGTTGGTCAATTAATCTCTTAATTGTCACCGACCTCAATGTGCCACCTGTTTCTTGTTAAACCCCCTTTGTCATGTCTCATTACTTTATCAGCTCAGTCATCAGTGCACCTTCCCACCTCCAGATTCCCACAGGGACATAGCACATTTAGCCAATTTATCTCATATATGAGAGCAGTGGAGCAAAACCTGATTTTCTGTGCTCCTTTTGTATTTGAAAGATTTTTAGGATTACAAAACTGCCGGCCGTGCAAAGAACAAGCTGAAGCTTTAAATCTTAAATCGCCCACATGGAAACAGGGGTGAGCTTACATATTTTATTTTATTTTTTTTAGAAAGATGGAGAAGATCACGCTAGACTTTTTACAATGTATTCTGTGAAACTGAGCAATTTAAGGCTGTGCCATGTTTTGCCAGCGCACTAAATACCAGACAGAGCAGATGCTTTTTTTTTTGTTTGTTTAACTGCTCTTGATTTCAACAGATTTTGGAGCAGGTGGTGAGTTTTCATAGCATTCTCCCACTGTATTAATCCCATATATGGTGCCCTCAAACACTGACATGGACAGAATTTTTACTAACAATGAGCAGCTAAACTGAACCTTTCAAAGAAACCCACTCTCTGATGCACTTCTTGTCATGAAGACCCCTCACACTTTACAATTGCTCTTCCATCCACAGCTATATTCGCCTCACAAAGTTACACAGGATGTCTTATTGTTCATGCAGGTATCAAACACAATAGTAACTGCATGGACATACCCACAGGGCCATCACTCATTGGCTAATAAAGACCAGAGGTGGGAAAAGTAAAAACATTTGCCATTTAAGTAGAAGTACAGCGCTTGTGTTAAAAATTATTTGTTAAAAATTGAAGTAGTGATTCAACTTCTTAAGTAAAAGTGAAAGTAGTGAATCTGAAATGTACTCAAAGTATAAAAGTTTAAAAAAAAAACTCTTTGAAGGACATTGCTACCAGCTATTTTTGTGCAAAATCTTAAGATTAGGTGTATCGATACAACGTAAGGAAAAGAATCACTGAGATGCGAGTTCAAGGCACTTAAGCACTGGCTTCACTTTTCGGACTTGGGCACTAAGTCCATCTTCTACATACAGTTTACGTGCAGACCACATTTCCAATAAAATAACATGTCATAAGTTTTGCGATCCCCAAGGGAACAGCTATCTCGCTTGAGACATCAGTGTTTGATTCATAGTCAATTAATTGAAGGTCTTTCACAACTGAACAGAAAAGCATTTGCCTCTGGTTGCAGACATTGCGCTGATATGGAAAGCCAGACAAGATTAGACTATGGACTGTGTGGAGACTCAGTCAGAAATATTCAATAACCCTGAGCAGTATTGTGCTTTTCTTGGAGGGCGAAAAAGGTCTGTAAAGATGAGACTGCCCTCTTTAAAACCTGTAATCCTTTCTAAAGAGTATATATATATATATATATATATATATATATATATATATATATATAATGGACATAAGCACTTATTTTCATGTACTTCCATATCTGCAAGAAGCATCTGCAGAAAAACATAAAACACACTTTCTTTGACATTATACCAGCACGACATTTAATTGTTTGCCCCCAACTTACTTAACTCAGACAAAGCTCGGTAATTTTGTATGCAGTCCATATGAAAGTATGGGAGCAACAAATGGATGCTGATAATATCCTTGGCAAAATTAATTCTGTGATGCACAAATGGTCTTAGAGTTTGGCCTTTGGGTTCTGAGCCATGAGATCATTTAACCTTTAAGGACTGTTTGAACAAATCCATCAGCCTAAAATATGGCCTATTAATCTTTAAGCAGGGCATTTTCGGTGTGTTGCTAGGCTCCCAAGTTCCAGAAAATGCTGGGGGAAAAGAGCAAGAGAAATGGAGTCCTGGCATTGATTCGGAGAAGAAAATTACCTAATTTTGGAGGAACTTTGCAGTTTTAATGCTTAAAGTTACACAGTTGAACAAACTTTTGTTAAAAGATCAAAATCTCTAAAATCCCATCCAGATGGGATCCAGATCCAGATCCAGCAACAGACTTTCTGCAGGACTGAGGTCTGGAGACCAGCTAGGCCACTCCGTGACCTTAATGTGCTTCTTCTTGAGCCAGGACTGTCGTGCCTTGGTGGTATGTATTGAGTCAGTGTCATGCTGGAAGACCCATCTCCAGTGTTCTGGCTGAGGTAAGGATGTTCTCGTCCAAGATTTTACGGTACATGGCCCCATTCGGTCAAACTCAGTATTTCTCTTACCCCAAACACGGTGGGAGGGGCTGATGCCAAAGAGCACTTTCTCCCAAGCATTCTCCAAAGCCTCGTGGGCCATTTCAACCCATTACGGTGTAATGTTTTACCAATGGTGTTCTTGGTGACTGTGAACCCACCTGCCTTCAGATCATTAACAAGCTCCTCCCATATAATTTTGGGGCTGATCCAACACCTTTCTCATAGTCATCTTCACCCCATGAGGCAAAATTTTGCATGGAGCTCCAGACCGAGGACAACTTTTGTCACACTAGCAAGTACAAAGCTATAATGGGCAGCTCCTATAAGAAGAAAATATATGATGTGTGAGTGTGATGCAGTGCAGTACTGCAAAAAGATTATGCTCAGCAAAATCTCTGCCTGGGTAAGTAATGGTTTTGAATAGATTAATAAGAACCATAAAGTTTGTTACAAATTGAGGATATCAGAAAAAGAGGCTCGCACTTCGAGAACATCATCTGCTAATTTGCAATCATGGTATATGTCACATTAGCATAAATCATTTACCAGAAAAAAAGTGCATGCATATGCAGTTCAGTCTATATAGTTCATTCAAACTGACATTAATATGAAACCCCAGTCATTCAGTTGTATTCAGTTCTAATGGGTCTTCTACAAGCTGGTAAAAAAGAAGAAAAAGAAACCCAGACATCGATTCATCAAACAAACCATGTAATGTGTTTGTAGAGATGCACGTGTGTGGTCTTCTTAACATTGTGTTCATGCACTGAGTGATGGCCAGAAGTGGCAGGAATGACTTGTTGTCACTGGAGCTGTGGCATTGATCAATCATGCCCTGAGGGCTGCTGGATGGTATGTTGCATGTGGCATGACAGAAATGCAGGTCACAGAGAGCACATCACCCAGCAGCGCGCGTACCGCAGTACAAGGACAGCAGGCTGGGGTGGCGGGAAAAAAATAGGGTAAATGATGAATGGCGGATGGGGCTTCAAGCCCACCTCGCTGCAGCACTGGTATACAAATGATCGACACTGGAGAACATTGTTTTACAAAAAGCTTGACTACTTTTTTTTTTTTTTTACTTTTTTTAAATTAATTTTTAGTTGTTCTCTGATTAAGGTTTATTTCTGTTATGAAATGGAACACTGCACTGACAAATAATGATAGAAAAAAGTAATGCATACAAACCAATTTAAAAAAAGAGAGAAAAAAAACCATCAACAACCAAAAAAAAAAAACCAACACAAGCTGAATAAAGGTGGAATATGATGGCCATCTACTGGTGGGTTCAAAAACTGAATCACAGCTTGCAGATTTGCTTTTCTTCCTTCTTTTTTTCTGCCAGGAAGTTTTGCTTTGCTACCACAGGCTTCTCACACAAGCCTCCCTCACTCCGTAGATGCTGCCATTCTGATGAATGCTGAAAGATGCAGTGAGAGCTGAGTGTAATCCGGTGCAGGCACCAGCTGTTTGAACTGGGCAGCATTGGGCTTGTGCCAGTTTTGCAGAGGAGCTGGCAGGTCAGCTGGAAGTGGAGTTCATGTTTGAGTCAAGGCTGCTTTTTCTCCACTCCTAGTTGTTTATAGACAACGTTATAAACTTTTTCCATTTGCCATCCACTCTGCAAGGGGATCTTTAAGATTTTTAAGATTTTTTTTTAATCACAAATACTAAACCAGGAACTCTCACGAGACAGAAGAAACAAGCAAACCTATTTTGACAAGCTCATATACTCATGATTTCTTTCTCTCTCAGCTTAGAGCAGTGAGCCTTCCCAGGAGTGGCCGGCCTACCAAAATTACTCCAAGAGCCCATCAATGACTCATCCAAGAGCTCACAAAAGAACCCAGAACAGCATCTAAAGAACTGCAGGCCTCACTTGCCTCAGTTAAGGTCAGAGTTCACGATTCAACAATAAGAAAGCAAGAGGGAAAAGATGGCATCCATGGGCGAGCTCCAAAGTGAAAACCACTGCTGACCAAAAAGAGAAAAACACAAAAACACTTGTTTCATAATTGCCAAAAAACATCTTGATGATCCCAAAGATTTTTGGGAAAATATTTTGTGGACTTACAAAGACAAAAGGTGAACTTTTTGGAAGGTTTAATTCCCGTTACATCTGGCGTAAAACTAACACAACATTTCATGAAAAGAACATCATATCAAGAGTCAAACATGGTGGTGGTAGTGTGATGGTCTGGGGCTGCTTTGCTGTTTCAGGACCTGGATGACATAATTGAGGAACCATGAATTCTGGTCCCTATTAGAAAATCCTGAATGACAATGTCCGGCCATCAGTTCATCCTATGAAGCTCAAGCAGAATTGGATTATGCAGCAGAACGACGATCCAAAACACACCAGCAAGTCCACGTCTGATTGGTTGGAAAATAAAGAAGAAAATGAAGAAGCTTGTGGAGTGGTCTATTTAAAGGCCGAGCTTAAATCTGACTGAGATGCTTTAGCATGACCTTAAACAGGCCGTATACTCGAAAACTCTCCAATTAAAACAATTCTGCAAAGAAGAGCGGGCCAAAATTCCTCCACAGTGATGAGAAATTTTGTTTGAGGATCTTAACCATGTAGGCCTAAGTGTGACAAACATACAAAGAAGATAGCACTATGTATACACACATATATTCAGGTACTAACTATTTAGTTGTTTTTAGTCCATACAGTATACTCCCAGAAGTATTTGCTCACCTGCCTTCACACACATATGAACTTGAGTAACATCCCATTCTTGATCCATAGGGTTCAATATGATGTCGGCCCACCCTTTGCAGCTGTAACAGCTTCAGCTCTTCTTTCCACAGGTTTAGGAGTGTTTAGGGGAATCTTTGTCCATTCTTCCAGAAGAAAATTTGTGAGGTCAGACACTGATGTTGGATGAGAAGGCCTGGCTCACAGTCTCCGCACTAATTCATCCCAATGGTGTTCTATCGGATTGAGATCAGGACTCTGTGCAGGTCAGTCAAGTTCTTCCACACCAAACTCACTCATTCTTGTCTTTATGGACCTTGATTTTTGCACTGGTGTGCAGTCAAGTTGGAACAGCAAGGGGCCATCCCCAAACTGTTCCCACAAAGTTGGGAGCATGAAATTGTCCAAAATGTCTTGGTATGCTGAAGCATTAAGAGTTCCTTTCACTGGAACAAAGGGGCCGAGCCCAACTCCTGAAAAACAACCCCACACCATAACCCCCCCTCCACCAAACTTTACACAATGCAGTCAGACAAATAGGTTCTCCTGGCAACCACCAAACCCAGACTTGTCCATCAGATTGCCAGATGGAGAAGTGTGATTCGTCACTCCAGAGAACACGTCTCCACCGCTCTAGAGTCCAGTAGCGGCGTGCTTCACACCACCACTTGCATTGTGCTTGCTGATCAACCATGGAAACCCATTCCATGAAGTTCTCTATGCGTTGTTCTGGAGCTAATCTGACGGCCACAGGAAGTTTGGAGGTCTGTAGAAACTTGGCCACCTCTGCATACTATGTGCTTCAGCATCTGCTGACTGTGCTGCAATTTTATGTGGCCTATCACTTTGTGGCTGAGTTGCTGTCATTCCCAATCAGTTCCACTTTGTTATAATCCCACTAACAGCTGACTGTGGAATATTTAGTAGTGAGGAAATTTCACAACTGGACTTGTTGCACAGGTGGGATCCTATCACGGTACCACACTGGAAATCACTGAGCTCCTGAGAGCGACCCATTCTTCACAGATGTCTGTGGAAGCAGTCTGCGTGCTTAGGTGCTTGGTATATAATATCTGAATTACTGCTGAAAACAAACCACTATGTAACAGCAGGCACTGGTCATACGCACAGTCAACTCTAGATTACATCTTTTTGCCATCATGAAAACCTCACAAATGTTTTATTAAGGCTCTTGGAAAGCATTGTTATGCTGTGATTTGTTCATGGGAAATTACATTCCCACTGTTTGGACTGCTCCCCAAAGCAAACTGCTGAGTTTCATAATATTCCTGGCCTCTGCTGCTTAATTTCATGTTCAAAAATAATAAACTGTTGAGATCCGAAACATGAGAAAATTCATCAGTGTTATGTAAGATGCATTATTGTTGCATTGAACACCTAAATTTATTTACTGCTAAATTAAGATATATATTTTTTACAGCACATAATATAAACAAATGAATTACTTCAAAATCACCAAAGCAAAAAAGAATTAAAAATGTCATATTTGTTAAGATGTTTATAAAAATATAACTTCATTTCAATGCCATATTTGAAAAAAGCTCATACTGTAATTTAAGGGCAAATTGAGTAACAAAACAGGATATTGGCTCAAACTGGTGTAATGAAATCCGCTCTCCCCCCAGAATATCCATCCAGCGCTGCGGCAGATTTCTAGTGACTGATAAACAGCGGAGACGGCTAATTTTATTTAAAAAAAAAATGAAAAAGCCACACTGAACACAAACTGTCTTCACTGGAATTTTTATTTTTAATATAATGCACATATAACAAAATAGAAAGATTTACTATTTTTTGAGGAAATGTCTTTTGGTCATAATAGCAAAAATAAATAAAATCAGTACAGTAATCATGAGTCGCTGTCTTCTGTGCTAGAGTCAGTGAGGCTGCTCCTGGCTGAATCTGAAGAGCTGCTGCTGCTGCTGCTGGTGCGATGAGATGCGGTTTGACGGCTTTTCTCTGGGTGAAGGGGAGTGAAAGAGGCAGCAGCATCGATTAAACAGTACAGATGCTGATAGCAGGGAAAATCTTTGGGTCATTAGCACCTTAATGTCAGGTGAATCTGTGCTTTGTACTTACTTTGAAATTTCTTAAACTTCTTACAGAGACATGCCTTGACATATTGCTCCAGCGCGCGCAGAGTGGACGGCTTCAGTGTCTCAAAGTCGATTTCAATTTCATCCGGGTTGGTGTTGGACACTGAGGGCTCCCTGCTCTGAATGATGTGCACCACATGGCCCAGCTTCATGCCAGGTAACCGGTTAATGTCCAGGCTCAGCTGGTGCTTTTCATCGTAAGTCATTGGCAATGATTCATCCTCTGACTCCCGTTCTTTGCTCCCTTTCTGTGAATACCTGTCATTAAGACAAAGCAGGGAAAAATCTTTGTTTTTAAAAAAAAAAAATGCAACAAAACCAATAAAGTTCTTAAAATAAGTAAAACATCACACCTGGTGCAGGAATTTGATGTACATTTGGAATTCACTGCTCCTATATTTTGCTGGCTGTTGTCTTTCTTGTCCTTTTCTTTTTTCTTCTTTGGTTTACTCAAAGGGGCTTCAGACAGAGCAGCAAGCTGTCCATGAACAGCTTTAAGCTGGGTAGAGAGTCAGCAGAAACTGGTTAATGCGCTGCCACATATTAACATCAAAATAAAAGCGCCACAGGAATTATAAGTCTTGTATTCCTGAGAATGACGTATCAGGAGGAGGGTTCGATACACAGTTAATGTCCACGCTCCCTGGATTTCACCTTGTGACCACCTCTACGATGGACCTCGAAAGGTTGTGCACGCAGCGGGTCAAGTGACCCAACTTTCATGTCGAAGATCATCAATGGTGGCGAGAGCTGGGTCTGCAGCTACGGCCCAGAAAGCTGACAGCAGTTTTCAGAATATGATCAAGCAGTGAAGGTGGCACACCTGGTCAAGACTGCAACCAGGAGCACACCTGCTTACTCCTGCTATAATGTTCTTTAGCATTTGGTGGAAATGACCTGAACTGTGCATGAAAAAGGCAGGTGTATCATATACACTATATTGCCAAAAGTATTTACTCGTACATTCAAATCATTCAATTCAGTAGGGCTAAATAATTTCCATGGCAACAGGTGTATAAATCAAGCACCTAGGCATGCAGACTGCTTCTGCAAACATTTGTGAAAGAACGGGTCGCTCGCAGGAGCTCAGTGAATTCCAGCGTGGTGCCGTGATAGGACGATACCTGTGCAACAAGTCCAGTCATGAAATTTCCTCAATACTAAATATTCCACAGTCAGCTGTTAGTGGGATTATAACAAAGTGGAAGCGATTGGGAACGACAGCAACTCAGCCATAAAGTGATAGGCCATGTAAAATGTAACAGTGGGGTCAGTGGATGCTGAGGTGCATAGTGTGCAGAGGTCGCTAACTATTTTGCAACTTCTGAGACTACCTCCTTGTGCACAGTGGCACAATATAAATCAGATATGGGCTTTGCTTTGTTATGAGTAGCACAACCTTTGGTAACAAACAATAATTGAGGTAGACATCTGTGCAGCAACCCACCTGATCTGCACCCACCTGTTCTTGCAACTCAGCAAGTTGGGTGGCACGCTCCTCTGAGGACTCCGATTTCTCCAAACCGGCACCTGCTTGTGAGGTCACCTCCACATGTTCGTCCGGCATCTTTGCAAACCTTTGCTCGAAAATCCCCTGAAACAAACAGTAAAATTGAGTGAAACGGATAGCAGAGCCCCCAAAACTGTCTAAATTCTTTAATAATAATAATAACATTCTATAAACTCACAACACACCTGAAGTTTTCTGGCCTTGATAACAACATCATGGTGTGCAGGATTGTATTTGTAGCAGTTAGAAAAAATTAGCCTAACATCTGCAGCAAATGCTTGTGCATCCTGATACTCTCCTGCATCCATCTTTTTCTGAAAATAAAAATGCATCAAAACCAAGTTAAACCATCTACAGCACATGTGTCAAAGAACAGAGTAAATGCATATATAAAGGCATATAAGCAAATATACTTTAACGGTGCTGAGATCCATGGGGTACTTTATGATGTCATGATAATCGTGTAGCTGCAGAGCTTCTGCGTCTACAGGCGTATAAAAAGGCCAGGCATAGGCGGAATGTTTCTTAGAGAACATTTCCCTCAGGATACTGCTGCAGTACTTCAGCTGTTCACTCAGGCCACAGGGTTCAGCTTGCTGTGGAGGCGACTCCTCTTCAAAGTCGCTCTTGGCACGGCTTGAACTCTCACGCCTCTTCCTGCTTTCTTTAAAAAAAAAAAAAAAAAAAAAAATCATTCAAATTGGTTACAATTAGTTTGTTCAAAGAAACTTTTATTGCAGTTCTTATCTGCACTACTTCCTCTGTATTAGCTTAGGGTTTTTAAAGACGCAAAATGCTAAATTGATACAAAAATCCAACTAAAGCAAAGAATTTTACTAAACAGATAAGAGGCACACAGAAACTGAAAGCCTGATGTGTAGGTGCTACATTGTCACAAATCCCATCACTCTCCATGAACATCTGCACCGTCTCTGAAACACCTGCACCCCCTCATGTCGCAATCAGTTATATTACATGCAAGCTGCTCAGCATCTCATAAGCGACACCCACCAACTGCTAGTATGCGCGCTCTACTGAATTCATGCGACCTAACCTCAAATTACTCATTTACTTCTACTAAGTACTTGGTGTATAGAGCACATGAAGTAGCATGAAGTAGTGTTACCAGTTCTTTTAAGTGAGCTACCTTGTGCGCTACTTTTTCTGCCCTTCGCTTTGGCAGCATGAGGAAGAATTTCCACTTCTCTTTGAGGCATCTGGGCAACTTTTTGCAAGTAGATCTTTTCCAAGGCGAGAGCCATCAAGACAATGTCATCTGTAGGCTGGAGAGGACAGAGGGATTTCAGAAGGAGTTTTTATGCATTTTGTGGCTTAACTAAGGAACTTACGGAGACGGTGGCATGCCTTAGAGAATCGGTAATTTAAAAAAAAGAAAAGAAAGAAGTTCCGGGGAAGCGTTGACGTCCAATTTAACTGCACTCGGGCCACAGTAGGCAGCAATCACAACAGTGAAACGAACTCACCTCATCACAAAGCTCCTCACCTTGTTATATATGTAGCAGTTGGTGAACATGGTGTTGAAGTCCTGCATGCATTCACTCGCACTCCAGTAATAGCTGTTCTCTAGTCGTTTCTTGATGGTTCCCATGTCCATGGGAGATGTTATTATCTTGTGATAGTCCTGTTTTAAAAAAAAAAAAAAAAAAAAAGTCAATGCCAGATAAACATAGTATTGCTATAGTAGTCCTGCTCCACACGGCCATGAAGCTCTGACAAAGTCTGATTGATGAATCACTGCCCAATTTATTCATTTTGGATCTTAATTTAATCATTTTTTGCTATAAAACTTGATATTAACTAAGGTAATTACTTTATTAAGACAGAGTCAAATGGCAACATTAGCATTTAGAATACTCATTAGTATTTGGAACCGAAGGCAAAAATGGAGGTTGTTAAATTATTACCAAAATTTTGGTGTTCATGCACTGCTTGTATTTTACCTCCAAGGAAAGTTAGATAATCTGGATGGAATTATCAGATAAATATAAGATTTTTCACTGCTTATATTTGTGGATTCCATAACAAATTAGTGACACCTCATTATTAAAGAGGCCTACTTCAAATTAAGAGGTCTTGCCGATGTGTTAAAATGTAGAATCAAGGAAATTTTGGCCGGTTTTAGGGTCATTTGTTACGGAAGCATGGGTAAAAATTTAGATAAGATGTAAGACAGAGTGACACCACATTCCCATATTTCTTTACTCACTGTGGTATGTGGGTTGTGCATAAAAATTAGGAGGCAACAAAAACAAGAGGGGGAAACAAACAAACAAAAAAACAGATCTTAGACAACATTAAGATTTGCAATGAGACAATAACAAAAAAATGTTAAAGGGTCTAGAAGCAGTTTCAGAAGAGAAAAAACAGACAGAAGGAGACAGTAACACAAAGTAGGTTAGCATGTCAAAAAATAAAATGAATAAAATGAAACATACTTGGTGGGAAAAAACTGCTGGCAAATATGCAGCTACCAATAAACATATATTTAACTACAATGGCCAAATAGGTTATAAAATAAAACATACTAAACATGTGCAAACTACTCACTGGCAATCCAAGAGCGACTGCATCGACGGGCTGGTAAAAAGGCCAGGCGAACTGGTGCCGCCACAGGGATTTGATCACTACATTCTGCATAAACTGCAGCTGGTTGGTCCTCCGGCCTGGCTGGTTGGGATTGGTCACCTCAGGAGGTGGGGGATTAACAAGCTGCGGTGGGTCCTGGTCGGTGTCTGCGGACATGATGGCGGCACAAGTTCTGCTGGGTTTTTGTTATCTTCCGTGAGTCATGTAGTGTTCACCTGACAGCTCGTCACACACTCTGAAAACTATGCATGAGGCAGGCTGGGGAGTCGTCCAACCACGCGATGTGGCCTGCTGACATAAAAGAATACACAGTTATGATCACATGGTTCTCCAAATATTAAGGATAATGAGTGACAGATTGCTTCACGCTATTGATATAGTTTCAAAAGTTGTGAATGCTGAGTTTTACCTTGAAAACAGACTATATCATATCTTTTGAAGCTTTCATTAATGTACCGTAATCCTGTATTTATCACATTTCCAGAGTGGGTTTGTTTATTTCAGTTTAGTATTTAAATAACTTAAAAATAGTTTCATCATCATCATCATCATATTATGGTAGTCATTTCTAAAGGGCAAGTTCATATTAGATATTACAAGACAAACACATCCTTTTCTCAATAAATAAAAAAAGCAAACTGAAGAAGACTAAAGACATTTTCTGTATTTTTGCAGAAAGTGCACATTACTGTTTGAGCTCTTTCCACATTAAAGAATGCCAGTCTTCCCTTTATTGCAGTTAAATCAAATGCTTCCTAAAACCTAGTTTTATTTGATCATTTTAACTCAATATTCCCTCCGACAAGCCACTAAGAGCTTGCATCATCTCAGACGCAGTAAATTTCAATCTAACCGCAGCAATATCATGCCATGAAATACAATTTAGAGGTGTCGCTTCACCCTAAAGAACCTAATATAACACTAACTTACCTGAGCGAGAAGGAAGAACAGGCTTACCGAGTTTTAAATGGACAAGACAGTTATATAATCAGGAGGCCAGACATTGGTAACAGTAACCAGTGACACGTTCACCACGTTAGCTTCACTTGGCTAGCAGGTTAAGGTAAACTTATTCATATAAGTTTACGGATAAATATAAACAGTCATTCCAAATGAGCAATAACAGACACCACAGTATATTCTGTAGTACCTACTTGGGTTTTGTTCACAAGATTACTGCTTTGCGGACAACTTACCACTTGCAAAGTTCTCATATAGACGCTGGTCGCTGTTGACTGTAAGCTTGCAATTATCTTCAGATAACGGCAACACACACATATATATATATATGTATATGTATATAAACCTCACAATTTGCTTCGCAGAGGATAACAGGAGTATCACGAGTGTTTACCAACTCCTTTTTTTCCTTATGGAGGCACTTTGAAATGAGTTAAAAAGCTGCTCTGCTTCGGAAGACCGTTCACCCCGCACCGAAGCCCAAACAGAGCAGAAAGCTGAGACACGCTAACTCCTGGCTGCACTTAGACCAGCTGAAAACTTCCACACAAACCTGCTGCAGGCATGGCTTCAGGGAACAAGCTCCGCTTCGTCGGGGAGATTCACTGGGCAAATGCAAAGTTAACGGCGGATACCGCCGCCTGCTGTGTCGGAGGGCGTCGAGTTTAAAACCAGAAGGAGAGAACGTTTGTGAAGTTCCCCAGAGTGGAGAACATAAAAATGTTCACGTCCACAGTGGCAACATTGTAGAATGTTCACGTCTAAAGTGGAAACATGGTGGAATGTTCATTTTAACAGTGACTAGATGGTAGAAAGTTCACGTCCAGCATGGCGGAATGAAAATAAGCTTTTCAAAGTGGTTTAAAGACAGTCAGTCAGTTATGTCAGTGTACCAAGAGGAGGCTTTTAAATACCCAGGTTAGCTTAAGTTACTAGGACTAAAAGAATAGGTCACTGTTCTGCTACTGTGTGCTGTAGTTACAATATAACAGATCATAACAAGAAAAATAAGGGAACTTGTAATA
>JAVDPK010001425.1:281406-297291 GCA_034780415.1 Cichlasoma orientale | reverse complement strand
CCCCCCGAAAAGTGTGTCCGCATACACCTCAGAAAGTATATAGCTGCGCCCCTGTGTCTGAGGACGTCTTTTCAGCATCCTGTGCCCAGTGTCTCTCCTCCACATGTCCAAACCATCTCCACCTTGCCTCTCTGTAACTTTGTCTGTGAACTGCTCACCCTGAGCCGTCCCTTTGATACACTCATTGTCCATCCTGGTCACTCCCAATGAAAATCTGAGCATCTTCAGCTCTGCCTCCTGTCTTTTTGTCAGTGCCTCCGTCTCCAAACCATCTCACTACCATCATGCAAATCTCCCCTTTCAGTCTGGCTGTTATCCTTCTGTCACAAATCACTCCTGCCATTCGTCTCTACCCACTCTACCCTGCCTGCATGTCTTCTCCACCTTTCTTGTGCACTGTCAGTTGCTTTGCATGGTTGACCTCATGTATTTTAAACTCATCCACCTTCACAAGCAACTCTTTCTCAGCACGAAGCCATACCGCTGTTCACAGTTCTCTCTCGTTAATCTTCAAGTACTCTTTCCCATATTTTCAAGGCACAGGGATCATCAACTTTTTCCCTCTGTAGTTACTACAGCTCACAACACCTTTGTCTTTTACTTAATAAAGTTATTTATATATGTTAAACATATAATGAATGGCACGCAATAAATATCTCTGGTTGATGGGTGGTAGCAGTATTTATCTGAACATGTAAGTTTGGGTCCCGCCATGGAAACCAGCGAAGAAGAAGCGCGCAACACGCATGCGCAAAGCTTCAGCACACCACATTCCCCGCTTCTCTTCCCTACAGGCAATCATCCAAGAGCAAGTCACTTGATGTATGCGTTCTTCGTGATCATTTAAATACGCATATCTGGTGATTTTTTAACAAAATCATCTTTAGAGTGTTTACGAGGAGTAACAATCTGACCGCGAAGCTCTAGCAATCTCTGTGAGTATCGGCTTTATCACTGAATCCTCATTGTGTGAATGGAGGGCCCCTCCGTGGCACCTCAGCCAGTTTGTCAACAGCACCAGTACATTTCGAGCAGCGGCGGCTACACTATTAAACAACCTTTAGCTTCCATATAAAACCATTAGTTTTAAGATGGTGCAGTCTCTGACTATGAGACACCTAAATCTTGATAAAACAGCGTAGCTAGCTGTCGTCCCAATACGATCGTAGTCACAGTTTAATTTTTCAGCCAAGGGAGTCCGTGTCGTCCTTTGTTTGATTCTCTGTTTCCTCGTAGCTTTATTTCATTTAAACACGAGTTAATGTTAATAAATTACAATCAAATGCCAACCAGTCTTAGCTGATTGTATAAAGTGTTTCTATTTGATCGTTTCAAGTAGCCACGACGAGGTAATGCCGCGCTAGCTAGCTAAAGCTAGCTAAAATGGCTACATTTGGAGCTAAATGAGAAAGCAGCAACACGAACAGAAGAAAAGAGCTGCAGCCTTTGTCAACCGGGTTAAATACGGCCTTTAGTAAAAACTGCAGTGGTCATGGTTCATATGAGGGACATAAACCCAAAAGGAACCATCGGGAGCTAAACAGCCGCTCATTGTTAATGTACCAGGTGTTTTAGTTTGTGCATGTTTTGTAGCATGCATTATGTACCTGTCTTATCTTGTGGTATGGAGGAAGAGATTTGTCCTTTCATTGCCTTTCATTATTGAAAACCACTATCAGACTGAATACTGACAATATTCAGTCTGAGATTTGTTTTTACTTGACTGTCAGTGAATGTTGAAGTTAGTGCAGGGCGTTATAACCCAAAAAAATATGTCTAATAGATTTAAATTGACCTATTGTGATATCAGGAGCATATAGAATAGAAAACATTAATGTCATCTTAATAAATGAAACATATACTAGAAAATCTTCGAGGAAATTTTGAGTGTGCCAGTGGACCTGCTGCCAGTTGACATGTCAGGAGCCAATAGGGGCTCACTGTATGTATGTAGCAATCAGAAGCTAATAATTAATTTCTGGTAGATACAATAAGTTTTGGGTGCATAATATAGTTGGTATGAAGAAACGGCTAGAAACAGGTTTTGAATGGTCATTTTAATAACAAAAGAATTGCATTTTGAAGGGCCAATACTTCATTATATACAGAAAAGCCAACACCTTCTATAAGCCTAGATAAGTGCCTTTAATGTTTATGAGGTTGTACTTTTAAGGTCTTCCCCAGCTATCCAGGCTGCCTATGATATAATACATTTAAACTACTCGAAAATCAGCTGAGGGCATTTTTTAATCTGTTCACTGTTATTTGACTGGTATACTAATCGGCACAAGTGGAAATACCTAATACCTACTCATAACGAGTGTCCTTTTTTAAAAAAAAAATTTCTTTAAATATAGTTTTTCTCTGCTTTAGGATACTGCACAGTAGATGCTAATTTCCTCACCATGGCAACAGAAGACAAGAAACCAGAGACTGACACAAAACCTCCAGTTGTGCCGTCAGCGTCTGCCAGCCAAAGCAAGGTTGGTGTGCTGCTGGTGTTCTGTTCCAACTGCAGCCTTTTAGGCAGGGCCAGGAAATACCCACAGTTGGGATTTCTTTTTGCTTGATATATAGGCTTAGATGAATGTGTGTCATAATTTGTTTTTACTTACAGTCGGCACCTGCAAAGCCAAACTACAGCCTGAAATTCACATTAGCGGGCCACACCAAAGCTGTGTCCTCTGTCAAGTTCAGTCCGAGCGGAGAATGGCTCGCCAGCTCGTGTGAGTAAAAATCAGTGCTGCAACTAGCAATTTTTTTTTTTATAGTTGATTAATCATCTATAATTTATTGCAGCTTCTTTTTGAATTTTAAGCTATATGACCTTTATTTTAACCTGTATTTACACTGAATATTTATTTATTTTTTACAGCTGCTGATAAACTGATCAAAATCTGGGGAGCGTATGACGGCAAGTTTGAGAAAACCATATCTGGACACAAACTTGTGAGTTTGACTGACTCATCTTTACTGCCGCTGTGCTTATGCTTTTGTTTGTTATTTGATGGAGTACCTGTAGCATTCTTTATGTTTAGTCAGTTGGAATCATTTGTTACTTTGGCTCCACGCTTGCTGTCCTAAGAGCTTCAAGTCCTGATTATTTCCCATGAATCTGTAGGGTATATCTGATGTGGCCTGGTCCTCTGACTCCAACCTCCTGGTGTCCGCATCAGATGACAAAACCCTGAAGATCTGGGATGTCAGCTCGGTAAGATGGCACATTATTTAAATGATTTTGCTGATATAATACTGAGCTGAATGTGCGCTCGGGGTTTCCTGCATATACTTTATAAGCTGCACAGGTATAATAAGTGCCACCAAAGAATATTTGACCAGCAGTTTTAGTTAGTTTTATTTCAGCCATCCAGCAGTAGGGAATCTTGACAATGTTATAACTTAATCTAGCATATGATCTTCTTTCTAGAACAATCATATAGATGATTGCTCCATTATCAACTGTGCTGTCAACCGTTCCTGCTCCACATCAACTAAGCAAAAGCATGATTGGTTGTGACACAATTATGAGTATGGTCTTGGATGAGTGACTGGAAGGTATAAGCACAGTGACTGAAGAATAGTGGCACATCTATTAAGTTAGCTCATGTAGGTAATTAGCCTTCTGTAACTGCTAGCTGTTGCTTATATGAATGAAATATACACAGTACAAAAGAGTTGGTACAATTAAAAAAAAATAATAAGAAAAAATATATAGTACTTTGCAGAAGTTTTCAGCTGCCCCTTATTTCTTTATATTTTGCTTCCAAGGAGCCAGACTTTCTTGTAATTTTTTAAAGTGGTCTTGAGCAGAAGTTTTCCAGGATTTCTGAAGGTCTTTCCAAAGATTTTATAGGCATTGACTGGTTTTTCACTCACTTTAAGTCCAGTCCTTGTACCTGACCCTTTGAATCATTCAAGCATAAAAGAGGCGCTTAAATCAAAGAATGAACCAGTTTTTTTGCTTGTCCTTAAGAAAGACCTGACACAGAGAGATACATCTGGCCCTTCAGTTGAGCCACCTGCTGTTCGCCAAAGTCTCATCAGAAATGGTCTCAGTGGAAGGGTGACTGTCAAGAAGCCATTCTTAAGGAAGGGAAATGGGGAGAAAAGGCTGAGGTGTGCCAAATTACAGAAGAACTGGACTGAAAATCAGTCGGGTCTTATGGAGCGATGAATCCAGATTTCAAACTTTTGGTTCAGCTTGTCGTCAGTATAGACAGAGGAGGTCAGGAGAGACAGACATCTGTAAAACACAGCGGAGGCTCTATCATGGTTTGGGGCTGCATGGCAGCCAGTGGTTGTCAAAAATTGATGGAATTATGACTGCAGAAAAGTACCGTCAGATTTTGAGCCACCGTGCAGTACCATCTGAAAAGCATCTGATTGGCAAACGGCTTCACTTTTCAGCGTGACGATGATCCGACACACACTGCCGATACAGTGAAGGCATAACAAAAACACACGGTGGAACACTACCAGTCATGGAATAGAACAAAAGGCAGCCAGCATCCAGAGAAGAGCTTTGAACGTCCTTCAAGAAGCCTGGAGAAATATTCCTGAAGAGTACTTGAAGAATTACAAGAAAGCTTGCTGAAGGAAGTTCAGGCTGTGTTGAAGAATAAGGGTGGTCATACCAAATATTCACTTTCAAGCATGTTAGAATTGAATTTCCAGATATATTTGCACAGATGTAAATAGAACACTGCAGCCATTTCCCATCGTCCTGGCACAATATAAAGAAATGAGGGCTGGCTCAAGACTTTTGCACTGAGTGGCTCAGTAGACTGAATCGTTCACCACTTTCTTCCCACATTAGCAGCTTTTGCGTCTAAAGTCTGAAGCATCAGGAGCTGCTGGTACTGCTTATAGTGCTGATTCCATATTTGTTGACTGCCTGAATGCATATGTTCAACTTAATCTGTGGGGAGGCTTGTTGTTCATGCTCTGGATAATTTTTTTTTGATCATAAAATGATCAGATAAGATTTCCTACTCCTACTGTCTGAGAGAACAGTGCAATCAATGATTGGTAACTCGTGGACAGTCTCGTTTCCTCTTCCTGTACCTGCTAATTCTAGTATATACTCAATTCAGAGAACCTCAGTAATTCTCTGACATCATAAAGTTTACATAAAGTTAGAATTCTGTTGTTTCTAACTTTCTTTGTAAATGTAGCTGATTTTATCAGAAGATGTTGCATTGATGTTGCATGATGAGCAACAGTTTGGAAATTGCACGGAAGTTGATGATTAAAATATTGTAATGTGATTATTTTATATCTGTTCCATTTTCTGATAATAGAATCAGGAAAAAAAATCCATAAATGAGAAGAGCTTCATTTGGAATACTAATAGTCTCATTGTGTTGGAAACGCTGCACTACTGTTAAAAAAAGGGTAGATTGTGTTTTGGTAAGGCTCAGTGTATGCTGCTACAGTGTCTTATTACACATTTATAAAGTATGAAAATGAAATCCATGTAGACTCTTTGGCTTCATATCTGCGGTTTCTGCTTACGTTAAATTTTTTATCAAACTCAAAGCTGCACTTGTGGTGTGATTTACTTGACGACGGCCCTGACGCCGGTTTTTCAGAGCGGATGAAAAATGTGACATTTCGACCAATTTTCTCTCTAATCCAGGGGAAGTGCTTAAAAACTCTGAAAGGTCACAGCAACTACGTCTTCTGCTGCAACTTCAACCCCCAGTCCAATCTCATTGTGTCAGGATCGGTGAGTACCAAGCTCTTGGCAAGAAACGAGCCCTACCTAAATGGAAAGCAGATGTTAGACCTTTGCGAAAGCTCTCACTTTGAGCATTAGAAACATGTCTCTGAGTGATCTTAAAAAATAAATAATGGGGAATGGGTTTTTTCTCTCTCTCTCTCTTGCGTTTCTAGTTTGATGAGAGTGTAAGGATATGGGACGTGAAGACTGGGAAATGTCTGAAAACTCTGCCAGCTCATTCTGATCCCGTCTCTGCCGTAAGTTTGTTTTTATAATTAATGAGACAAGTGTTTTCGATTTAACATTAAGCGCGATGGTCTGTCTCGGCTTGCAGGTTCACTTCAACAGAGACGGCTCTCTGATTGTGTCCAGTAGCTACGATGGCCTTTGGTGAGTGCTCGGATCCTCCCGCGGCTCTCCGCACACACTTCAGTTAACATGGATGCTTTTTAAAGGAAACAAGTTTGCTTTTAACAAGAACTGGAAATGCTCCAAGCTCGGCGTATTTGCTGTGTGCTCGATCTAAAGAAATCCCTCATCGTCACGTTGTAGCTGATACGAATGGCTTTCTAGTCGTCCGGTGTCTGATTATACGTCTCTCGGTTAATTATGTTATCTTTCATTCACAGTCGAATCTGGGACACGGCATCGGGGCAGTGTTTAAAGACACTGATAGGTGAGATCAGTCACACGCATGCTCCCATTTTTCACATTTGATTTGATTTGTTATAGAAAGTGCTAATTAAATGATTGATTAGTGATAGCAAATGCAATTAGTTTTGCGTTGAGGCGTGAAAAATGCAAACACGTCAAAGCTTTAAAGAAAAAAAGTGTGTGTCTGTGTGATGAATCTATTCTTGTTTTTGTGTGTCTTAGATGACGACAACCCTCCCGTGTCATTTGTGAAGTTTTCCCCCAATGGGAAATACATCCTGGCTGCTACACTGGATAAGTGAGTGTTAGTTTAATTGTACAGATGTTGCAACATGCTTGATTGTTGGGGTCTCGGGGTCTTTTCCTCACAGTATAAAGCCTGTTGCTGTGATTTTAGCGCTATATCAATAAATCGAATTGAATTGTTTTCACCTGCATTGCTTGGTTTTCACCAGCAGAGGGCAGCACAACACCACAATAAGCTGGTCTGTTTTTATTGACTGTAGATTGGTAACAATCTTCTGTGTTTGTGTACGTTTTCTTTTTTTTAGCACACTGAAGCTGTGGGACTACAGCAAAGGAAAAGTAGGTGCCTTTGAAAGCTGTTGATGGGCTTTATTACTGTGTCGTTCATTTATTGTAACTGCTTTCATTTGTCAGCGTTTATGTAGGAAGAGTTTATAGAGCTTTAAAAGCATAGATGCACATTTCCAGAACTGTTCTGGCCTCAGTAATGATGGCATGTGATTTTAAACACAATAGTCATTTTTGATTGTGTATTACATATGAATAGCTTCTGTTTTTCTAATATTTCAGTGCTTGAAGACGTACACAGGCCATAAAAATGAGAAGTACTGCATATTTGCAAATTTCTCTGTCACCGGTGGGAAGGTAAGGTCATTTAGTTCAGATACCGATTTATTTTTTGATCCTTTGTTTTTATTGTTAATTTGAGTTTCATTGTTGCTGCTCTTCTGCAGTGGATCGTGTCGGGCTCAGAAGACAACATGGTTTATATCTGGAACCTGCAGACGAAGGAGATCGTGCAGAAACTCCAGGGCCACACAGGTACTGCAGAGGCACCGGAAACAGTAAATTACCACATAATGTATGGAGGCTAAAAATCGAAGGCAACATCAGTTGTCTTTGGAAGCCACGCTGCATTCATTTCATTAAATACTTAAAGGCACAGTTCATTGTGTTTGAGCACTGTATTCTGGTCTAATCTGTGAGTTTGTAGTTCTCGGCGCTATTAAAACGTTCCCTCTTTTCAGATGTTGTCATTTCGACCGCCTGCCACCCGACAGAGAACATCATCGCATCCGCGGCTTTAGAAAACGACAAAACCATCAAGCTATGGAAAAGCGACTGCTAAGCCATTTTGGATCTTTTGGGCCACTTGTGTTCCTTTATTTTTTTTTTATATATATATATAAATATATATAATTTTCCTGCATTTTATTGTAAGACAGGAGGACTTTTGTTTTCTAACAGAGCGCTCCTGCTGGATTGGAAGAATGAAATGAAACTTCATCAAATGTGGTGACATTCAGCCAGGAGAACCAAACCAGACACATCATCCACACACAGTTCTGCAGCGGACGTTAGCCTCTCATCAAAGCACGTGCCAGATGTCGATGTCATTATGGAAATTTGTGATATTTTTTTTTTCTTACTTTGCAGCAATGTTCTGGTGCTTTAGTATTTTTGTTTTTAAAACACTGCATTAACTTTGTCACTGCCTCCTAACAGTCCCCATCAGCACGTTTCCGCTCTTGTACGATAAATTTAATGGTTATTTGGTCCTCTGTATTTTTTTTCCTGCCTTTGCGTAACTCAGCAGTACCATCTGTAGTACATGACTTTAAAGTGAAGAGGTGATGGTATACGTAAGGATCGCTACCTACACCGAAGGATTTTAGATCTTAAGCGAGTGCCGTATGTCCTAATAAGTGCTGATTTTTTTTTTTTGTTTTTTTTAGGGCAACAAACCAGTGTTGGGTTTCAGTGCGATCGTTGGGAAAATATGCAGAGTATGTCAAAAAAGATCCCAAGCTTTCTTCCAAAAAATGTTTTTTTTTTTTTTTTTAAACATCACCCTCATAATTTTCCTTTTTAACATTCGACAGTTCCCAACAGTGACCAAATGCAGTTATGGTGTTCCAGTATTTGTACATAGGCCACGTGTCGCAATTTGATTACTTTAGCTGTCTTTGTATTTTTATGTTCTCTGCTTGACTAGCTGATAGCTCTGCACATGAAGCCAGCAGGCTGCTTTTCCTGTAGTTAATCTGGGTTCTATGTAAAATATGTTCGCATCTGAAAGCTGTAACTCACATCCGAAATAAAACCAGTTTTTGTATGTTTCACCTCGAGCCGTTTAGCGTTTTTCTTTTTTTTTTTTGTGTGTGTGCCATTGCTGTACACCTCGTAACACAAACTCAACTGGAGTTGATCTTTAAATTTTTTTTTTTTAATAACCTTTTTTTTTTCCTGTCAATGAACGATAGAACGTCAGAACAACCCACAAGGAACAGATGACAAAAATTCCATTTTCTTAAAAATAGACAAAATATAATGAAAGATTTTTCCCATCTTGCAGCGACAGGTTGAAAAAAAAAATGGCAAAGTAAAAAGCGACACAGTTACCAAAGTGCCAAAGCTTACCGTTACTCCCGCTTTACATTTTCAATCTGAAAAGTTTCTCTTGCTGTCAAATAAGCTTTTCCACAATGTACATAACAGCCCACAGTGAGAAAGGAAAGAACAGAGTACATGGGATAAAATTACCTTTGTACAAAAATAGAGCTTTTTCCAAGTGTTTTTTTTTTTTTTAACTACAACATTTTACGGTTTATGCGACAAAGAAAGCAGTGATTGTGTCACAAGCTCAGCTTTTCCTGATTACAATTCTTTTTTTTTCTGAACATACAATTGCTAAGCAACACATACATTTTGGAGGGTTTAAAACCTTAACCATTTTTTCCCCCCTCTCTTTCATAGTTCATTGAGGTCCCCACAAACTGCCGAGAAGCCGGTTCCTTTTGAGTTTAGAACTGCTGCAATTCTGCTGGTTGATCAGGATTTCTTCTTTATAAAAAGGTCAAAATGCAAACAAAACACCATTAAAAACACCTGGCGTGAAACCGTTTGGTCTGAAAGACTCGTCTCCCTCTTTCAATGTTGGAAATCGTTAAAGGAACAGAGCTGTCGATATATATTTATAAATATATACACATATACATATTAACAAAATATAGCTTTATGTTATAAAGCATTCATGAAGGTAATCATTCTTTGTAGGTGACCATTTCTTTCTTGTCAAGAAGATCGATTTCCTGTGGGGTGGGGGTGGGGAGTGAGCTCGCACATCATCCACTTTATGGCTTAAAATAGCTGCGGTCACTAATCACAGTAGAAGGAGACATCAGACTCAGAGAACTGGGGAGGGGTTCCGTTTTAACACGTGGGTCGCCTTGTTGAAAAACAAGCGCTTGATTGCTTATCATCTGTTTTTCTTTATTAAAATCAGCCTCTAAAAATATTCTGATTTCACACAATTTTTTTTTCTTGAAAATCTATGAATGTTTTTGTTTTAACAGACAAACAAGTATATATATATATATATTTTTTTTTTTCTCCATAGTATAAATACTGTAAGCTCAAGCTGGCAGTCAATACTGTCACGTGGATAGGTTTTAATATTCCGGCCACCTCAATGAAAATGTAGCGTAACAATCAAACACAAAGCCAATTGGTCATTTTGACATTATTGCTACTTTACTCAGTTTTAATAAGCAGATACTGAGGTTTTGTCTGAGCCAAAGGAACATTGATGATAGTAATGCGGTTTGAAAGTGCCTTCTTCTTGTTAAAAAAAAGAAAAAAAAAATTCAAGTTGTGTTGCAGCGCGCTCTCTTCCACTAGAGGGAGCTTGCAGCTCTTAAATCACCACCACATCCCTCGCTTTCTCTTATCCAAACTTCTCCCTCGCCCAAAGTAAACCTTGCAGTCCCGCTTGAGGTGTACAGCATCTGACATTTCAGAGCTGGCGTGTATGAACCGGCTTTTTGATTTTTTTTTTCCCCTTCCATCGTAAGACAAAAGAGATCATTGGCCATGTGGGGATCAGTTTCACAGAGGTGGAATGACATTTAGAAATTCTCTCCCAGTGCGTGCTCCTTTATGAAACTAGCCCCAAATAATGATTAAAAAAAACTTACATATGGCCACTTCACTTAAAGTTATTTCTGAGTCAGAAATCTATGGAGTCTCGATGGCCCTCAAAGTTGGTTATAATTGATGAATTTGGTAACAAACTCATCAGTAGCTGACAGCTAATCAAGAACAACTAAGCTCCCATTGCTTCCCATGAGCTTCATTTTTCATAAGCCAATTGTGACATGGAACATGATGAAATATACATGAAACACCAACAGATTAAAAAAATATATTGTTTCATCATTTTAAGAGTGGATTAAATTTTTTGTGAGTTTTTTAATCTTTTATTTCATACTTTTACTTGTGTTTTCAATGCAATTTGGATTTAATTTATCCATAACTATCAAACTGACAAATAATTTTCAAAGTGGCACGCTCAAGACTCCATACGCTTCCTCACATCCCATTAAAAATCGGCCTTTTATTAAAAATGCAATGATAACACAGTGCTCAGGTTTCTTTTTTCTTTCTTTCGGTTCCCAGGTCCAGATACTGCAAAGGTGCTTATGAAAGAGTAGCAAAGATGCAGATATAGAAAGAAAATCATATTTAAATCCTTTTAACCATCATCATCATACTCAGCAATCAGGATTATCACCATCTGCAACAGCAAAGATGCAGATTTTTTTTTTTTTTTTTACACTCGGTGATCCTGGAGACACCTGCTGTAGTGTGACCTACCACAAAAGTTTAGGTTTGAGTGCTTTCGCTGGTGTTCATATATATCCGTCTGTTTGTGGGCAGATTTTGTCAGCGAGGGTTGGCGGCTGGTGTAATTCATGTCGAAATTAATTTTAGCCCTTACTATAATGGCCACGTTTACTCCAGAGGCGTTGCCTCGTGCCAGGCCACCACTGTAAATACCAGTTTTCTCTTAATGACTTGCCTGGTTAAATACAAGTTAGGATACAAGTTAGTTTCAGTCAAAGGTGAGTAAAACCAGAGCAGAATAACTTCTGAGTATCTTAAAAATAACCTTAGTATTATTTTCTTCTCTTTTTTTTTTTTTTTTTTTTTTTAACTTTTTTACAGTGGACCCACACCTCACAAGCACTTTCTTTAAAAGATGTCAGACCTGTGGACAATCTTTGGAAATGCAATTGATGCATAGTTTTGCAGCAGCTGCAGCATTTACAGAAAAGCAGAGGAGGGGGGAGGGAGAAAAAAGCAGAATATGGGCATAAAGCATATTTATATACAACATGTATATATATGTGGAAACATGAATATTTAACATTTCAATTCAACTGACACTTGGTTGTCCAGAGAAGTGCAGAGAGAGCGAGAGCGTGTTTGAGTGTGTGTGTTTGTGTGACCCTCTGAGGTGGCAAATAATTGGGACGTTCCCGACCGGGCCGGGGGCCGGAGTCCACCTCAGAGGTCAAACGCACCGACATCAGCTCTCCGTTTTCGAAACCCGACTCCACTGTCATGAGGTTAAGTGCCAAGTAACAAACAAACAAACAAATAATGGCTCTGCTGCAACAGCAACAAGTACATCTCTCACATACTGTATACGGTTTAATCCGAAACGAGTGTCAAGAACTGAAGGTCTGAAGGATGGAGCCAGAGGTAATTGTGCGTCGCTGTTGTTAAAACGAAAAACTGAAAATAACGTCAATACTGATTCTGTACAGGTAGATATGAGGTGCTTTGAAAAGCTAATACCCGCTGTGCTGAGCAGAGTGTGGAGGTGTAACTGGTGTGCTGGAATTCACATGAAATGCGAGGCGGAGAGGGTGGAGAGAATGGACGGTGAGGAGCGAACCATGAAAAAACTTTCCAGGCATCCGAGCTTGTTGCGATGAAGGCCAATATTTGTTTAAGTTCCCAAAGAAAATTTAAAAAAATGCTGTACCTGCATGTGCTGGTAGCCTATTCAGAGCATCCAGTGATGCTGGTGTAGCATAAAGCTAAAGGTTGGGTCATTTACAACAGCCTGGATGCTCCTGTGTGTAGATTGTACATAACGAACGTTCCCAACTCTCTATCGAGCAATACGTGAACTGCGGGGATGATAGGTGGACTACCACAGCATCCTCCCGAGTGTTGCACAGTGCTTAGCAGAGTAAGACATGGTTGTATCTGTTGGAATTGGGCAGAGACCTGAGGGTTTTGAGCTCTTGCAATCTTGTTAACCCACCTCTGAATTCTCCAGAAAGCTCACACATTTAAAAAAAAACAAAAAAAACCAGCTAGTGCAAGACCTGACACGTTCAGCTGAGCCAGGTAGGAACAGACAAGTTCCTTTAAGCAGACTTATTTCCCCGAACCAGCCCGCCCCTCCTAAATAAGTTCAGTCCTGAAAGACAGTGAGGGCTCAGGTCCAAGTCTAAACAGCCCAAGGCTCTCGAGAGCCCACGATTGTCCCGATCACAATGTTGAGTGTCCAATTATGACATCATCACTGTTTTTATATATATATATATATATACCTGCAAGCGTAACTGTCTTTATGTGTTAAAACCTGGTCATCTCGGCTTTTTCTTGTCACGGTGTGGGAAAAGCGATGATGAAAACAATGGCTCAATATGTTTCTTTTGTCCTCCGTCTGTCCTCGTTTCAGTCCACCGTTGTCGCTCGTGTTGCTGCGTGGTTTTCATATATAATATTTCTTATTAATATTTATATTTTTTACAAGGTATAAAACAGACCCATAGGCGTGATGAATTCATTGTTTCAAAAGATCAAAGCGAGGCGAGGGATAGACGGGATGGAGGGGGAGCAAGAGAGAGGACGGGAGAGGTTCTCCATCCAAGGTTGTCATGTGATTTGTTCCTTGCTGGAGATTAAAAAACAAAAACAAAAGAAAAAAAGCGAAGAAAAAAAAAAAGGCCCTCCTTCTGATCCAGGGTCGCTGCGGAGGGTTTGTGTAGAGGGTGCGGGGGAGGTCAAGAGGGTTCAACCCCTCACTGCTATTATGTCATTTGATGTGGGGCTTCTAGCATCTCCATAAGGAAGGTGTCAATGGGCGTGTCACCGATGAGCTTGAAGAAGAACAAGTGCTCTAGACACTTGAGCCCGATGGAGCGCAGCGCAGGCAATCGGAGCAACAGCTTAGCGAACCTGTCACAACACAAGACCAAAAGTTAACACAAGATGAGAGCAGAAATGGTTTTACAGGGTTTCTGGGCTTGCAGTTTCAGGGGCACGAGTTTCAGAAATCACATAAATATGCACCTTGTCCTAAGCAGGTGCTCATCCATCCAGCTCCAATTTACAACTAAAGAGGACTGCTGATGCTCGCATGCAGACCTCACATAGAATGCTAGACTGTTTGGAGCGAATGGTGCAATTTCAGTCCAAAACCATCACACAGCAATAAGTTTGTTTTATGATGTATAGCTAAGATTGACAGTTAAGAGACATTTAGCGGCTGTAGATGGGTTTGAATTCGTCAGCTGCAACTGCCTGAAAAATGAAGCAAATAGATATGGATATGCCAGAAACTGCAGTTCCTCAAACAGCCACTTGAGGCTGGTTCCAAAAGCTAGCCAATCCCCGCACACACCCCATGTTAACATGCCCAGCTTCAGACATGTTTACAGCCAAATATAGAAAGTGCCTATATAAATATATTTTTTTTGTTGGCCAAAATTAACATCCCATTCAATAACGCGATGAATTAGTCTGTATCTCGGCTAATATGGTCACATATTATGGATGGCCATAATCCACGAAGCAGTTCACAACATCACAGTGGTTACATCCATATTTAATATACAGTCAACACTGATAACAAAGCAAACTCAAAGCTACTGATAAAACACATTTCTTGTGTCGATGTACTTCGAGCATTTTCTTTTACTTCTACCTCATGAGAGCTTGTCTGGGCTGAGGCTTTAAATATTAATAACAGCTGTGGTAATAAACACAATGTAACAATGAGGCCTCGGCGTTTATGATCTTACCTGCCAGGCTGCTCGGGGTATTTCTGTTTGCAGTAGGCCTCTAAAGACGCATAGACTTTCTCTCTCAGAGCTTCTACTTCACCTGGGTTGGACAGACCTTTAGAGTCTGTGGAGGGAAGCAGAGAAAAAATAAATAGATCACCACACCGCCGTGTGGATACAGTGGGGGGAATAATTATTTGATCCCTTGCTCAATTTGTAAGTTTGCTCACAAAGAAGTAAACAGTCGCTACAGATTACAATCACTCAATCAATCAATTACAGATATTCCTGATCTCAACTCATTTTATGTATAAAGCACAGCTGCCCACAGAATCAATTTCTTCCATTCCAACCTCTCCTCCACCACGGGCAAGACCAAAGAGCTGTCAAAGGACATCAGGGGCAAGATTGTAGACCCGCCTAAGGCTGGAATGGGCTACAAGGCCATCAGCAAGAAGCTTGGTGAGAAGGTTGGCGCGATAATTCAAAAATGGAAGAATACAAAATGACCATCAATTGCCCTCGGTCTGCTCCATGAGAAAGGTGGTGGAGCTTGTTGATGATCTGAAGGCAGTTGGGACCACAGTCACCAAGAACACCATTGGTAACACACTACGCCATAATGAAAGCTTGCAGCACCCACAAGGTCCCCCTGCTTAAGAAGGCACATGTGCAGACCCGTCTTATGTTTGCCAGTGAAGATCTAAATGATTTAGTGAAGGCTTGGGAGAAAGTGCTGTGGTCAGATGAAACCAAAATTGAGCTCTTTGGCATCAACTCCGCCCACCGTATTTGGAGAAAGAGAAATGCTGAGTATGACCCCACAGTCAAGCACGGAGGTGGAAACATGATGCTTTGGGGCTGTTTTTCCTGCTAAGGCTACAGAGCAACTTTACCACGTGGACGGGACCAATGGACAGGGTCCTGTACCGTGGACAAGAACCTCCTTCCCTCAGCCAGAACAATGAAGACGGGTCGCGGATGGGTCTTCCAACATGACAGTGACCCAAAACACATCACCAGGGCAACAAAGAAATGGCTCAAGAAGAAACACATTACGCTCATGGAGCGGCATAGCCAGTCTCCAGACCTCAATCCTGTAGAAAATCTGTGGAGGGAGCTGAAGATTCGAGTTGCCGAGCGCCAGCCAAGAAATCGAAAGGATTTAGAGAGCTTTGTAACGAGGAATGGACCAAAATCCCACCTGAGATGTGTGCAAACCTGGTGACCAACTACCTGAAACATCATACCACTGTGCTAGCCATAAAGGGTTTCTCCACCATGTGCTAATTCTTTTTTTTTTCTTTTCTAGGGAATCAAATACAGTGGTACCTTGACATACGAGTTTAATTCGTTCCGTGACTTTGCTCGTAACTTAAATTGCTCGTATGTCAA
>JAVDPK010001425.1:252593-273814 GCA_034780415.1 Cichlasoma orientale | reverse complement strand
TTCATTTCTGCATGCAATTAATGCAAAGTTCCAAAGACAAGGACTTGTTCTTAACTGTCCTGTTTCATTTGATTCAAAAGTATTGTTTTTTGACCCTTGGGGAGTATGGAGGAAAACTAATGCAATGCATACATGCAGCATGACTAACTCCGTAACATGTAACTCCATCTGGGCATTAGGTTAAAAAAAATCCAAAACAATACTGCCATTCTTTGACAAGTAATTCCCAGCCATCCCCAGAGTACATATGCTACAACTTGATATGCGTTTGTGTAAACAAAGGCTTTGTGCACACGCTTTTGTGCATAATTTTAAATCAAGTCAACATCCCTAAATTCTAAGTAGCTCTGCATGAACTCGCCCTCTGACAACCACAGCTAGCAACTTCTCCCCAACTCCGCACTCCAAATCCCACAGATCGATGCTAAAAGCTAGGAGGATCCCGACATCAACTGCAGCTCTCCAGAGAAGATTAGCTCAAGATGAAGGAGGAAAAAAAAACATCTTCAATCACACTCTCTTTCTTATAAAACACAGGCCAAAGACTATCCCATCCTCTCCACTACATTCCCTCCCTGCGGTGTGAAACTCGCACTGACTGCAGAGCATCACAGAGACACAGCTGAAATCTGAAAAACTTAAACCAGACACAAAGCCTACACTGTTCTGAAAACTGTAAGTCATCTTGCTTTTTTTCTCCCTTTTTTTTCCCTCTTCAGGGAGAGAAAGAAAACAGGCACCTTATGAATATTTCAGCATCTGATCTCCGTGGGAGATGTGGACGCCGCAGCTCGGTGTGACAGTTTTCGTGAACTGCGCTTCCTCCCAAAAACATAAACATAAACAAATCCGCCTAATTCATTCCAAAGGGCACGGCCCAGCAAAAAACAAATAAAAACCAAAGGGGGGGTGCGCCACAATTGAGCCACCGCTCCCCATAAGAATACAAATCCCAGGGTTCTCGTTAAACATGGCAAGCCTCATGAATGTTGTATGGCTATCTTAGCTGTGTTTACACTGACCTGGTTTCTTTGTCACCGTCTGTGAAGATGACAGGGGAGAGCAGCTTACAACTTCCTGAAACGATTCTCGGCCATTACGTCTACCGTACTCGCTGTTCGAGTCACAGAGCAGAATTTGGGATGTTATCAGGCCGAGACCCATGAAAGAATAACATTAACAGCTATAAAGTGAACAAAGTCCATATAAGAAAGTCTCACAGTTTAGATTTTCTAATTTGGAGATCACTCTAAGAGCAAAAAAATGGGAGTGGGAGGGGGGGAGGGGGGTTGGGTGAAGCAGGAACACTAAAACACCCACCTGACGTGGAGAGGAAGAGAATAGACTTACATTTCCTGTTTGTTTTTGGGGTTTTTTTGGGGTTTTTAAAGCCCATTTTCTCACATGTCTGCCACAAACAAAACTGTCTCCATCCCAGACAAATCAAAGTGTTTGTAGCAAAACACCCTCCGCCGTTGCGGTCGATCATCCCGGCAACCTGCACGCTTCCCTATGAAATTTTCATAGGGAGACGAAAGATTTACCTTTCAATTTTTCATTATTCTGCTTCAGCCAGACTGTACTCGTGCGACAGCAGAGAGAAAATTGGTTGCTGAATCGCTCAAGTGCCCCACTTTTTGTAAATTTAAAAATTAAAAATTAAATAAATAAACATTCCTCATATGTCAGAGGGAGAATGAGTCACCTAATTACAGCGTAAATAAAAAGCCACTGCATTAATTTGAGGGGAAGACGAGCACTTTTTTTATAAAAACTATTCCATAAATTAATGCAAATATGGCAGAACAGCCAGAAATAACACGAAAAAAGAGGAAAGAGAAATGCAGAAAATGGAAGTAAACGCCCTAAGGATTAGCGAATGATAACATTTCCCCCCTGTGCCCCCTCCCCTCCTTAGAAGACGACCTCTCTCTCACTGACTAAAGGCATATTACTAACGACTGTTTAACTCCTGTTCTAGGTCAGCATGAGATAAACACACTTCATTCAGCGTGCCCAGACCCCGACCATTAGACTGTGGCGGTGGCCTATTCATGGTGTACACTCATGACCCAGGTCCTGTGATTAATTACAACATGGAGCAGTGGTTCTCAATGGAGACCTAGCAGGGGGGGAGGCAGGGGAACAGGATTTGGACAGCAGAGGAGTCCTTGTGGTCAGGACAGACAGTCTGCATGCCGACAGTCTGCCAACATTGCAGGCTTCACTTCAATCAAAGGAGCCGTGCACTCAGATCAAAAAGCAAAGTTACATTTAACTAGTTACTCTTTGCTAATCCAGGCTTGCTTATGGTCCTTGTTTAGGTTTTGAGGTGTAGGTGAGGAGCGTGAGGATATTCGGGCTAAGACTTTCTGCTCTATTAGCCACTCATGACAGCAGATGACTTTAAATCAGCTGATAAATATTGAAATCTTTGATAACAGCTGATATTTTTGAGATTGCACGTGGATGACTTATTTGCGCCTCGATTAAACTACGACCACAAACAGAATATAAAAAGAAGCCACAAAAACTCTTGACCCCTTGGTGACATTGAATATTTATGTATTTATAGCCAGATATCTATTCGCAGCTGCAGTTTGGACGGTAGAGCAGGTCAACTACCAATCGGGAGGTTGGTGGTTCGATCCCCAGCTCCTCCAGTCCACATGTTGAAGTTTCCCTGGGCAGGATATTGAATCCTAAACTTCCACTGGTACATAAATTAGTGTGAGTGTCTTAGCAAAAATGCACTTAAAGACAGACTTCAAAGTACTGTGCGAATAAGTCAATGTGGCTTCTAGTAAAAAGAACTGTTAGTGGTCATCTGAGTAGAAAAGAGCTGTATGATTCCAATTTGATTTTGCTCAAAGTCGGTAAACAATACACTTCACAAGCCTGTAAACACTTTCAGTGCTGTTTTTAATCTGCTCTGAAGCCCCTCAGAAAACCTCCGTTTGGTGTTGGGCAAGCAGTGGGCATCGAGGGACCCAGCATGGCTGAGCCCAAACACTCAGTGCATTAGTATGTCTGAGCTGCTAGCCGCTCCCCCATGAATCCCCACTCCTCCCTCCTCTCCCTATAATGCCAGCGCTCATCTCCTACATTTCCATCTGCCCCCCGAAAATAGCTCCCATTTACTCACATAACAGCCTTCACATTTCTACCTTTACTTCACAAGACATTTCCTTCCCCTGAAGCGGATGAATCCCAGAAGAAGTCCCCTCTCTCCCCCTCCCTCATTCAGTCCCCCCCCCCCCCACCCCCACCCTCCTTTGGTAGGCTGCTGCACAGCTCCTCTGTTTCCCATGTTCCAGCAGAATTCCTGAGAAAGCTGAGGCTTTGTGGTATGCTTTCAGGAACAGTCTGTCTGTTGCATTATTCATCACTCTTAGTCTCCACTGTGTCAAAGACAGCCCACAGTGCCCAGCTGATACTGAGGGGCATATATGAGGAAACACACAGCTGAGTGAAGGAGCTAATAGAGCAGGTAAGCCAGTTCTTCAGTCCACAAGCAGTAACCTAACCAGCCTCAAAGGAGATAACAAATGTATTTGTATTTGATTTTCTACCATCAGGCAGCAGGGCAGCATCTGTAGATCAGAAAACAGCCACAAGCTTTATAAAATATGAAAATAATATCTAAGGCATGTTTGAAGTGAAACATTACTACAGTAAGCGTATCCACATGCAGGCAAATCTGACTCGACTTATTTGCTTAGGCCCTATTCTGTGCAAAACTCAAATACATGAAGCGCTCACACATGGAAAAAATTTAAAGAACTTGTGGACAATGGTGGAATAGCTCCAGTGAGTCTTCTGCACCATAAACTTCTAAAATATGACTCATAAATCTAAACGTGAACAGTCCTTTTATACTAACTGTAAACCACTACATTCAGTATTTAGTATGTATATGTAGAGATTTTCATTGTATTTTTGTGAGTACCTGGTAACTACTGAGTGGAAGCTGTGGGGAGGGAAGCTTTCACAGGAGGAAAGGGTTTAAAACGCCACATTGATCAGTGAATGGAAGAGGAGAGAAAGAAATTAAAACGGTTTGGTTTGCATCCACACGGGTTTTCGTTTGTTTTTAAAGCTTAGTTAACAAGTCAAGTGGTAAAAAGGCAAAATTACTGATACAGCATGGGCATCTGCACTTGAAAATACATTTCACACTCGCTTAGATGCGGCAGAGAAGATCTGTATTTGTGTCAACCTCTGCTTAAGAGATGCATTTTTTTTTATTAACAACTTACTTCCAGCTAATCAGAAATTGGCATTTAAGTAGGCCTGGTCTAAATCTGTGGTTGTTAAAGTGGGATCCATTAATAATTCTTCACATAACAACCTGCAATAAATCAAGAAAATGTGCTACATCATTAAATAGTGCATATCTAGATAGGCCTATACCAAGAAAACAAGCCTATGGTGTCTATTACACACACTCAGGCTGTCTTTGGACCGAGAGAAACTCTGATATGATTGTGACACATTAATCTTTCATGAGTGCACTCACTTCAGCCAGACTGCAACAAACCCTTCCTCCTCCTACTGCTCAGTTTGGATAGTGCCTCGCTTATACTCCATTGTGGACATGGACACAGACAGCTGGAGACCCGACGGTTGAGGAGCCATATCTGCCGCCTGGGGCGCATGCGTAGTCGGTGCACTGTAAGGCAAATTCTCCACAGACGAGTCTGCGCGGTCACGAAAAACACGGACCCTCGCGATAACCGTCCGATGACGAAATTCTCGTCGCTCGGACCCAAGTGGGGCTGAGCGGACTCACGGAGGTGGAACATAATCGAGGTTTAATTGGCGAGAATGGAGAAATATTTGAGTGATTATTCAAGAAACTATGAAGGCAACCAAGATGGAATGGTTGACAAATAATAATATGCTATATAATATAATGCTATATATATATAATGCTATCAAGTGAGTCCAATTACTGAGAACAAGAAAGAACAGGCAACCATCTGTCGGGGGGGGGGGGGGGCAGCCCGATAGGGGCCAACCATGGGGTAAGTGTAAACAAAACACTGCATGTGCTCCTGTGAGTGTGAATATGTACACAAAGTGATGACTTGTTGCAGAACGACACGGCACAGTGTTTGCCAGAAACTGCATGAAAACACAAACAAACACAATGAGGAAACTCACCGAGTTTGACGGCACACCGAGGTTGGTCTCGATGTAGGTCTCGGTTTTGGGTTCCACCGCGTCCTCGGCTTCCAGGATCTTCTCCACGGGCATGTCCTCGTTGGCGCAGCTGGTCGACTCCACCTCGTTCTCATTCTTGTCCTTGGCTCGCTGGCGCTCCTCCTGAACGGCTGCATGTAACAAAACTGGTTTCGGTCACTACTGCTGTTTTACAAGGCCAGCATGCGTTCAAAAAACACACGCTGAAAGAAATACAAGCTTATATGGTTCTGACTGCGAGGTTAACAACTGCGCTGCTTCACATTTTTGGTTCAATGTGATGAGCAGACTGCAGCGCGAGCCTGACGCCAAAACTAGACAAAGTTAGCAACTAAGTAGCAAAGAAACATCCAGCCTGAGTCTGTTTTCAATGCTGAATCTTCCTCTCTGATTGAGAGCTCAATCAGAGAGGAAGCGGCAGTGAATTCTTGCTGCGTTTTTGAAAATAAATTGTTCACAATCGCTTGTACATCAGCGGTGAACTAAGTACATATCTGGTGCTTGCCTGTGGCTGCTGGTGCTTGCTTGAGTGTGTAATTTAGTGTCAGACATTAAGTGCATCTTGGTAAGCAACTAAATAGTTCATAACTCCGGATGTACTATGCCAGCAAAAACATAGCCGAGAGAGTTCAATCATCAATAATTGCTTCAACAGTGTGGATGGAAAACAGAAAGACCTTGGGCCTGCATTATGCACAACAAAGCAGCCTGGAAATGTCCAAGGACGTCTTCCAGTTTCCTTATCAAGGATATGTGCACTTTATGTAGTGCTCACTGGCACACACAGATCATTTATAGAGATTTAAACAGCATATGGCCCGGCACTCCTTCATTACACCATGAATGAAAGCCAGAACATCTTAAAAAAAAAAAAGTCTCAACACAACTCAATGAAGACTTTGTGTATAAACACACATTCAAACACAGCCGTGCCGGTTCTGTCATCCGATTGGCTTGGCAAGCAGACACAGGAAATGGTTTGTGTGCCGAGCAGACACTGAGACTCACTGCGGCCGAGGCGAGTGAAACCGCACCTCCACCCTCAAGTGAGAATGAAAAAGATGCATGTCTGTGTGTTTTTTCGTCTTTTCAAAAGGCTGTAATTCACTTAATTCAAAACACCACCGGAAAAAAAAAAAAGCACTGTGGCTTTTTTATATGTTTTTCTTCCAGCCATGGATTAATAAAAAGCTTTTGACATAATGTGTTGTGTGATAAAGGGCTTTTGGAAATTTAAAGTCAGCGTGCAGGTTTATATACACACACCTGGAGAGCTGCGCTGCCTCACACACACACACATACGCTGTCACACACAATGGGGCTTCAGATTTGTCTGAAGATCTGTCTTCTTGAGTTTCCCCTACTCTGGTTTCCATTCCAAGTCCTGAATCAGAGAGGCCGTGGTCTTGTTGGGGGCAGGGGTTTGTTAGAGGAGGAGAGGGAAAGGGGCCCCACTTTAGAGGAACTGCTGTCTGGCAGTGGAGGTCAGCTCAAGGGTAGAATACTTGTGTTGGAGTCAGGGAGAGGTGAGGAGGGCTGAAATCATGTTAGCTTTATTCTCCCCTCCTCCTCCTCTACTCTCCTGACTGGGAGAGCATAAATTCATTTAATCCTGTTTTTCTGTGGATTCGCTCAGCCTTTTGGGCTACTGCTGCCGTGTTCTCCAACCACAGCCCTCGGGGTGCAGGGGGAAGCTTAGGCAGCACTGCGAGTGAGGCAGAAGGCAGTAAATGATAATATCCTTGAAAGGAGTAAAGAGCCTAACAATGACATAAATAAAAACAAGAGGGAGGGGACGGGAGGCCAAGTAAAGGTCAAGAAAAAAAGGCCTTAGATAAAACAGCCTCCGAAATATATCGATGAAAAGAAGAAAAGTAAACTGTGTTTTCCACAATGAGGTCGCATCTACCACACACAAGCTTCCATTTATGCACCTGGTTAACACATGCTACCATTTTTAGATCTCCTAGCCATCTCCAAACATCAATCCGCGCTCTCTGTTCAGTAAACACGGTTACCCTGATGAAGAAAGGCAGTGACTGACTTGTTCAATGTGCGAAAGAGTGCTTAACAGCACTCCTGAAAGGGCTAATATTTTTAACACCTTGATGGAGTGTGAAAATTCACACCTCACTGAATGTTTTTCTTCCCCTCGGACAACAAAACCATTCTCAACCGCGCTGTAAGCGTTCCCCGGAGATGCTCTGCTGTGCTGCTCCATAATAAATTACAAAAGCTGTCAATTCGACACTCGTGTTGTGTTGCAAGGTTTCCTGAACTGTTTTGAGCCACTGAAACTGGAGGAGAGATAGCCATACTAAAAAATCAAATAAAATAGTGCATCAGCAAGGTTTTCTTGTGGGCAGAGAGTTTGCAGCAGACAGATGTTTCAAGATGTGCCATCAATGCTTTTCTGAAAAAGAACAGAAAATCGGCAAAGCTGAGAAGTGGCGAAGCGGTGGGAATTGAGCGCGGCACGCATCAAAATGACTAGCTTTCAAGCAAGTACGATTACGGGCAATGAGGCAGAACCAAGAGCACCCAGGTGCAACTCAAACTCAAGATAAGTCAGGTTAAAAGTGATCTTCTGTAAAACCTGCAGCCAAAGGAAAAAAAAACAACAACATCCAACCAAATCCCAGCATCTCATCAAGAACTGAAGAGTCAGAATGTGAAAGACCCGTCTCCAACATCGGTCCAGTTGCTCAATGTCGATCACTACAAGAAGAATCGTGTAGAGGAAACAGTGAAGCGTGGTTGGTTCTGGAGGCTGCATTTCTCCAAGCTGTATTGGGTATTTTTTTACACTGAGGTGTACAAGCCAATTATTATCCACACACAATGACACCAGAGAGTCACAAGAACAGTCCTCATTTCATTCTGTGGTACAGCAGCAACAACTTAGAGGGGGGATAGCGCACTTCTGGCTTCTCTTTCGCTGACGTTTTTGAATGGATCAGCGACAGAATAATAATCATCTCCTCAATGTAAGGAATAATAATCATAGCCTCAATATAAGGACTCACAGATGTCAGCACACTCTTGCAAGGAGATGGTCGAAACTATCAGAGTGGATATGAGGGGAAAGTGCAAAGAAGTGCCAGGATTTTATTTGCTTCTATCAGGGCTGGCACCGCATATAAAACACCAGGACACGACCACAAGGTAATTAACACCACGCACGTGAAGCGTGAACGCTGGCAGCGGTGTCGGCCATTTAAATAGATTACGCTGTAAGCCCTGCAAAGATTTACAGCAGAAATCTGCATCAGCCATTAGTCTTAAAGAACTATCTTCAGTGACAACAAGAAAAAGGAGATGGAGATAAAGATAGTTTATGTTTGTAAAATTTGTTGTACTGTCAGTGGAGCGATTTTGTTTTCAAGAAAGAATGGGGTTTGCATTTGCACACACTCAGTCCGTGCTGATAGCCTCTGAAAATGGGGGCTATGTATAAAAAGAGCTGGAATTCCTAAACAGGTAATGGAACACTTTTGTTATATACATATGCAACTAACTGCACTGTTTGTTTGTTTTTGTTGCATTTTTCTAGTTCTTTTAGTTTCATCATTCATCTCCTATGCATGGTGAAACTATAGTATTTCTAAGTGGAACTCATCTTTTGCCCTGTGTGTGTGTGTGTGTGTGTGTGTGTGCGTGTGTGTGTGCTGGGTGAAAAATGAGCTGGCTCACAATAACTACTGTAGGTACATTTCCAAAAAAATCATTAGAGGAGTAAGAGGGAGAAAAAAAAAAGCGCTTTCCAGAAAATACAGTGGAAGCATAATCTCACGCAGTTTAAGTGATAATGTTGTTTTTCTTTAATATGCGTTGCAGAAGTCTCAGCGTGGATTGCCTGCTTGCTCTATCAAACCCTCATTCTGTTTCCACACACAGACATGTTAGATTCATGCTGCTGCAACACACCAATGTATCCTGAAAAGTAAGGCTGCAAAATGCAGAAAATTCTCTCATTTGAGATGCAGGGTTCCGTAAAAAATTTATATGTCGCCAACATATGGCACATATATTATTGTCACATAATTACCAGTTAACAATATTTTACAGGGTAATGTGAAAGTAATGTACTGAGTAGCGTAATGAATTGCTTTCTCTGGTGAGTAATTAAGTAACGTACAGGATTACTTTTAAGAAAGGTAACAAGTACTGTGTAATGAATTACTTTTTTTTTTTGAATAACGACCCCAACACTGTTTGCGTATCAAATGCATCAGCAGTTTGAGTGCACGCCCAATTCACAACACCCAATGGCATCTCAATATTGTGTGTATTTCTGCTCACATAAATGCCAAAAATATACATCATATGGCCTTCTGACTGTACTGCACAGCTGCTCACTTCCCAAAAAATTGAGCCCTTAAAAAGAGGATTAATAAAGACAAGGAAATAGATAAGTGAGACATTATCCTCAACGGTATGTGCTGTACCTTCTCTCTTCATGCCCATGGCTAAACACTTCTGGTAGCGACAGTACTGACAGCGGTTCCTCTGCCGTTTATCAATGACACAGTCTTTGTTGTCACGACAGGTGTAGGTCAGGTCTTTGCGAACGGTCCTTTTGAAGAAACCTTTGCAGCCCTCGCAGCTGTATACGCCATAGTGTTTACCTGAGGAAAGGCACAGAGATGTTGTTTGCTTAATGGAAAAAGTGACACAGTAGAAATGGCATTTGCTGATTTGTTTTTTTTTTTGCTACTTCTTCATTAGTATAGACCTGTGATCTCAACAACAATGCAATCATGGAATTCACTGCGACTTGATTAAAATGCTATTTGCCATTCTGTGGCTGCAACAAAGAACAAAATAAAAGTTATGATCAAAGACCCTATTACTCACCCTTTAGTGGCGATGGAAAAGGAAAAGAGGGGTTCACTGAAGGGAATGTGTGTGTGTGTGTGGGGGGGAGGCATTCTCATATCATGTTGTCTGACCCTGTTCTAACATCTCTTTTTTATTATTTATGACGGATGGAGTCCATTTGGTTTCTCCAGTGTTGATCAAACTCTTTCTTTGTTAGCTCTCTGCAGGGGCAGACCACCAGAGAAGATAAATAAAGCCCCCGAGCACAGCTAAATGAAGCATGACTTGCTATTAAACATTGTTTTGATTTTCCCCCTTGGGTGCATGCAGCACCAATGACGCAGGATGACAGTAAAACCGTCCAACGAATTAGATATCCACCTTCATCCCAAGGCTATAAACTTTTCATGGTTATCCCCAGAAAAAAAAAAGAATTAAACACATGGTTATTTGTTGGCAGTGTGGGAAAAAATGAGATTTGACAACTCTACAAAGATGACTGCTGTGAAAGTCATTTCCTTGGGCGAACAGTTAACACGTGGCTATCTGTTCTTGTGGTTCAAGCGGTGAAGCTAGTTGTTGACCAAATGATAGCCCATGATTAGGAAAACTCTGGAGCAAACAAATGTTCTGTGACCAGCCCAAAAAATAATAATATTTGCAATTGTGAAGCCTAGAGAGCAACATGAGAGTTTTACTTGCATTTAAGTTAAATGCAAGGGATTTTTTTTTACCCTTTCTTGTAACACAATGATTTTTGCTTCATACTTATTTATATCTTACAAAGGCTCATCTGTGGCAGGTCTAACTAAAATCTCTTTTAAGCTTTTTTCAAAAGGATTACAGATCTTTAAAACAGAATTGACATATTAGCATAGTAATATTGAAAGATGAAGATCTTTGCTTAAGAAACAGCCATAAACATCCATCCATCCATCCTGGGTCATGGGGCAGGAATCTGAGAAGACACCCATGCCTCCTTCTCCCTGGCCACCTCTTCCAGCTCTTCTGGGGGCACTCCAAGGCATTTCCAAGCTAGCCGAGAGATGTAATCTCTCTAGTGTTGGGTCTGCCCCAGGGCTTCCTCCTGCTAGGATATGCCTGAAATACTTCACCTAGAAGGCATCTTAGCCAGATGCCTAAAAACACCTTAACGGGCTCTTTTTGATGTGGAAGAGTAGCGGCTCTACTCTGAGCAGCTCCCAAAGGGCCAAACTCCTCACCCCGTCTCTAAAGGAAAGACCCTCACCACCCTTCAGAGGAAGCTCTTTTCCACCCTTTATATCCACAATCTCATTCTTTTGGTCACTACCCAGAGCTCATGCCCATAGGTGAGAGTAGGAACATAGATGAACTGGTGTATCAACAGCTTCGCTTTCATGCTCAGCTCTCTCGTCACCACAAAGTAACAGGCTGCTGACATCACACCAGTCCCAGTCTATCTGTCAGTTTCCCACTCTACTCTCCACTTACTCACGAGCAAGACCCCTGAGATACCACCACCCAATGCAAGCTGGAAGCCACTGCCTGAAGAAGCCTAAAGAACCACATCATCTGCAAAAATTATGAATGGAATTGGTGACAAAGGGCTGTAGAACGCAACTAACAACTAACATCACAACCAACAGGTTTTTGTTCTGTGCCTCTTTAATCGGTACTGTCTCCACTGGAGCCATTAAAGGGGCTGTGGCTCAGAAGGTAGAGTACATCAGCTACTAATCAGAAGGTTGATGGTTCAATCCCTAGCTGCTCCAGCCTGCATGCCAAAGTATCACTGGGCAAGATACTGAACCACAAGTTGCTCCTGATGCGTTAATCGGAGCGTGAATTTGTGTGCAAATGTGAGAAAGCGCTGTAGAAAATGGGTGAATGAAGACCTATTGTATAAAACTTTCCAGCTTAAGTTGAAGCTCTGATTTCAACATTGTCAACGTGCGCCGCCATCACAGCAGCTGTAAGTTCCATCCTTGGGATTTTGAGCTAATGGGCTCTCCAACATCTTTAGCTTTAATGAATCTTGCCACACGGACTGTGCTGAACTTAAGTATTCTACCCACCTAGCCTACTGCAGTTGGTAAACTTGGAGAATGTCATCATCCCAAATATAATTCAGGCTACACAGCATCAAGTTGGCTGGTAAGATAAAGGGTGCTAAGAATCCAGTGGGATCATATACAGAGCTTATGACTGACTCCCCTGCTAATCCGTTTTTCCAGTTAAACCCCTCCTAAGTGGCATCCAGCTATTTGCCTCTGATGGCATGGTTTAAGCAATCATCCTCATAAAAACTGTGCCTGATGGTATCAATCACATACACACACACACACACCCTAACCCTGGGAACTCTGTTCTATTATCCCCAGCAGCTCTTTGCAGGGCAAAGCTTGCACAGCTGGGTGATAATATTGCACCAAACAAATGGACAGCCATTCTGTTGATGTGTCAAGTCACCATTTGGCCACCACAGGAAATGAAGAAAGTCTACATCCTGTTTTGATACCTTGACTTGATGATACACTGATTGTATATCAGCCATCGCTGCTATAGGGTCCTGCCAAAACCTGCTAAGAACTCCGAGGAAGGAATTTGTCAAGTCAGGTCCCCGGAGCAGCTGACTGTTGAGTGAGACCCCTTTAAAACTTGCACCACAGTCAAATACAACTATCAAGGTTTGCTTTCTTGGATGATGTGGATCATGGTGTGGGACATATCACATCTCCTTCCAGCTGGTGTTCTGGCACTCTCTCTATATAACCTTTATTTATCACATCACAAAACGCAAACAAACAAAAAACAGATGCAGTCCTTTTTAAATTTAACATTCCTTCCCACTGTGCAAGCGCTTGCTCATAGTGGTTCACTTTGATTGTTGGGTTTTCTCTGTAATTATTGTAGGGTCTTTACCTTACAGTATAAAGCACCTTGAGGTGACTCTTTGTTGTGATTTGGCGCTATATAAATAAAACCGAAGCGTCGGCTCTACCTCAGCATCAATGGCAGGAATTTCCACAGAGTTTAAGTGTGGCCAAGCACTCAACACTTCCTGTCGTGGGATGTTATCATAAGTCACTGGCATCTCACACTGTGTGCGCACTCTGGGCAATTCAAAGTAAGTGTTGCCGTTAAGAGCAGCTACTTCCAATCCGGAAATGATGTGACTACAAACTTTTCTTTGTTCATTGTTCTTATGAGGATTTTGGCATTTCTTCCTTTTACCTTTAGCTCCCTCATGAGTCAAAATGTGGCTGCACTACTAGGATCAAGAAATACATAGGTCTTTATAAAGACTTGCTTTTTTTAGCCTTGAATTGTACAGGTTAAATTGACAAAATGCAGCCTTGTGCTTGAGCCCCTATATGGCCACATGTTGCAGAAGAAACTGCATGACTGTTTTCTGATCCTTCCTCTTGTGCATCCAATTTATTCTCATTCTCCTTTGAGTGGATATCTTGGATGGTAGGATGCTTCAAGTTACACAACTCACGTGACAACGATTACAATAGGCTACAATAATCTTTGATTATATGTGCAACAGAAACAGGTTCTCGTCCTTTTCCTTTTGGTGCAGGCCTCCATTCTCTTCCAATCTCTTCCTCTTCACACAGTAAACAAGATACCTTTCTTTTTATTTTAATTTGGGTCCAGAATTAACAGCAGCCACGGAAGTAGGAAAGCTGCTTTCTTTTCCCTTAACATGACTCTGGGAAGCTTTATTTCCACTTTTATTCTTTGGTGGACAAACAGAGATATCCTGTGGACTGGAAACAATACACACTTGTCTTTCAATAAAATCCACACTACTTGCAGGCCTTCCTTCAACACTATGCTCAAATGTTCTGATGAATGTGCTGTACTCAAGAGGGTCTCCATCAAAGATTGGTATGTCTCTCGGAGGTAATGATAATGAAGACCGACGTCAGCGCTGAATTGGATCCTGCAGTAAACGCATGGTGGACTCCTGCTTGTGATGCGTGGTATGAAACTTTATCTGAAATCGTTGAAGAATTCTCGGTTTGATATTCAGATTTTGAGATTGAGATTGAGATTTTGGTCCAACTCGTTGTAAAGCAGGTTCTTTGGGATGTGCTTCCATTGACACTGCAGCTTTGTTTCCTCTTAAAGGTACAGTAAATGATTGAACCGAGGCCTTGAGTACTTAGCTGTGCTTCCATTGACACTGCATCTTTATTGCCTCCTATAGGTGGACGATCAAACTGCTGCCTTGAGCTTTGTGGAACAGACTCAGTGGCACAGGAGCTGAGAAGAGATTTACAGTTTGCATTTTCCAAATATGAATTCTTGAACTCTGCACATCAGAACCTTTGAACTCTTGCAGTGTGAGCAGCAATTTGACTTTGCAATTTGAGTAATTCCTTTTTTCGTCTTATTTGCTCCTCCTGAGCCGCCAGCTCATGTTTTTCCTTAAGAGCAGCTGCCATAGTAGAAAGAGCAGCCCTTTCACCCTCTGCTTTGAGGCATGCTGATGAGGTTGATGATTTCAAAACCCGTGACTGTAACGCCCAGCTGACAGAATGTTTCACCGCCAATTGGAAAGGCTGTCATCTGTTCCAACATCAACAATACCCACCGTTATATTTGGCAAAACATTACGGACCACAGAATCATTTTTATCATCACATTCATTGTTATCACCATCATTATTATCATTGCCATTGTCTTTGCGCTGCTCTTTGACATCAAATAACCACTTTTCCATTTTCTGTATCATCGCTTTATTACTGTGCATTTGTTTCAAACCACACATTTTGTTTCCACACTTCATCCTCTGGTATTAATGGCTTCAATGAGTCATGAAATTCTTCTGTTTTTGCATTCAACTTTAAAAACATTTCATATTTGCGCTGCACCTCGGACACATTTTGGTTTCTTTGGTTTCTTTATCCTGAAATTTATTTCCTTTTGATGTTTATTTTGCTTCTCGTGCTTCAGTTCTAAGATTGGCTGGTCTTTTACTGGGTTCATTATCCACTTCCCTTTGACCAACAGATGCATTTCTTTTCACATCACTCATTTTAATAATAATTTACTGCCAAAGATTTTGTATGAAGTTCAATAAGGAAGATCTGTATTCACTCCTGCCTGCTTTCCTGCGTATTTGGCTGCTAGTTTATTCTTCGCATCACTTCTGCTTTCCCATGCTGTCAAACTCAATACTGACATCACCGCTCTAGTCCAATCATCTTTCGTCCCGCCTTCTTCAAGCCAATCGGCCTCCACTCTGCATACTTTGCTTTCCTTGTCATTCTCCCTTGCAGACTCATTCGTGCAACCCACCCCCTCCTCATGCGCCATCTAAGGATATCTTCACCACCACCAGTGTCTAGACTCCGGAGGGTCCTGCCCCAATTCCTATCACTACTGGGATTCCATTCGGCTTCAATGGGCCATTGGAGTCTAATCGCCATATAGCTTAATTGAATTCTGTGTATCAATAAATCATGTTCAATTCCTCCTAATGATCTCTCCTCACTGAATTAAAGTTGTGATAGGATATCCTAGCTGTGAAAAGGCCAGTCTCTTCCATGCAGCTTGCAACCACTTTAATTCTACTGTGATTCCTTGGCATTGCTTTCACCTCGATGTTCACTTCTCTGCATCTAGAACAGGGTCCAAGGAGCTGTGCTGTCTTTCCATATCCATCCATTAAAGTGTAGTTTTTTAACATAATGTAGTAGTAATCCAACCACCAAAAGGCCACTTGTGGGAATCTGAAGTCATTTCCAACTTGTCATGGTGAAAAAAAACTGAGGTCCACCATGGCCAATACATTAACATAAAATCTTAAAAACACCTACAAAAACTGAGTGCGTGGCTGAAAGATAAAAATGAGCTAAAAAGAGTGCCAAAACACAACATGACCATCAGAACCAACAACCACACAGCTGGTTGTTGGACACTGCTGCATAAACATCTACACCTTACCAGACCATATAACACACATCAAAATTGGCAATAGCAGTCGCCTTCAGACATAACTCTTCCTTATTTCAAGTAAAAAAGAGATTCAAAGTTTGGTTTCATCCAATCAGCGGGCTCTTTTGCCACATGACTTCATTTCCTTTCATGTGCCTTTCTGCTGCCGCCCTCACATGCTTTTCTTCGGCAGTGGCTTCTTTCTGGCTTCCCTTTCATTTAGCCCAGATTTTTGAAGAATTCCAATGACTGTTGTCTTTCCAGGAAGCTCTCCCACTACAGCAAACTGAAGTATGTAGTTCTGCCAGAGCACTCAGTGGGGCCGTTCTCTGACCAAAGTTCATCTTTGGATCTTCTTTGAAGGTTTCTCCGTGCGGTTAGAGCGCAGGCCTGGGCAACAGGCTGTATAGTCCTGCTTTATTTTAATTGGAAACAGTGCAGTCTTACGCAGACTCGACTGTTTAGAAAATATTTTTATACACCTTCCCATACCAATGTCTGTCTACAATTCTTTAAGTAACTGTGCATAAAGACTCGAGAGAGTCATGCATTTAATTTTGCCGGTAGTTCAACTTTTCAGCATCAACACTAGTGAATCACAGCCGCTACAATGTTGACATTTAGGTTTCTCCACCACTGCCTGCCTATCTGTTAATGTGAGTGCATGCAGCCGAAGTTGTTAAATTGCAGTGAACCATAATACGATTACATCAAAAGGCACATTTTGAGTGACTACACACTTCAGGTGCTCCTCTGGTGTGCTTCTGCTCCTTTTTCCTCTCTATTCTTTTAAAGCCCCCTTCTTATCCCAGTGGTGTGGGGTTTTTATAAGCCCCAGCATGTTTTCTAGTGGGTGGTAATAATCAGAGCCAAAATTAATCTTTTTGTGGGTTTTCTGTGTACTCAAGTGTTGACGCTCTCATCTAAAATGTGTAGCGCACAGTCCAAGAATGCTCAACCGTTTCCACTGACATCCTCCCAAGTGAACTTGGTGTTGCTGTTCACTGCCCAGATGTGTTCTGTGAAAGTTTCCAGTTCCTGTGTTTTGATCCCCCCCCCCCCCCCTTCGCATACCTACCTTTTAAAAACAATAATCTCCAATGAAAATAACCCTGGTCATTACCGGTTTTCGAAAAGATTTCCAACAAGGTCAATTCTGACATTGAATTATTTTGACGCTTCCCTTGCAGACAGTCATCGCAGCCTGATGTCACTCACCTGAGGAGCGGTCACCGCAGATGGCGCAGATGTGTTTGGTGAGTGACAGAGCGGTGCTCGAGGGCTGGGCAGGCACCTTCATCACGCCGTTGAGGCCCAATGGGGGCTTTATGTCCTCCGTACTGCTGACAGAGTTCATCGGAGAGTTCAGCTGGAACATCAACACACAGAAACACACACGCTGACAGGTCACAACGCAGCCCGCTAAACTCAAAAGCAGCAACATCGCACAAGCTAATGCCGTCTGTGTGGTCTGCCACACAGACGGCATTAGCTCAAGATCAGGTTTGCCAAATAAGATCGTTTACACATAAAAAAGGACATTTATTATAAGTGGAGTTATGCCATTTAGAGAGTAATGAACAATTTGTAAGATGTACAAAATAAAAGGGATATTATGACTAATGATACTTTATGCAGATGGTCAACAGCCTTAGCAACACCTCTTTTTTTTTTTGCTGTCTTTCATTTCTCCCCGTCTCTCTCCTCCCTCCCGCTCCCCTCGTTTTCAGATCTAAATCTGGCGCAGCAGGATCCTGCACCACTCAACCCCAGGAACTCTTTTATTCATGCTCTCAACAAGCCCTGCTGGCTCCAAAATGTTCAGCGCTAGCATAACTCTACTGCAAAATTGAACAGTACAGCAGAATAAAGAGACGGCATTTGTTTTAGCAGCAGTGCAACTGCAGCCCTAAGTCTAACTTCAATAGTCGCCTGCCTCTCTCTCTGAAGGAGCTTTGATAAAATTCATCCAAAAGTGACCTCTCTTTGCCTTCTGCTAAAAGTGAAAAGCAAGGGGAGGCTAATTATTATAACAAGCTACATGCTGTTTCCAGAGGAGATAAACGTTAAGGGGAAATACATAAATTATCCACTAAATGTACTGGATGGAACAGAAACAAGCCAACCATTAGTGAAAGGAGAAAAAAACACTTCATAAAAAAAAAAGGAAAAAAGAAAGCACCAGTCTGCTTGACTGTGCAAAAACCACAGTGACTTCACACAGGGGGATGAAAAGGAGAAGGAAAAGTGCATATGTTCAGACAAGTGGATCCTCCACAGACACATCTATAACAGAGGGCTGAGAGACAGAACAGTATCAGCAGAGCAGAGCCAGATGTGTTTTTATTAAGTTACCGCATACGAGAAACGTCTTATAGCGCAAACACTTCTTGAGTTAAAATTAAGTTCATACTGGAGCAGAGAAAGCCTGTCTGTATCTGCTGGGATTAGGCATGACAGAAAAGTCATTTACTTCTTATAATGACAAGACAAACGTATTTTGTCGTTAAAAAACACGGCCTAAGCTGTGTTTACGGTCATCTGACAGGAGTGCATTAGGTGCGTAATGGAAGAACACAGAGAAGTGTACATCAGAGCAAACAATGGCCTGCATCAGACACACAGGACACAAACCAAACAGCCACAGAGTTTATATGGATGCTGGTGAGTGGATACACAACTCCAGCTGCAGATTTTATTTATTTATTTTATTGTGTAATGCGACATAAGACAAAAGATGACAGACATGACAAGGCAAATGACAACAAAACAATTACAATGCTACAATAAATAGAAACACCACTTAGATTAGAATCTTTTAAGTGATTTTTTTCCTAAATCAGATTTGACTGGTTACACACACGTACAGTATAGAAAGTGTGTCTCGGTGAGCACTGACGGACTTTTGAACTATATATTTTTATAAAAGGACATAAAGGACACAGACAGGCTAAAAATCAAAGCAGCTGAAGCGGAAATATACCGACTTTTAGTTAAGGGTCAAGCACCAATAGAGTCCAGAGTTTATAAGACAATGAAGCCAGGAAACAAAGCTCCTCCAGAACCATGGACAACACCAGTTTAATTTATTTTTCTTTAATTATTACAGGCCATGTATCAAAACGATGAAGCTACTTTGCGACACAGAGCTACACACAAAAAGGCTTTTATATAGTGCTTATATGTAAACAAATACATGCCCAAACTGCAAGTACACATGGCCAGTATACCACATGCACGGCACACAACGCAGTAAACACAGGCTTGCACAGACAGCGTACACACCAAGCCACTGTGTCTCAAATTGTTAGCTATGGCATATATAGCTACAATACACCACGTTGCCAGTGAGAGAAATATTCAAACCCATGGTGCTTTGCCATCACATCAAATAGGAAATTCTAGATGTCTCCTGCATCATTTTACACATATTTCCACAGAATTTAGCGTGACATATGGGGTGTCATGGAAACATGGGAAACTGAGGTGAATTTCAAAATTAATGCTTACATAAGTTAGAATGCTTTCCTGTGTGAATGATGGATTAACCAGATTTGGGGGTGGGGGCGGGGGTGTTAAAGCCCTCCACCATAAGGAAATGTTTACACTCTGGCACCCACCACTGGCCTGATCTTCACACACACGTACGCGAACAGAGACATACACAAGCAGCCTCTGTATGAAAAAATAAAATAAAATAGTTACCATCCTGCAGAGCTTCCTATATAGTGTTTTAAACAAAAGGAAACACTGTCAAAAAATAAATAAAATGCAGAATTTCACTGCACACTTGTGTGCTTGTAATTCAGTATCTGAATTAAGCACTGGAAGCCAGTGCTGATGTCATTGTTGTCTTCCAGAAAAAGGCCGCGTGATAGGAGCGTGACGGATGAGTGAAGGATATGTAGTGACTTACGAGATGCAATCAGCCAGCAAACGTTGGTATGATTTCTGGTTTTCAAACTAAAACAATGTCAGCTTTTTATTGCGTCTCTGCTTATCAAACTTGCCCTCCTTCGGATAAGTTTGCAGACCCGGCCCCACAAAAATGATCTACATAGAATCCTAATGATATGAATATCTTCAAAACTGCATTTGAAATAAAAACATCAATAAATCATTCAATTCAATTTTATTTATGTAGCGCCAAATCACAGCATTCCCCTCAAGGCGCTTTATATTGTAAGGTAAAGACCCTACAATAATAAAGAGAAACCCAACAATCAAAATGTAAGCACTTGGCAACAGTGGGAAGGAAAATCTCCCTTTTAACAGGAAGAAACCCCAGGGAGGGGTACCCTCTGCTGTGACCAGTTGGGGGTGAGTGATTCAAATGGGTTTCTCTCCATCTTATTCTCGGGGTTATCCAAGCAACCCAAATACCCAGCCCCCCGCAGTGATTCTATGCCGCACTAGGGGGCCTTTCATCCAGCCTGTGAACCACTGTGCTTTAAGGGGTCCTAAAACAAAGAAGTAGTGTGGATGCTAGGGGGAACTGTGGAAAAAAAGTGTCTCAAATAGAAAGCATAGTTTGGATATGACCTCAAGTCTGCAGGACACAGAGGGTATAGGGATCTAGCTACATCGCTTTGGCAGAACACGCACACCCGCATCCACGCAAGTTCATCCACATGCACGCACAAACACACATCACGAGCTCTTACCTCAGTTAAACGCCTGAGTCTAGTCCTTTCCCCTGGAGTGCAGCACTAACAGAGCTGTCTTCCCGACTGAGACCGTCTCTATCAAACCCTCTATCTCCCTGACAGAAAAGATTCTTCCTCTTTCAATCTATTTTCAGTGAACCTGCAACTCAATCTCAGTAACACTGCTCCCCAACAGTGGGGTGGGCAGGCTGGGGGGGCTTTTCTTTTTCCTTCTGCCCATGGCGATGGAGACAAGGCAGAGGGGATTAAAGTGGCTCAGGACTAGTTCTGGAAATAGAATATATGCACCCTCCCGTACAACACACACACACACATACGTGACCCTTCGTGCGGCAGTGTGCCAGCTGCGTGTACAGCCGTACTGCTTTGGGAAACCCCACTGACGAGCCTCTCCTTAGACACTACAGCGACAGTTAAAGGAGGAGAAAGTTTGAAACAAGCAAGGGCCATAAAAAAGTTCAAAAACTGTAAATGCAAGCCGTGATTCCCTGCAGCACAACGTACAAAACACAAAGACCTGAAATGCTCTTGCTACAGTACACATGTCCCCCCCCCCCCTCGGCAGGTGTGACATAACATGTTGTGGAGGGCATT
>JAVDPK010001425.1:223832-244100 GCA_034780415.1 Cichlasoma orientale | reverse complement strand
GTGTGTGTGTGTGTGTGTGTGTGTGTGTGTGTGTGTGTGTGTGTGTGTGTCTGTGTGTGTGTGTGTGTGTGTGTGTGCGCACACGCGTTTTAATACCAGGGAAGCAAAGGCTTACTGATGGAATAAAAATGACAGAGACAGAAAAAAAAAGAGAGAAAATGGAGATGTGACAGAGACAAGGATGGAACAAGACTAGGAAAGAGGACAGCCAGAGAGAAAGGATGGATAAATGGAAAGAGAGGAGAGGAGGATATGGCAGGACCGGGAAAAATATGCCACAGACGTAGAAGTAAGAGTGACAGAGCTAAAGTAGTGTGGAATCCCAGTTGAATAGGACTTGATTAACTGTGCCACAGGGTCAAAGCAGGGTCTCTGTGTGCTGAGGCCAGACTTTTGAAAATGATATATGTGTGTGACTGTGCAAGTTTTTAATGTAATCTGCACTTCTGAAACATGTGACTGCAATTTGCAAGACATGATATACATAAATGGCTTTTCTAGTTGGCTTAGGGCAGCTGTACTTTCCTGTGATTTGGAAGTGAATGCACAGAAAACCTCGTGGAACCCAGATGAAAGCTTTCTGAAAAATGTAGTATTAATGCATGTACCTTTGCCCTGAACAAACTACAGCCTCTTTGTGTGTAATCTGTGTACAGAAACCACCAGGTACTGTGAAATAGTACTTGTTATCTTGCACATTTGCAATATTGTACTTTATTCCCCGACCAGCTGCAAGATGGTAGTTGCTGGGAACATAATTGCTAAAGACTCAGTCACATAGGTCAAATTTATAAACCCTGTGGGCCAGAGTTCCAGGTTTGTACAGGATACTGCTTCATGTATTATAAATGTACAGGTGTACAAGTGTCTCTTAACAGGCCTCACCTGGGGGCTGACGCTAGGACCATAGCCCATGCCAGGCGAGTTCATGGAGTGGGGGCCCATGGGTGAGCTGATGACAGAGAAGGGTGAGGCCAAGCCATTCATTGGAGAGCTCAGCGTACTAATGGGAGAGTGAAGAGGGCCAGAGGGCCCCATGGATGTTGGGCTGAGTAGAGATGGGTGCATCCCGCGGTGGGATGTAGGCGAGCCCAAGGGCGAAGAGGTCACCTGGCCTGATGAATCTGTTCAGAGAGAGAGAGAAAAAAGAAACAAATGGTTTTATGTTGGCGATACCAATGAGTGAAGAAAATTCAACACTTGTAATTCTTACCACCAGCACTGTCATATTTCATTATCATAAGATCTTTCAATTTGGTCATGATAAGATATTCAGCTCAAAACGAAACAGGCAAAACCTGATGCATCGCGAGACGCTGCAATTCGGGACCAAAAACCCACGTTTGATAACCAAGTTTTTAATAAACACACTAGGGTTTCTTTAAAGCAATGCGCTCACACTTGAGCTCACTTGGTTTCTCCTGACCTGGGTCATTGGCACCGTGAGTCTAGCACATCTGGTAAAGTGTGAAAACCGTTGCTTAATGGGAGCGCTGTCCAGGAAAATGGACAATTCAGCAAAAAAAACCCCAAAAACCAAAAAACAATTAAAACAATTAAATTGAACAATCCTGCACAGCGGAAAAACCACAAAACCAACAATGTTTTTTCTAGGGTGGCTACTTCTGGGAGCTGGAGGTTTGTGGGCACGGGGAGAACATTGTGAAAATCTTGTGTATATGAAGCCGCTGTCGGTTTTCTTGATGGATTAACACATCTTGGGAACTTCTAATGCGCTTCCAGTAATGTAGCAAGTATAGATCGACATAGCTTCAAGGTCTGGAAACTGAAGCAAATGCAGACGTGCCTTAAACTCCGACAGCTGCAAAAAGGTTGCATAGAAAAATGGCTTTCGGCTCCCCTGCTCTGCAACCTGCTAGTCTCCACCAAACACCACGATGGAGATGACCAAAAAGCTCAGATCATGAGACTTCACAAACCAGTGGGTGATGTCACAGTGGATACATACATCTTTTATACTCTATCTATTCTCTCCTCTCAACTATGTGTATAAGTGACTTAACACAAAGAGCACATAGTGAAGTAAAGACAAATGCACATATATAATAAACCAAGCAGAACAAAGAAACTAATATTTAATTTAAAAGAAACAGAAGACAGTAGACCCCCAACCCCAAGGCTATGGTTAGGGTAAACACTTAACAGAGGGGGTCTATCTTTACATAGTTCTCTTTCACACACTGGTTCTTTCTGTTAAACTTCACAAGTCCTTCCTTGAGGCATCTAGGAGGTCAGGGGTATTATATTGCATTCGTAATGCACGTACTTTATGAGTGGGGTAGTGGGCTCAGGAAAATGACATGCACGAGGTTGCACCACAGCTGAGGAGAATCCTGCAGTGACTGAGACTGAAGTCAGAATGATAAGGATAAGGTCATGTGTACAAAAGCTCATCTGCTCTCTCAGTCTCTCTTCACCTCCCCCCCCTCCCCTCCCCTTCAAAATAAAAAAAAAGGACTTAGAGCTAGTCGTTATCTCGACTGAGCGACTAATCTTTCCATCAGCTGTCAGAGAAGATATGAGACAGGCGGGAACATTAGCAAAAGAAATACTGATATGCTGCGCTGTGTCACTGAGACATTGGCAACAGTGTTGTATGTGTACTGATAACAAACCCCTCCCTCCTGCCTCAACTTTCAACACTGCAGCTCAGTCTTGCTCACTTTCCATTTATGAGTCTGCCTTTCGCTTCCATCCTTCTTTTTATACTCTGGCACCCACTCAGCCAACCCCATTTTATTCACGAGTGTCCAATAACGGGTGCTGCACACCTTTAAGTCTGATAAGCCTTCTGAGACAGGTGTCTTATGACAGTAAAGAATTATTCCAATAATAATAATAATAATAATAATAATAAAATAATGAAGTATCTCAATCATTTATGTGTTTAAAAGACATTCTGTCTCTTTGCATTTTAACTCATAACAATTTCTCTATTCATCTCTATAGCTGGCAGAGAGCTACGGTTCACATCAGTTACTCTGATGTCCTCAAATACCCTCCTTTATACCCTGTCCTATTTTGACACTGCAAGTTTGCTCTGTCTGCTCTCTGCAGTGGGAGCATGGACACATGTTATGTAATGAGTTGGAGTGCGGCTTGTCTATCACTCTCCCACATTTCGTAAGCGACCAGGTTCCTCTGTTTCCGCCCAGTGGAACAAAGTGCACGTCTAAATTAGTGAAGAGCAGAGACTGACAAGTTTAGTTTCTTCTGGTTTGCATGTACTCTTTGCACTCTGCATCAGCAATAAAATGTATCGTGAAAAGGACCACAATAATTATTATCATCATTATTACTGCTACTAGAAAAAAAAAAACCTTTGCTTTGCTGATGTAATAAAACAGACATATATATGTTAATTTTTATGTTACTCTTTTTCTCTTCGTTATATCGCCGCACATAGATGGCAAAAATGGCTGTTCATAAACACCAAACGCATCAATGCTGAATTCATCTATTTCTTCTTCATCGTCTTTGCATGTTCGCTGCATAAGACAAAGTAATCATTTACAGGCACCGTTAGCGTCACCGTTTGCCGAACAGTTATTTACAGATATGCACGACAACACATTCCCGTTGCCCCAAAGCGCCACTGCACAAAAAAATTGTTTAGCAAAATGTATTTACAAACTGCAACGTACACGTAACGTACACATAATGACGCTGTTTGTTTTGAGATCAGCTACAACACATAATGTTTATTTATAATGCTTGTAATTTGTAAGGATTTTTGAGTGTTGTAAAACTAATTGCCAAAAGCGATATAGATGCTATGATCATTATAGTAAGATATAACAAAGTCCCACTGAGATAAAATCTTTTTTACAAGAGAGACCTGTCCAAGGTAGCAGGCATACAAACTCAAAGCATCTCAAAAATGCTGCAGAATACAATCATACGAATGCTGGTTTATAGCGACTCTCTGCAGTTATCAGTTGAGTCAAGCCAAATACTTCCTTGCCTCATATGCACTTCCTGTAAGCAAAGATGCACGCACGCGTATGCAAGCAAACACACACACACACACACACACTAGCCTTCGGAAAACAAACATCCTTCTTAATAAAGGGCTAATAACAGCTCTATATCTAGTTGCGTTAGCTCAGTGTTTAATCCTCTGACTGATACCTCTTGAGCTTCTATCTGTATGATTAGATTTTTTTTCCTCCCAAAAAAATAAAAAATAAAATAAAATGTGCCGACACATAATTCCTAAAGAAATAAATAAACAACTAGCTTGCGCTCTTGGAGCCAGCAATTCCCATAACCCTTCTCCAACTGGGTTTCAATTCAAGCAGATAAAACGAGCGGTGGTATTAGGGCTGCCAATCTGCCATTGTAGGTCTCAGCGGGGGGTGGGGGAAAGGGGGACTCAGCAAACAGAATCCCAGCAAGGCCCCACCTAGAGGGGGGGGGGATGACAGTGACAGGCTGGGAGGTAGATCCGCCTGTTATGTCTACCCCCCCCCCCCAATTCATTCTTTATGTCCCTCTTTCATCTGATAAAATTCAAAGCAGATAATTTTCCCTCACTAATACACCTAGTCTCTATGGCCAAGAAATGAACCACGTGGTCACTCTGTATTGTATGTGGACGGTCTTGTTCGGACAAAGCTCCCAGAACAAAGGTTTCTCAATGCGAAATATCTGTGTGTGCATATGTGTGTACAGTATGCGTGTGTATGTTTATTCTTGTTGGAGTTGGGTTGCCAGTGTAGGATTACAGCAGGATGAAAAGGACTCTGTCCTAATCCTCCCCGGAGAGGAAAGCAGAAGAGAAAATTAGAGGAGAGGAGACAAGGAAAGAAAGGATAAGGAAATAAATAGTGGTTGTAAAGGACAGTAGAGTGGAGAGGGAAAAAAAAACAGCAGACAGGAGGCAAGAAGCAAATGGGAGGCAAGAAAAACAAAAAAAGAGAGGGAAAAATGAGGAGGGGGACAGAAAAGAAAGGAAAGTAATGACAAGATAGGAGAAAAAAAATTAAGGAAAAGGCCAAGGTGGACAGCACGTGTATTTCTGTTCAAAGCTTCAGCTTTAGCAAAGCTTCCCCTATACCACGCCAAATCAAAGTCCAGCTTCTCTCATCAGTTTACTACAGATGCTGCACATCTAGTCACGTGGTTAAACAAATGCACGATTCAAAGAATCTGTGTCGACTCTTTGACTTTAAGACCTACTGGACAATGAAAAAAGTGGAAAAGTAGAAAAAAAAAGAAGAGAGAGGGACACTGCCACTCCCATCTGCATTTCTTCAAATAGCCGTTTCCATCGCAACCTGTTAAACTGGAAACTGAAACGTGTTTTATGAGCAGTCTCGGGGAAAGCAAGCTCCGGCAGCAGCCCGTACTACACGCGAGATATAAAATAAACCCGTTCAAAAGATAAGCGCGGCTGTAACGGAAATCATTGAACAAGGGCAGGGCAGGTAAGAGGTAAAATAAAACATATTGAAGCGTTCAACAAAATGAGTGGCAGCTATCCAAGTTCCCTTCGTGTCACGTTACAAAAAGGCTGACTCACAGCTGAAAACGACTCAGAGCGTTAGCGTCTGCAGGCTCTCCCCTGTCAATTTGTCTGAAACGTCGGGCACACAAAAACAAGTGACAGCTACAAATAAGCAAATTACGGCTCGCTTTACTGACAGAAGCAAAGTTCTCTACTTATCACCTCTCCACTCCATTCAAACATCTCCCGTTCCGAAACAATGCCTCCCTCCCTCCAGCTTTCTCGCTTTTCATGCTCTTACAAGGAGGAAATCTGCCAATTTATTATCTGTCTGTTACTCGCGTGTGTGTGCGTGTGTGCGTGTGTGTGTGTTTAGAGCATGGTGAATAGATGATTCAGACAACGGCGAATGATGAGATGACACATCAACATGAAAACAGGAACATGTTGGAAACAACTTGTTTACATTTTTTCTGACAGGTGAGCTGTCGCAATTGTGATTAATGACCGCTCTCCCCAGAAAAATAACACCATCCGTTATCTGTACAACAGACTGTTGCAAACAGTACAAAGCGGTTCTGGTTTGCGCATGATGAAAGTGAAAGGGATGTTAAAAGGGGCATGATTATACCAGGGGAAGATGGGTTTGGGTGCTGGCACACGCTACACGGCACATTTTATTCACTGGTGCAAGCCAGCAAATTGTTTTGTAATTGTAGACAACGAGGCCACAGTCCCATTCAAATTCATTCACAGTCTCATTTTAACAGTCAACAGTGTTTGAATTTAAAATGTGACCACTCTTTAAATAACCCTTAAATTTAACTATGATTATTGCTATTCTGGTGCCACATCAAAAAAACTAAACAAAACAAAAGCAACTTATAAAAGTTATGTTTAGGAGACACTGAGTCTTACTTAATAATTTCTGGATACTTACTCCGTTTGCTGGCATGCCTTGGATGTAGCGATGCTCAATTATAGAAAAATCTAACCACATTTATTTTGGACAATACTGAATTCGCAATTGTTTAACAAGATTACTCATTAGTTTTGGAGACATCATGCATTGCATATTGAAGTCATTTTAACTGTATTTTCTTGAGCTCGAAGAAGGAACGAGGCAGCGGCAATGGGTCATTTGACTGGGAGTTGGGCCCAGGCTGGGGAGTATTTTTGACCATGAAGTCAGTCTAACAAGTCTTTGTTGACCAAAGTTTCTCTTTCCTTTATCTTGGCATGAGCTGAATTTAGCAGTGAGTGCGTTTGAGCGCTCGTGCAGGAGCGAAAGCCGAACCGCTGGTTTTATATTACGAGACAACATCTGAGCATTGTTGACAAAATGTTTACAGAACAACATTTGTTTTATCCATTAGTCACCTTTTTTTTTTTTCATTACTAAAACTGACACTGGCAGCCAGAATCAAAACTGAAAAGAGAAATTGAGGGTGGATTATTTCTCTGCTGAACAGCGCTCATAGGGAGAGGCGACGCGGTGAAAGTTCTCTAAGTATTACAAATACACTGACTAGCTACTTTGTTCGGTACATCTGTTCAGCTGCTTGTTAACACAGTTTTACAATCAGCAAATTGCTATTCGGTGCATTCAGGCATGTCGACATGGTCAAGATGACCTGCGGGTGTCACTCCTGTCAGGAAACTGAGGCTACAGTTAATAGAGAATAGAGAATTTGAAAAATGTTGCCTGGTCTGATGAGTCTCGATTTCTGCTGTGACATTTGGATGGTGGGGTCAGAATTTGCCGTAAATGGAAGCATGGATCTATCCAGCCTATCAATGGTTCTGGGTCCTGGTGGCGGTGTAGTGCTGTGGGGGATATTTTCCTGGCACACTTTGGGCCCCTCAGTACCAACTGAGCACCATTTAAACACCATAGCCTACCCAAGTATTGTTGCTGACCATGTCCTTTTTTAAAAAAAAATTTAATAACAGTGTTTCCATCTTCTGATGGCTGCTTCCAGAAGGATAACACACCATGTCGCAAAGATTAAATCATCCCAAGCTGCTTCCTTAAACACGAGTTCACTGCACTCATATGACCTGCACAGTCACCAGATGTCAATCCAATAGAGCCCCTTTGTTCTCTATGTAGTGGAACAGGAGATTTGCACCCCTGACGTGTAGCCAACAAATCTGTAGCAACTGTGTGATGCTATCATGTCAATATGGACCAAAAAATCTCGGAGGAATGTTTCCAGCACTTTGTTGAATCGGTGCCATAAAGAATTAACGCAGTTCTGAAGGAAAAAAGGGGGTCCAACTCAGTACTAGCAAGATTTAGCTAATAAAATGCCAAAGCAACTCTTAAATGAACTTAAAATACTGGATCAGTCCGCCTGTTACAGCTACAGCGAAGAAAAAAAAAACTCACCGTTTAATTTTCAACAGCTGATGCACACAAAAACTTGTGACAATGTGAAAAGATAAGCAACCACTGTTCTCACATAAAGACTACAAATAACTGAGCTGCCTGCAGAGCTAACACCATTGGCTGCATTCCCTAACGAGCCCATGAGCTTGTGTTGCCCCTGCCACCAGCAAGGGATGATGCATTATAGATGGAAAGTGCACCACTACATCTCCACCGCAATCTGAACAATCCTGAGAGCTGATGGGAAGTGTGCCTTTCCCTTCTTTAATCTGCCGCTGTCTCACAAATGACTTCTCCGGCTTCGTACGTTTGTCCTCTCAGCGTCTCACTCACCTCGCTTCTGAGCAACCTGGCTTTGTCTAACCTTTTTAAAAACACATTCACGATCAAAGCCATGTGCCCATACAGAGGCAGACAGATGCTCATTTTTCATTCCATGCCTAACTCTCCTCCTCTATTATTCATCTGCTAGTGCCACAGTGGAGATTTAGTAAAACACAAGGACGTGGGATGCTGCAACACTAGAAAGGGAGAAGAGATAAATCTCAGTAAATCACATGCTTCGTGTCCAGTTGCCTTTTAGCTATTAAATCTCTTGAATCATGATCAACGGAATTGACCGTCAAATGGCAAAAATCGTAATGCTCTCCGTTTCTGAGAGTTTGTGCTCACAAAAGGATGCATACAATATCGCCAGCTTTAGTTTAATACCCCTATAGCTTCTATCCAATCCCATATTCTCTGGAGACTTTCTTCCATCTTTCAGGACAGAAAAACTACACAAAAACAAACAAAAAATATATATAACCAAAAAAAACCAAAACTTATTTTCTATACAAACCCCGCTTGGCTATGGCTGAGTCAGGGCATGAGGACATTGGTGAGAGACCAGCCAGGAAAAAAACAATCATTTCATGGACCGACTTTGCAATAAATTAAGCACTTGTGAGTCACTCGCACCTACACCGCAGCACTTAAGTAAACTGCAGCTCCTCTGAGAAAAAAACTGGATGAAACTGCAGCATGTCAACAATAACAACGGCCCGGTTTTTAATCCCCCCCCCAGTCCGAATAACCCTTCTGTTCATTTGAGGCAACAAGCAGATTTTTTTTTTTTATATTCATTCGCAACAACGTTTTAGGACGTCGTCTAGGTGAGTCACTCTTTTGAAAAGCACAGAGAGGCACGGAGCACAGCCGGGATGAAACACTAGTCATTAGCATTTCTCCGGATGTGTTCAGGAAGAAGAGAGAAGGGGGGGGGGGGGAGATTCAACTAAATAACCCAAGAGATTTAGTGGGCTGCGGAGAAGAAAAAAAGAAAACAGAGCCCAAAATAACATGGGAGTCGGTATTACGGCTTCATTTTTAGAGTTTTCACTGCTGATGTCTATATCACCATGACGACAGCGGGCTGATATTTCGCTCAATCTTCCATAAACCTCCCTGTGCATGTGTTTCAAAAAATTTGATCGTTATTCACCGTTTTTTTCATCAAGCATCGCTTTCTGTGTGTGCATGTGTGCTCGTTAATTGAGAAATGTCTGTCTACTGTTTTCCACTATATAAACAGACGAATCTGGTCCCTTCAGTTCTATCCAAAGTGTAAATATCTGAGTCTGATGTGTTTACTCTGCTGATAGGAGAGAGGAAGTGGGATGTGTGTGTGTGTGTGTGTGTGTGAGGGTACGTGTGTGTGGAAGATGGTGTAGGGAGCAAGCTCATGATTTGCTGATGAAATATCAACAGGTGATGCACAGAATCGGCGTGAGTTACTTTTTAGTCCACTAGAAAAAGTTTTCTGTGCAAATTTATTTTGTCTAAAATAGAATATCAGAACATTCACCCAGTGAATAAATGTAAGAAAGCAAGTAATTTAACTAATTATGAAAAGTATTATCTGTCTCAACTATCTGATGAACTATCTAAAGCATAGCTGAATGTTCCAGGAGTTGTAATTTTACCCTGAATAAACCCTCATTCTTCTGTTGATGTGAACTTCTACAGCTGATTAAGGCACTTGGCCTCGTCACTCTGTGCATTCCAGTTGCGATGTAAGTATTTTTGATGATTCAGTGAGTGGGGCTAATACAATAAATAAGTCAATAAATAATAATAGTATGTATTTATTCTGTATATTTCTTACATGTCTTAGTAGAAAGCCGCTGAAGTCTTTAGAACTTCCAAGTAGTTAGGATGGAATGTCTCACTGCTTTGTGTCCATTAAGGTCAAAGGTTGTACTTTATCTTGCTTTTGTCTCCTTATTTTCATTAGTTCAGCGTGAGGACGGTGCAAAAAGCCACACGGCGATGAGGCTTTTAACTTTAACAGCGTTTCCTGTCATGACAAGATACAATCAGGCGGGGTATCTGTAACTCTATCTTTGTGACAGCTCTCATCAAAAGTATCCAAGCTTTACACTGTCTGTTTAAGCTCGTATCTGCTGGGATTCGTGAACCAACTTGTAGATTAAACAAGAGAGTGTAGGAGCAACAGATAAAGGCCTTAATGTGGGATAAGTGGCAGAAAAGAACCAAAACAGGCCACCCATAATTTCACAGTAGGTGGGCCACTAACAGCCATCATTTGATACACTGTGTTGATATAACCCGCTTCTTTTTGCCTGCTGAAACAACTGCCCTCATTAAAGACTTAATTCTCCCCCTCCCACCTCCCTTTTACTCTTTTTCTGTCTCTCGTGGGCTTTATTTTCCTCCCATTTCAGTTCATTTCCCTGATAGCGTGTGGATAAAAGAGCCAGCTCCTGGGGCATGCTGGTGCTCTCAGTGACTCTTAAGTGTCTGAAGAGGCCATGAAGCTGTGGCTGGATGTGGCTAGGTGCCAGCTAAGCCACAGATTACTGGCGCTATTGCTAACAGTGCCCCGGCTGCCAACACTATGATCTGCTGATATGGCCTAATTGCTCTCTTTAGCTCAAAGGTGATATACCATCTCTCACTGGGAGCTCGGCGCAGAGCACCGGGCGGCTCACGGACAGAGCTGCAGTCTACTGAGGCTGGGCCACATTCTTACGTATAGATCATTTCATACTACTTGTAACTTTCTACTCTAACCTTTAGATAAGGCTGACCTTACAATTTGGAGTAAGGCCAAAAGCAACTGATTGCTCAACCTGAGAAAATACAAAAGGAAATGCGAGGATCAGATTTAGTTTAACTTATTTTTCACTGTGTAAAAGCTTTAGAAACTTGGACCTCTACTCCATCTCATGCTTGGAGGCTCATGAGAGTGCCACTCACCCTGCTTCACTTGTCTAGTGTTGGAAAGGTCTTTGCTTCAGCCTACTAATCACCAAGCTTGTCCTTCTCATATTGCTTTATTAAAGTATGGCATTACTTGGTGGCTGTTTTTCAATTGCACTGTAAATTTAGACAGAATTGTGCAACTGGTAATTGGACTGGTTCTTACAGAGCACTTTTCTGCTCTGCTTGAGCACTTTATGCCTCATTCACCCATTCACACAAGTGCTTTTTTCTACGGTGCTTTCTATCTAACATTCACACTCCAACGAACACATCGGAGAGCAACTTGGGGTTCGGTATCTTGCCCAAGGATACTTAGACTGGCGTAGCCAGGAATTGAACCACCGACATTCCTATCAGTAGATGCTCTACCTCCTGAGCTACAGCCACCCTTTTTGAAATATTAGTCATTTAGAGAAACCAGAGACGTGATATCAGGACGCACGGTGGTCAAAGATGGATAGTTATCCCACTCATCCAAAACAGCCAATCAGCAGCTGAAATGGGAAACGTATTGGCCAATCGTGCTCAGTTGTTTGTTAGATCGAGCAGACACATTGATCATGTCCGAATGGTAAAACTGTGTGCATGTGATCCTATACATGTGCTTTGTTGCGTCTCAGTGACCACTGAAATTTAGACAGGGGCTTCAAAATAACCACCCTTAGCGTTCCGAGATAGAAGGAACGTGTGCCTCTTCAACTTCGGCCATACAGAAATCAGCAGATTTAACCAAAGAAATTCTGAAAAAGCAGCAACAACCTGCACCCTGGATTTAATCTCACCCAATCTCATCAATTTCATGAGGACGCATATCCAGACAATTTAATATTCATTGTCTATCAGTTATAAATGTAAATGACTGCTATACAGAGAGCACAAATGAGAGTTTACGAGTTGCTGGAGCCACACACACACACCCACCCACACACACCCACACACAAATATCCAGAGCTTCACAGGATTATCTACAGGTGCATAATCCATATAAGCACACCCAAAGTAATGCTTCTCCAGGCACCACTACTCCATGGACTATAGAATAAAGGATAAAAAGTTTTGAGTGTTAAAGGGATTACTTTGTTTTGTTCTTTCTAACTGCATAAGTGTAGCTGTGCAGCATTACAACATCCAGTGGCTACAAAACTGCTCAAGGTACATACAAAGATGGCAGTATTAGTTGGCTGTGGATTATAATTCGTTGGTTAATGTTTTAGCTGAACCTAATGATTGTAAGGGCCTTAGAATTAAATTTAAATATATAGTTAACTTATAGACAACGAATTCAAACACACCTTCCTCTCTGTGGAAAGAGAGCTGGTGCACCAGCAGACAGTGAAGAGAGCAACAAATGGAGAAAAAAAAAAGCAAAGGGCACAAAAAGGCTGAAAACAAGAAGGCTACTGACAAGAAAAAAAAATACTCCACAAATGAATGACAGCCAGCATGGCGAATGCATCTCACTTGCTGCGCTTTGGTCAGCGGCTTATGTCATGGACATCAACTGACAATACCGGTTGATCAAAGACGTGGCATTGAGCGATAATTACTTCTGCAGCCTGCAGAGCAGCTGTCGGGTGAAGAAGATTACATTGCCACTGATGTTCTTCTGCTCTATTTGAGTATTCATTACCACAGCAGCTTAGTAAGTCAAAAGAGGTCGGTAATATTGAAGACGGTAAAGACTGACAGGCTTGTTTTTTGTATCTTTAATCTGATAATGTGGAGGTTTTTGGGTGATTTTGGAAGTTGAAGATGATGAGAAAAAAAAATCACCTGTAATACCTGCTTTATTATACAGTAAGGAACTCTATGCTAAATTAAGATTTAAAAGTAAAAAAAAAATCAAACCTCTTAAGGACATCTGAGGTTTTATGCCCAAAACGGCTATGAATACAAGTAACTGGGGAAATATAACACAGCCAGGAAGCTTCTGATTCATTGAACTTCCTCTTTTGTTGAGCCCAGAGATGAATATCACAACACAGGCCCTTATCGGGCTCGCTCACTGCCAAAACACACTTGAAGGCGCACGGCCGAGTATATACTTACAAATACGGACAGATAGTGAGCTGACAGCAGAGCACAAAACTGAAATTATTTAACAACAGCAGGTGCAATAAATCTGATAAACTAATTTCTTTTATTACTTTCATACTTAGCTGGGCACAGTGGTGCATTCATCATTTCAAGCAAGGGTCAAGTTTCTGCAAGGTTACCCTTATGAAATAATTCTAACATTTATTATAAAGGGGCCAAAAAGTACCGGTGTTAATTGCCGTGATGGTTGCCCAGTGATGCCATGCAACCACACAAGCTAAATTGATCTGAGCTCTGTGTGGTCAATATATTTTTTTTAATGAATGCTGCAAGCCATACTACAAATAATAAAATAAAGTCATATAATTAAACCAGAAAAACATTAAAACAGTTGATTGCCTCTTGCCAAACAATCAACCCCCCCAGGCAAGTCAAAGCAGAAACTTTAACTGGTCTTACTGTCAACATTCCTGCAATAAAAGTCATAAAAAAGCCATCACAACTAAGTAAATAATGCACTGATGTCTTTATAAGGTTAATGCAATCACCATTAGCAGGGAAAATGTAAATGCAGGGGGAAAAAAAAACACTATTACATGTGGAGGAGTGGAAGAGAAATGACTCCACACGGTACGTCTTGTAGTGACTTTAGAGTCATAAAGCCATCAGTGACTGATGACTAATTATACCAATTACCAAGACGGAAAAAACAAACTGTCCCTACCCTTTGGTGACATCAGGATGAGGAATTTGTCACTTCCTAACTTGTTTGGAGACAGTGGGCGATTGACGACTTCCATTTGTGTCAAGGAACCACTGAAACACTTCAAAAGCTGAACACTGTGTATCTAGTGTGTGTTTATCCTGTGCAACACCTGGATTTGGCCCAAGGCAGATGTTGGCTAACACAGCGCCTTATGTCCACCCCCCCTGTGCTGATTTGAAGAGTCAGTATCCAGCCTATAAAAATGGTAATTGTCCCCTTACACAAATCTAGCCATGTTTACATTTGATTTAGAATAGCAGATCCTTTTCATTAGTTTGTGTTTTGTTTTGGGACACAGAATCAATACTGAAGCTTTTATACCCCCCCAACGGAACGCTTAAATATACTGACTCTGTGATGTCTCCCACTCCTTTTTTTCTTCTTCATTTTATATGATAATATGATTATTATTCTTTTGTTGTAAGCTGTGAGGTGCTGGTCTGTTTGTAATGAAATCCAAATGGAGAAGGATCTGACTTCTGGCCGTAAGCTGGGACTGCGCTACCACCCCACCACCCCTCTCTTTCTCCCTCCGGGGAACAAGCCAGAGATGAAGGGAACGGGGAGGATGGGTAGAGACGGACTGATCGATGGATGAACACATAGAAAGAGTGCTAGCGATTCATAAATAGATAATAGAGATTCAAATGGGGGAGGAAAACAAAGTGCGAGAAAATCTCTGAGAGAAAGCTTAAAACACTGGGGGCCGCTCAGAGGGTGATGGGAAACTATGTGTGTACGTGCTGCAGGAAGAGGCCTCGCAAACTGGGTGGGAACACGCGCGCTCCAATAAGACCAGAGGTTGTATGTCCTGAAGAACACGCGTGTGTGTTCTGCTAGCGATTGTCACTGGAGGAGTGTACTTTGGATCAGTGCATCGACTCACTGAAAACAAATAACAGAAAATTCTGCAGGCTAGAGGATCGGAGGCGCGCCGTATCCAAGGTAAATAAACAAAATCATGAAAATATAGCTGCATTGAGTGAGGCCCGACCTTACCACCCCCACGCCTTCATCCGCCCCCTTCTCTTGCTCTATTGCACACAGACAGTCTGTCCAGTACACACAAAATCAATTACCTTTTGGCCCATTATTAACAGAATAAGTCAAATGGACAACTCAAACAGCTTGTGTCAACAGCGTAACTTTTCCCCCCTGAATGCTTTATTTCAAACGAATAATTCACTCAGCTGCCAAGTTCCGAAAGAGCTCCTTGGTGACACTGCCGGCTCTGAAAATCATATTTTCTTTAAGCAAGTGAACATGCAAATGTTGCCCTGTGACAACTCTGGGAGTTTAATGAAAGAGACAATTATTCCTCCATCAAGGTGAAAGCCAAGCGGTTTTCACGGCTGTGTTTTTGTGTTTTTGTCTATTAGCAAGATTTCGCAAAAACTAGTAAGCTGAATTTCACGGACATGCTGGTGAGGTGGGCTGTGGGCATAGAGAGAAGCCATTATATTTTCAGTACTGATCTGGGACACTGTTTTTTTTTTTTCTCTGTCTCTGAAACAGGGCACTGGCATTAGTCTTGGTGGAGGATGTGATATTTTTTAATTAGTCAAGTAACAATGTGTTGAGTCTATAGAATTTCTGCAGACATCCAGAGTGCTCAGCATTGCCTGTTTTGTCCAACAAATATCAGTCTACAATAATATAAGTAAGTAAGTTCATTTATAATGTGCTGTACAATCAAAATACTAAAAACTAGGAATAATCACAATATAATAGAAAATTAAAATACAGTTAATAGCAGTACAGTTAAATACACAGAACAAATGAGAAAAATGGAAAACAGATGACTAAAAACAAAAAAAGAAGCCCGCTTGGAGATAATTGGCTGGAATCCTACATTATTGGTTGCCGTGTATTTTCTGTCACTTCACACTTTACGAAACAAGTAACTGTCACCTTGTTACGAATCAGCAGTCCTACTCCAGGTCAAAATGACTTCTACTCAGGTGTCCTTAAGATCAGTGTTTTTGCAGTGCGGACCTTTGTAACCTGCATCCGAAACAAGAGTCTTTTCCGCTAGAAAGGAGGGGATCACATTAGATTTAAAAAGTCTGAGCCTGGAGAGATGATTTTCAGGAAGATGCTAGATCAAACAGGGACATGGCTCGCGGCTGAATTACCAGCATGGGCCATTTTTCAAGGGGTCAGAGGGGGTTGCAGGAAAAAAAAAAAAGAGAAAAGGAAACAAGCACAAACACGGTCAACTGAAGTACCGTGAGTATCCGCAGGTCCTTAAGTGGACCTGGCATATATGTGGATCAGATTCTATAGATGCGTGTCTCTTACCCCTCCCCAGTGCACGTGCTTTCACATTTAATTTTTCCCCATACTTCCTCTCCTCTGTTACTGTTTCCTTCAATTTCTTTCCACATCTTTTATTCTGCCTTTGCTGCTCATCACAGGGACTCCCCAGAGGTGGAGGATAATCCCAGTTCGGAGCAGCAAGTCTTTTATGTCCTGGGAAGACACACTGGTTAGAGTGCTGCCAGTTCTTTTTCCTCTCTACTGATACCTCGATCAGCTTCCAAGCCTTGCTGTCTCCCGCTCTCTCTCTCTCTCTCTCTCTCTCTCTCTCTCCATTTCTTAATGTTTACGCTCTTGCACATGTTCTTTCATTATAAAGCCCATTTCGTCTGCCAGGGATGTGACTACCACTACTAGCTTGTGTTTACACAGCGTCAACAAAACACAAACACCACGGAGTCGGAGCCCTCTCCAAGTGCTGGAGCGGGATCTGCCACTGACTGATTCTATGCACTTATGTATGCTCTGAATGTTTCTAAAGAGCCCAGCCAAGGTTATTTCAGAAGAGTATAATGGAAATCACTCTAGATGGCACAAAAGCTGTGTTCATAAAACTAGGACTATTATTTACTGTTCCCAACTTCAGCAACTCAAGGCTGAGGGCAGTAGCTGCCTTTGGTCACTGACGATTCATCCACAATTGCCCAAAGAAAAAAAAAAAATCAGTTGCCCTGACCATAACCGACCTGAATGTTGCTTAAATCAAAGACATGAGCTTTAAAGTCACAGCTAAATATTTACTTTGTTCAGTGCTACAGTGAAGTCTAAAAGGTTAATGTTAACTACAAAAAAATACAAGTTCAAAACCTCGCTTAGTCTTTCATTCGCAATTTGAACTTACAAAGACAAAAGTAATGGACCACAGTATTCAATCAAGCAGCCTGTTCAAAATGTGTCTTGTCATATTTAGTTGGCTGCAACAGTGTCAGATTTTTAATCAAGAGTTTAAATCCAAAATACTGTTATTGTAATATGGGCGTTTAGTACTGTATAATAAACTAAAGGCTGACGAACTTTCAGATAAATTCACAGGGTTCTGCCAACTTGCTTTGGTGAAAAGCACAAAATTAAGTTACCGTGCAAAATTTCACAAACTCATATTATTCCTGATATAAAGTCTTGACCCTTTGACCCTATGGGAAAAGTCAAACAGCAGCTATTTGAAGCATGAACTCTGCTTATTTTTCAGTGTTTTCAGGAATTTGTTTGCTTCTGGGCAATGCGAAGAAATCTCATTGGCATCGAGTGAAATCACAGTTACTGTGGGTTTTTTTGTTTTTTTAAACAAGACTCAAAAAAGAAAAATCTGTATAATAAAGTCAAACATGTTAGAAAAGCTAAAACATGTAACGCCTTCTACCAGTCTCAGGTGCACATAGAAAGACAGGAAAAGCTTTCAGGCCTTCAGAAAAGGCAGAAAATGAGTCATTCTTCCAGCCTTACCACTGAACAATGATCCCTCAGTCCTATCAAAAGGTTCCTTTACTGCATGATACTTTTTTCCGATGATGCAATGATGCAACGCACATTTTCTGTGACATTTGTGCTGGGAAAGTAATTTTCGAGAAGGTCCTTTCCCCCATCGCTAAAATCCACATTTCTTTATGCCTGCGCCTCTCATGGCTTGGATGCCCGTGAATTATGTGTTGAGATTGGCTTTCTGACAGAGGCCAAATAAAGTGGGTGTTATGACTGGCATGTGCAACCACTCTTGAGAGAAACAGGTGTCGTTCATTGGCTTACACTAATGTGCCCATAGCTGCAGAGCTATGCGATTGGTGGAGAGAAGACACCACCGCTCAGAGAGGAAGCTGCTGATGCCAGGCATGTTTGTGGGCACGGGGCAGCGGAGGTGAAGGGAAAGAGGACGATGAGGAGGGAAGCAGGCGCCGCAGAGTACAGACCACCTGGATTACGGGCCTCAAAGGCCAGCCTGACAGAGTCAATCTGAACAACAGTGAACAGAAGACAGCCAGTCTGCTGACTTCCCCTCGCTTGCATTTTCGATGGCAGTCTGCCAACAAACACATTCTGCCCAGCACAACTTTCAAAAGAAGGTTCAGCTTGGGTTTTTCCACCAAGTTAAAGGGCTTTTTTTTTTTCTTTCCCCACCGAAAAGAGAAAGTAGAGTGATAAACTCAAAAACACAGGTCGCGATTTTTAAAAACATATGAAAGAAAATTCAAGCACTAATGAGATGGCAGAAGCAAGTTGTGATAAAAATCCAGCATACTAGGGTTAAGGGATTGGATAGCTCCATTAGCTGTTGGCAACTGGCAAATATACTCTCAATCACTTGTTGTTGGACTAACACTGGCTGACTGGAAAATTTTAACACATTTTTACTTGTTTTTATTTAACAAAATTTAAATTTAAATACTCAAGGGACTCGCTTATAAACCAAAACTGCAATCAAGTGTTTGCGATAACTGGCGGTGAGTCTTTCACGTTGCTGTGGAGGAATCTTGGCCCACTTTTCTTTACAGAACCGTTTTCATCCAGTCACACTGGAGCATTTTCAAACATGAACGGCCCATTTAAGGTCATACCGAAGCATGTCGATCGGTCACCTCATTTTGTTTTGGTTTTTTTTTTTTAGCCTTTCAGAGGTGGACTTGCTGGTGTGTTTCGGATCACTGTCCTGCTGCGTAACCCAAGTGTGCTTCAACTTCAGGGCGCAAAGTGATGGCCAGATGTTCTCCTTCAGGATTTTCTGGTAGAGAGCAGAATTCGTGGTTCCTCAAATGCGGCAAGTCGTCCTTGAAGCAGCAAAGCAGTCCCAGAGCATCACACTACCGCCACCATGTTTGACTGCTGGTATGATGTTCTCTTCTTGAAGGTCACCACTGTTCAAAGTTCTCATGGCTCTCACCATGGGTTGCTGGAAGTCCAAAAGCTTTAGAAATACCTTTCCAGACTGATAGATGTCAATGACTTTGTTTCTCATCTATTCTTGAGTTTCCTTAGATTGTGCCATGATGTGTTGCTTTTTGAGATCTTTTGGCTTACTTCACTTTGTCAGACGGGTTCTATTTAAGCAGCTTCTTGATTTCACAGACAGTAATCAGGCCGGGGTACACCTAGTAAAATTAAACTCACCTTTTCAAAAAATGTGGGAATTACTTTTCACATAGGGCCAGGTAGGTTTGGACCCCTCCGGTCAACAAATGGTTATCTTTGTGCAATATTCAATTTGATGATCTGAAACGTGTGACAAATATACAAAAATAATAAGAAATCAGGAAGGGGGCAAATGCCTTTTCACAGCACATGTGAGGTCTCAGTGTATTCACGCTCTTTAGTGCCCATGTGGGCTATCACAAATTAATTAACCCATAGCTTCTACAGACTGAGCCCTTTATACTACAGACCGAGGCAGACCTTATCTGACCCAGTCAGATAGTCTAGTCTCGGCGAGGGCTTCGGATGTGGTGCAACGGGAGCCATTTCTTCACTCCAGTCTATTATTTTTCTTCTCTCTTTGCTTTGACAAAAGTTATTTTCCCTGTCCTTTTGACACCGCGTCCTCCACCATCAGGTCACTCTGCCATAACTAACAAGGGTCTTCAGGGCAGCGAGGGTGTGAATTACTCCTTTGTTTCCTCGTTGCATCCACGGGCACAACATAGAGGAGGGGACAAAGAAAAGAAAACACTCAAACTTCAACAGAGGAGAAGGGCTCAAAGAAGTCAGCAAACTAATGGGAAAAGGCCAATGACAGATAGCTTACACAAACACGCATACTCCTCATTACCACACACATGCTTAAGTGTTTTGCTTGGACTCGAATCCTTGCGATAGGAAGCGCGCAGATGCCTGGCTGCCATCTTCTCTCAGCTGAGAAAATGCTGTCCTCTTGCCATGGGAGTGTCAGAGGAGGATAGCGAGGAGGACAAGACTCCAGCGGTTGTATATTGCCTCTGGAGATAAGTCACTGATTTTTCATAAACACACACACACACACACACACACACACACACACACACACACACACACACACACACACACACACACACA
>JAVDPK010001425.1:180471-213730 GCA_034780415.1 Cichlasoma orientale | reverse complement strand
ACACACACACACACACACACACACACACACACACACACACACACACACACACACACACACACACACACACAAAACCTCAAACATCTAATTAACTGCAACGTTTGGCAGTTCTTATCATAGTGAGGATAAACACAAGTGCTCTGGCCATAAGTAAACCACATACAACTAAAAAGCATGCAGAAATTAGCTTGGCTTAGCTTGAGATGAGTTGTGATAGTTGGAGTTTGTGTATTAAAAATACAAAAATAACTTGTCTGTCCCGATGAATGGGGTTCAGGACCCATAAACGGCAGCTTGCTCGCCTCCAACCCCCTTTGGCTTCTGACCTGGCAGGAAGCAGCCAGGGAGAGGACTGACTCCAGCCAGCCAATTAGAGCGCAGGGAGCACGAAGCACACTGAGGCTAACGAGCTCCCTCCCTGTGACCCTCCTCACCTCTTCAGGACCCCACGATGGGAAATATGAGGAGCCGGGAGCCACTTTAACTAGACGTTAACCCCGCTTCCCCGCCCCGTTGCTCCAAACACCCACCCCAACCGCTACTCTAAAACCCTGCTGTGTGACCACAAGGTCTACAAACACATGCTGCCTCTCTCCAGAGGCCTACCACATGGATTATTTCTGCAGAACTAATTCTAAAAAGCAACACACAGACAAACAATGAGCATGTAAACGCACATTTCTTGCACAGAGACGGAGCTGTGTCACTAGCCCCGTAGTTTATGCTGGCCTGGTTCTGAGTCCATGGGTAATGGAGACTCTTTCCATGTACTCAGAATAGTTAACGGGTTCCAAATGAATTGGCAGGATTTGAGAGGGAGTGAGATAATTCTGAGGCACTGTAATGAAATGGGACTGCATTAAACACTAATGTGGCTTGCCTTTTGGTATAATTGCTACTTATTAAAACATAATCAATAGAAAGCTATAAATCACGAGAAAACATTACACCTGGTGGGTTAATCTCTGCAGGTTGTGCCGAGTTTCTGGTGCATCAGTCACATCCAGAGCTAATGAAATAAAAAGAGAAGGAGCCAGTCATAATCATCTACGTCCAACATCCCCACCCCCTTTTCTCTCCAGGCAGAATTGGTCCTGTCATTTGGACCCTCCAAACACAGACCATATGCGAGTTCAGCCCTGGCAATCAGACTGCATTGTGGAACAGGCAGCTGAGTTCATCAGGAAAAAATTAGCCCGCCGCTCTGCAGGCCTCGCTCCCATTGGCCAGTCACGAGGCCCGCTCCGTTTGAGGGCACCCCAGACATTCCTGCAGATAATCTTTTCCATTCCTCTGCTCAGCTTGGTGAGGAGAGACCAAATCACAGCACAAGGCTTGCATTGTAAAGGCCCTTTTCAAAAAGCTCTGTTTTCAATGCTGTCTCTCTTTTACAATTCTCTCTCTCACCTCATGCACCACATTTCCAAAATAGAAAAAAAAATCCCATAATGACTTCTTGTTCTCATTAAAAAACAGCAAAAAAAAAAAAAGAGACCATAAAAACTTTTTTTTTTTTTTACTCTTACACTATCCTGTGGAAAAGCGTTCTCTCGAATACTACATTTCTCACGGTCCCTTTCCAGTAAGAGTTTGTTTTTGAAAAGCCCAAACAATGTAAAACCACTGAAACCGGAGCCCGGCCACATCAGTGTGCTGCCTGGAGTTCAGCAGATCACCGCTGAATACAGCTCCCCCGGGCGAGGCTCGCAAGCCTTCCCAGAAACCTCCTGCTTGGTCACCCCTACACGCCTCACGCCTCCCACAGCAACTTGTCATTGTGGCTGTAGTTGGGCAGCTGGAACATCATGATTGGAGGACAATCACACAATTTAGGGACACTGGTGAATTTATAGAAACATTTTCCATAATTAGACCCAAGATTATTACAGAGTCTATAAACTTTAGACTCCAGAGCGACTAGCCACCCTCTGCTGCTATGACTTAACGGTTAGGTAACTTTCTCTAGAGGTACCCTCTGCTCTTGGCTGCTTAGCACATGACTGATTTACTTTAACAACTCATACGAGAATAGCAACAAGAAAAGAAGCTTCGCGCCTCCTCTCTTCCTATTTGCCCCTGAGTCTGAGGCAGACAAAATAATCTAGTGTTACTTGTAACCTGGTGTCCTACAAGTCTCGAAAGCAGCCACAACACAAAGACGCAAACTTTTAACATACTTCGGCAAAACTCCGCACATCTAATCCAGATGGCCCCAATTGTTCGGAAAACACATCCACCCTCATTATAAACTCTGACAGTAAAGTATGTTGTAATCAATCAAGACAACTCTACACAAAGATGGGGGTGAGGTTGGCGGAGTAACTGTGAACCTCATCGTGCTGAAACTTGTCCATAACAAAGTATTTGCCTGTGAAAGAGAGGGTAGTGGGTTCTCATTCTTTCCTCCACGGAGCAGGAAGGCAAACGGAGACTGTTAGATTTACTATTGTTTTTATGAAGAATAAAGCAAATAAAACCTTTAAATAAATTAATTGCGGTTAGGAAAAAACGGCTCTCTCTGTGAACACATTGCCAGCACAGTGTTTCTGTGAGGTCACAGTGACCTTGACCTTTGACCGCCAAATTCAAACCTGTTTACCTCTGAGTGCCTGGCGGACGTTTGTGGCAGATGTAATGAAATTCTCTCCTGCTATTCGTGGTATTCACATGAGTGCGACAGACATGACTTGACAGTGACCTTGAGCACCGATGGGGAAAAATCTCTTAAGTTATTTAAGAAATATAATGTTTATGAAAATGGGGGCAGATAGACAAACAAACACACACACACACAAAGCTCAGGCCACAGCTCACGTAAGCACTGAGGTGTAACACCTGCATACAACACGAGTATCATTCCGTTCACAGCTTCATTTCTGTTGGGCTCTTTCAAGGTTTCAAGGACGACACTGTGTCTGATTCTCAAGGGCAAAACTTTTACTGCAGTAACAACTGTGACAAGACAAAGAACTGTGTGCTGGATTTGATCAGCGTAATCCTATTAGCACATTTGACTGCATCTTTTATTTCTTAATGGCTCATTGTCAGATATAATAAGATGATTTAAAATGCGGAAAGTCCTAAAGGCAACTTTGACTCGAAAGAAACATGCGCGGATTCTATCTTTGGTTATCACACTAAGATTGTACAAGACTGATCAGATTTTGTTGTTATACAAAACTTATGATACAGACTTTGAACTTTGTGTTCTGAATTGTGCTGGCAGTCCTTAAAAGGAACAACACAAATCAAGTGAATATTTTTAGACAAAAGGTGTTTTCCCCTCATGTGCCCTCGCTTTGAAAACTGATTATAACGTTTCATGACTGATTTAGCAGAATATTTAATAATATTTACTCATTATTTTTTAAATTCAATATACCGCCTCAATAAATGACTGCATTGATGCATTTGAGAACACTTAATAGTAGAAGAAAAAAATAAAGCAGAAGGAATGTGATTAATTTTGCTACTTTGTAGCACTTTGTTTCTTTTAGAACATGTATTTTCCAACAACAGATGGCTAAAAAAAAAAAATCGGAAGGCTTTGCTTAGTAACACAGTTTCAGAACAAAAACATCTAATTTTAGAGTGTTTCTATTTCACGCAGAGAAATCAAACAGATGTTTTTATACTGTATGTTGAAGTGACTTTGTCCCAGCGTACGAGTCATGCTCTCATCACAAGGCGGGCAGCTCAGCTGGTCACAGCGCTGAAGGAGCGAGCTTCGGGGATGGAATGATAAATGTATCAGCATTAACCACATGTTCTGCACAGTTTGGACCATTATTCATTAGCCACATACCAGACAGCTCAGTTCAGAGTGCCCACTGATGTCAGCCCCTGCTTGCCCGAGAGGGCCGACCGAGGTGCTGAGAGGAAGGGGGCCGTTCTCAGAGCACCTCTGTTAACTTGTCCATCACTGAGGCTCCACATGCAAAGACACCATTAATCATAAAAAAACAGACTGAATGCTGCCTCTTAAACGCCCCCCCCCCCCAGCCACACCTCTGACCAGAGGCTGTGGAGTGTGCACAAAAAATAAGCAATACTTTCCAGCCCTGTAATAAAACCAGTGAAATAAATCAGCATCAAAGCCTGAATTGTGTTTCAGAACAGTTTTTTTTAAACCATCTTAAACACAGAACAGGATGAGGCTAAGGTAAGAAAAAGGTGACTTGTCATAATTGAACTACTGCTCTAAAGTACATATAATTTTGATGTGTCTTTGAAGTCAAGAAAACAAATTAAATTATATTTCATTTTGGATAAGGCGGTCTCTGCAGGTTTTGAGGCGCACTTAAAAAAAAATAATGAGGCCAACATGACTTCTTATTTGCTAGATTACACAGTGCATTCCCCCATATTTTACCCAAAAATCCCACAAAAGCACCGACAACTTTGTTCTTACCTGTGGATAGGCGGCGCTCATGGAGGGGACACACGCCACTGAAGCAGGAACAAGCCTCACCTGAGCGACCTCGCTGCATCGGAGGAGCTAGAGAGCACTGGGGCTTCAAGAACCCTGCAATAAAAAAAGAAATAAATAAAGAGAAATTAGACATAAATAGAACAGGAAGAATGTGGAGATGGGATAAAAAAAATGAATGATGGCTTCTGAACAGCTGATGATAAACTTTGACATAAAAGTGCCAAATCTGGCAAAAAAACAGACAAAATCCTGAATTTAAGAACCTTCTGGTTGGTACTCGTGAACTAAAGATGGCTGTATCATCATCAGAACCAGCACACCGCTCGCATTTTACAGCTTTGTAACCAGATGTACACCCTAACCTCCTCTGTTATGGCACTGAGCCAGCTCACTGCTCATATCATCCGTATGTCTGCATCCGTCCTCGAGGGCTCCAGACAGTGGACAGAACCTGCACGGCGCTGGGTAAGCCTGGCCTGGGGAAAGGGGAAAAGGCTTTCGGGGACAGCGCTAAGGTTAGCAGCTCTGTGTGGTCAAAATGCCAGGGTAAGTTGGGGTGCCTGAAGGGAGCGGAGGAGGCCGTCATACTGTCTGTTTCAGGGGTCGCGGTGGTCATTTTCAATAGGGAAGCCATTATCTGACACAATGAGGCAACTGAGGAGGCTGCATCCCCTCGAGGCAAGCACGCACCAGTCACTGACTTCACCCAGCTAAGAAAAGATCAACAAACACATCTAGATTTTTCAAAATAGAAATGTTTTGGGAAATATTCAAGAATTACAGCACCCTAATATTAACCCAATGTCCTAAAATTGATGGAGAATTAAAAAATTGGTTTAATACAATAGGTGCAATAGGTCTATTAATATGAACTTACAAAAATGTGCCAGACTGAGTAGCACTAACCTTTAAGATTGATAACATTTTTTATTATTCTTAAATGGCCTGAAAGTGGCATATGACTGGTATTCTGCCGCACTCACACTGCAGCCAAAAGGAAAACCTGTGCGTGCAGCGCCGCAGTCATCCCATCTTTATTGACAGGGTAGCTCATGCGGATCTTATTGGCATTAGAAGACCTCTGCAAATCCAAACTTTATTCACTCCTTCGGAGGACCTTTGGATTTTCTGCAGACATCGAGAGCAGCGAGCAGAAGCGCCCTCCCCGTCGCTGTGATCTGAGCCCAATAAAGCTCCTTTATTTCCACCATGAAAAACATGTCACTCCAGATGAGCTCAGAGAATGACATTTAAAACAGGCAAAGAGATATTGAATTAGTTCCCCATGATAAGCTGTCTGAGATGCTGATATTTGTGTCTGTACCATGTGCAAGTGCAATTATATAGACATGTGAAGCAGCGATGGTGGTGGTGGTGGTGGTGGGGGGAGCGGTGCGGGTGGGGCTTTGATATTCAACACATTCTTCAAAGCTTTGATTAGTATTACCGATGACTCGGGGACTGGCAAGATAACTCAAGCCTGGACCTGTAAGAGCAAATAGCTGGACTGAGATCATCCCGAATATCACAAATGAAATAAAACCGGCAAAGAGGAACAACATTAAATTAAAACAAAGCCTGTTTCTTCTCATGTCACACGCGTCACATATGTCATCGTTTAATGAGCATCATACTGCTGTTGTTGTCATCAGATGTTGGAAAATGTCATCTTAAAATAACAGCGAAGCCTCTCGAGTGCAGCTTTGTGGGCATTCGTGGAGATTGTAGGCACGTTGGAGGAGCATCGATAAAGTGTTTGTGATTCGGGAAAACAACAGCCTAAGAATCCAGTTGTAAGTGTACTGTTAATTTAATGGGATTAGTTCAACCCAAAGTACAATTGAAAATGTTTTACTCTCAGCTTGGAAGCCAAGTATGAGTTAAGATCATTTCAACATGATTTACCAGATTAGAGATTTGTGCCAGTCATCCCGTCATCACGCTAATGCAACGCCTCAAATCAATGCCTCACTGTGTTGCCCTTATGCATTACAGATATGAATATTCTGTCGTAGACTGCGAACAAGAAACGAACACGACTTTTTCTTCCCAAGCTTTTGAGACAAAGTTCTGCTACGCCATATTTTTCCCCATCTTTGCCAAATTAAGTTCTTTAAGAACGCGACACATTCTTGGTTGAATAAAGGGGCTGGAGGCCAAACAGTGAAACATGGTATAGTGCTCTGAGCAATGTCACTGAACATTAAGTCATTAACATATGAGCTCTGCTTCCCTGTCAAAATGCACTTTTCCAAAGTCAGGAGTAAACTAAGGAGACAGACCCCCCCCCCCTCCAAAAAAAAGAGAAAAGAGAAAAAAAAGTCTTAAATTACAAGCAAAGTAATGTTACTACAGGGTACAGGGTTTCACCTACAGCCTTAAAGAAGGAGTAAAGACAAAAGGGGGACAAATCTGTTTGAACCTGAAAATAATCTCAACATCTCAATGTGTATTGTAAATACACCCAAGTTATATTAAAAAAAACTGGAGTTCAAATCTCAAAAAAACATAATTACAAGGAATGAATCATCAAACATTTAGTTAGTTGGCAGCTGTAAATATACTTCAAGAATGCTGAATTTGACAGGAATCCATCTTTTTTTTTTTTTTTTTTGCCTTGATAAATCATTTTGAGTGAAGGGCTTTACTTTTAAAGCCTTGAAGTGCACGATGAAAGCGCGCGGGCATGCACGTGCAGGTTCCGGATCTGCTGTTGTGAGAGGTAAAGTCGGTGCACGTCTTGTCATTAAATCTGCTCCAACATTGTGTGATTATGTCTCGGTCCGTATATTCAAGCAGGATCTTGATTGCCAAAATGTTTGATCTTGCTCCTCACTTCTGAGGAGCAAGGATCTCATTGGCTTTAATAATAACTGCATGATCCAGTCTTTCAAGGACACGCTCAAAACCTTCAGCCAATCAGCGTTATCCTTAGCAGCCATCATGGGGGATCAGAGCAATGTAAACACGCGGGGAGTTTCCTCATTAAAGATAGACTGCTAATGAAATCCCATCTAGCATTTACAACCTTGTGCTAATGAAGGCATGCCTTTGAGATGTTCTGCTAATGAAAGAAGGGCTTTTATTGATATAAAGCTAATAAAAGAAGGGCTTAATGACAAGGTTCTAATGAAACAAAGGTGTGTAAATTTGGCATTATAACAAAACCCACTAAGAAGAGAGCTGCAGCGTTTTCATTTAAGGACATTTTTCATTTACCACAGATACACCAGTGAATAGGAGTTTACAAGACCTCACAAACTGAAGCCTTTTGAATAAAATACATTCAAGCATTTATGAGTTCAAGGGTTCGTATAGCTGAATTCTCCTGAACAGTAAGAATTGTTCATGTCCTACGTTGCCAGGGTGACCAAGCCCAAGGTCAAAGTTCATTGGCCCCTTAATGCATCTCCCAGGTGCAATAAAAAAAAAAAAGCCCTTCCTTTATGGGGCTTCAGGGGATAAGATCCTGATAGAGTGCACGGAAGGATGGAACAGCGGGGGCCATCAATCGTTACTGTTACCGTCATGACTGGCACTCACCTTCAGCTGAAGGAGGCCTCAAACCTCCGCGTGCAGGAGATGAGGCTTCGGTCGCGTTTGCCCAAATGGACTTGAGCTTTGTGTTTTATTGGATTCTCTGTATTAAGCAAAAATTCCATTGATATGCTGCTTCAAGTGTTTTTAAAAATTTGTTTTATATCAGTGGATTAAATACAGATTTTTTTTAAAAACTACTTTACAAAAGCAAGACCGGCAATTCAGCAGGCTCACCTTAAGCTCAAGAAATGGGCATTTTTCTGTGTTTATGATATAAATTTTTTTTTTTTTTAAATTAACCATGAAAATAAGACAGACATTATTCTAATAGATTTTTGTTTTCCTTTAAATGACACACATCAAACATGGCAGTTAACTATCATCTGATATTTGCTTTTCATGATCCGCCTGCATCGCCTCCTTAATTCAGCAGTTACCACTCGAACAAAGCCTTTGTGCTGATCCGAATCTTTTTTTTTTTCCATCTGTTTGGAGCTCCGAGACACAGGATCCATCCACTGATAATCAAACATTTCTCGAGAGCTGCATTCCTCTCATTTCTTGAGAGGAATGCAGCTCTCAGCATGCAAAGCGTCTTGCTTGTCCCTGTGCATATTTGCTCTGTCAGCAAACTGTCTTCCCTCCCACTAGATGAAATCTATTTTGAAGAAGAAAGCCATACTTAAACATGCCATTAAACTCACATTTATCTCAGCCAGAGCAAAGTCTGGGCACATCTATTATGATAAAGCACAAAAAAAAAAAAAGTCAATGATCACTGGAAGCCATACCTACTTGCTGATAATAGCATTACGCTTGTTAGAAAAATAGCTGTGATCAATTTTACAAACTTGGAAATAATGTACTTGCTGTTTTTGCACGGTTCCCTGCCTTTCTGGATTGATTACACGCCCTCTTTCAGTTTCAGAAACACTACCGCTGGGTTAAAATTTCATCTCAGTTTCGACCTCGTTAGGCAGGTGTTAAACTTTCCACATTTGTGATTATGTAAGGGTCCATTTGGGTCCAAGAGGCTGAATTTTCATCGAAGGGTGAATGCGGGCTTCTGAGCGGAGCTGTCATACCTCTAACTTCTGGTGACTGAACAGACACTACACTACACATGCACCTTTTTAGGAGGACTCTAAGTGGACTTGAAAAAAGTATAAGAGGAATGACTGCTTGCCCGAAATATAATCCCCCTGTTACGGAAACCTTGGGGATCCCTGACAGAGGTTAAGGTCAGTAGAAGGGGGTCTGGTGAGACCTCGGAAGGTGAACACAGACTTTAGATTTGTAAGGACATTCAGGCATCTGGTTTTGTGTCAAGCCTAAAACGATGAGTTCCTAGTACCAATATTGATTTTGCTTGCAAGCAGAGAAACTGAAATCCAAATTAAAAAATTTCTTGGACTGCAGATTCTCTAGAGCAACGACTTGCCTTTCCTTCCGATTATGAGGCTTTTTTCAGTCACAATGGACGGTTAGACAAAATCTCCTGTCACAGACACACGTTAAGACCTTGGCAGGAAGACACAATTTTCAGGTTCAGCCACAACAAGCCAAGATCACTTGTAGCAAAACCACCTCTGGAAGGAAGTCGATGATATGATTAATCCTTAACTGAAAACAAAACAGTGATTAAAATCTGCAACTGTTCTTGTTTTGTTTTGTTTTTTTAATTGTGAGTCACAAAACCAACTGCTGTTGTGGTCTGGACTGGCAATAAAAAGTTAACTGGACAGCTTTATTGAATGACTTATTAAGCGACTGTGTTTTGTGAGACCTGAACTGAGGAGCTTTTGAAATGAACAAGAGCACCTTTCTGTAACGGTTCTTTAAAAAAAAACAAAAAAAAAAAAAAAACAAGCCTTCCGACTTTGTCTGAAACTGAGTCTGCACTTTCACACAGTCTCGGGATAATGAAACTGGCAGTTGCCCTGGTGTGACATTCGAAGCTGCAAAGCCTCTATAGAAAAGGTAGAGTTGACATAAATGACCCTTTTAAAACCGTAACATTAGGGCTGTTATTGAGAAGCACATCTGTCTACAAACTACAGCGTTTTCTAGTTCTGAAAACTCTTTTTTGTCCTATAAAAACTAAAAAAATGTTAAAGACTTTCACTTAATCAACACAGCAAGCTAAAAATGAAGGTAATTACATCAGTTAGAATGTTGAGCGAAACACCGGAAGTAACGTGGCACGCATTTTTTGCAGCTTTGTGAAGCTATAAAATCTAGTTTAATGCACCACTTTGTTTAATATAGAAACATTTAAATCATTATTATGTCACTTTTTACTTATAAACATCCTTAAACAAGTACTTGAAAGTGTCAAAAAACACTCTTAATAAAGCTGGGTGCAAGTAACCAAACCTACCGCGTCCATTCACACAAGCTGACGATTGGTTGTTGCAAGACTTCTCAACATATGCAACATTGTATAAACTCTAATGTTCTGACATTTGCATGCGTTTAGGCATAGCCTCCATATCACCTGACCTCTCGGTAGGGTTTCCAACCAGCTACCTTCAGTCCGATAGCCGCCGGTTGCCAGTATATTTTCCGGGGAGTGTAGAGTGCACTATTTTCTATTTTTTGCATATCCCACTGCAGCGGTGTTAGGCAGAGATGACACAAAAGCAGCAGTTCATGATCACAACTGATGAAGCCAAAGGAAGGCCTCTGATGAGCAGATAGACAGACAGAGGGAGGAAGGAAAACTAAAAGAGTGTGGTAAATGAGGTTAGAGGGGAAGAAAAAAAAGAGGGTGGGGAAGGGGGGTGGTTCAAAGGTTACTTGTGTACGTCAGAACCTTTCTCCGGGGCAAATAGGGGAACAAGGGCCTCACTGCAACCCAGCAGCCAGAGCAGCTCCTTGGGCAAACGGCTCTAATCAAATTTGTGTGATTGGACTCAGAAAAAGCCGTGAGGGTAAAAGAGGCTCCTTTCACGCAGGAACGGACACAAGGAAGCATTTAAAAATCTACTATCCCGCTGCCGATCTTTACAGTAGCCATTCACATGACGGAGTATCTGCCCACACCAGCCGCCCTTGGCAAAGCACACACTGGCCCTTTCTCAGCTGTGAAATATTAGCACCAGAAAGGGAAAGATAAAACTTTGTTTTATGAGCTTCTTCTAATGGATCATGGGTGGAAATGTGGGCCATACTTTGCAGGATTCACCCCGGTCTGCACTGCTTCAGTCTAGCATCAAACTATTTTTAGCTATGATTAATAGTTGCAATTGGACACGGTTCTGGCCGTAGTTCAGGGCCTCGATTTTTTTCTTTATCATAGTTGACGTTTTGGAGTGATCAAAGAAAATGATCTCAGCAAGTAATGTTTAAAAAAAAAAAGAGCTTGGCTTTACGGTACAGAGATGAATATACTACGGGGGGGAAATCTAACACACTAACAGTTGAACAGAGATGTTCTGTGGGAAAAATGGAGGTGGGGTGCTGCGCAGCGACCTGTGCCCCACTCACTATCTGCCTGAGTCCTGGCGGAAGGTCCCAGAACACGCTTCCTGTTAGCTTGCTAAATTGTCTCCACACGCCCACGCTTCCATCTCTACAGGAGCACAGAGTCTCCCATTAACCTCCTCCTGCTGCCTCAGCCTAGTACATCTTCAGTTCGCATGCTGAGGATGTAAACACGCACAAACAACGAAGGACAAAACTAAGGAAGGACCTGTGCTGCCACCCACGTCCTCTATTCTTCTCTTCTGAACAATATGTTTTAAAACTCTGACCCAGATTCAACAATCAAGCTTTACGCTTGCTTAAGTCAAGACTTGGATTAGCATATTCTCATTCTGAGTTAGTGCCACAGCCAGTCTCATTTGAGCTGTCACAGTCAAATTCTAACCAGGCCAACAACAGTGAAAAGCTTGGTGTTTTTTTTCTTCTTTTCCTGTGCAAGAACAAGATGTTTTATTCTGAAATTACTGATAATACAAACATGCAAGGTTTCATAAGACTGTGTAAAAAGACTTTAACAGTCCAGAAATGACTATCTTCAGTTTTTAACAGTCTATAACCAAAAGATTGTAGCATCCTCACATTTCTTTTCTTAATCATTAGTAAAATAGTTTGCTATAAATGCACTAAAACACACACAGTAATTTGGATGATTTTAGACACAGATGAATAATATTTAAGTAATTACGTTCAGTTCCAAAAATAGAACAGCAACATTTTGGTAACTTTAATAATATAATAATAACACTATAATAACAAAAAAGCCCTACATATCTTGAGAAACAGCATAGCTGAGTCTACTATGTGAAACATATTAATGTGAAGCAGTACATAATTCAAAAGTTGAAACAAAAACATCTGGAGCTCCAGCTGCTCTGCTTGGGTGTGCACTCAAAACCAGAATGGCATAAAAAAAATTAAACAAAAAGAAAAAAAACAGTGAAATTCAAATACAGTAGAGTAAGAATTACACAAGGCAGACCACTTGCAGGAAAAGTTTCAGAAACAGGGATTAAGTGTTCTCTTTGTCTAAAATAAGTTGGAGCCATTAAATACGAATGGTAAATTTTAAAACCAGCAATACAGATTCCAGCTTTTTGACGGCAAAGCTCCATCAGGGAGCAGAAGACTCCAGACGGGAAAACAAAAACTTGCATAATCCTCTCCAGGCTGGCTTTCAATTCAACATTAAATTGGTTGTAAAATACACACCTCTGATTCAGTATCACTATTTCCCAAAGAACTGAGTTGGACAGGAAAAGAGTGCTTACAGAGAAAAGTCAAGTTTTGAAATGAAGAGTTTGGGCCAAAATAACCACAACAGGGCTTTATCCACAGTAAACCTTCATGTATCAGGTCCTGTATTATGGACATACCTCAACCTAACTGAGATGTGTGCCAGGAAATCATATTAATAATCAATCTCTGTATCCGTCCATCTCTCTCTCTCTCTCATATATATATAGAGCCAGTTTCATCATGATGTTTGATGGTCTTTGCAACTGCACTTGAGGATACTTTCAAAGTTCCTGAAATTTTTCGAACTGACTGACCTTCGTTTCTTCAAGTAATGATGGACTGTCGTTTTTCTGTACTTAGTTGAGTAGTTCTTGCCATAATATGTATTACATGACTCAAATAGTGCTATTCACTGTTTACCAACTCTACTTCTTCACAACTGATGGTCTCAAACACATTGAGAGGGCAAGAAATTCAAGAAATTAGCTCTTGACGAGGCACAGCTGTTGACCGAAAGCCATTCCAGGTGACTGCCTCATAAAGCTGACTGAGAAAATGCCGAGATGCGCAAAGCTGTCATTTAAGCAAGAGGTTTGAAGACTCTAAAATATAAAACATATTCTGGTTTGTTTAACACTTTTTTGTTTACTAAATAATTCCATATGTATTTCTTCATAGTTTGGATGACTTTAGTATTAATCTACAATGCATTCATTTTTTTTTTAAATAATGAAAAACCACTAAATTACAAGGTGTGTTCAAACTTTTGACTGGCACTGCACATAAATGAACAGTTATATAAACTTTGGCAAAATTGAATGAAATTGATTTTCCACTAAAGGCCCAAGTAATCCACTGGTTTTCACTAAAGACCTGGAAAGGTTGGGTTTTCCAGGAAAGTCCTGGCAACGGCTCTCAACTTGCTCCTTGGCTCTTTGCATGTGTTACGTAAAAATTATGAAATACTGTGAGAGCCCAACTTGCTGAGCCTTTAAAGTCAGCAGTAAAATGCTTACTCTCAAATAGAACTGCATAAGGGTTCATGTTAATGACTTTCATTATATTCTACAAGAGCAATTGTACAATAATCACATAATCGTTCTCGTCTAACCAGTCCTTTATACATCCAGAATTCCACTCAGGAGGGAAAAAAAAATTCCATGATAAATTCAGCTTCCAAGCCACCAGCAGTGCATATAGCACAACTCTATGTGATTCATAATATATCTAATACTGCACTTCCAGATCCAGCCATTAATTGCACTCCCTCGCTTGTAGATCTCAGCTGACATTAGTAGAATGCACCCTGGATAGGTTGTGAGGCCATTGCAGGGCTAACAGAAGGAGACAGACGGCCAAGCACACTCATACTCCAAACCTATGGGCAATTTAGAATCACTAATTAACTCACCACGCATGTCTTTAGACATTGGGAGGAAGCTGGAGCGCATGGGAAATGTGCAAAAATAAAAGAATAGACTCTTTCGCTGTTAATTTTCTCAGCGCCTCAAAGCCTTTACGCTGAAAACTTGAAACCAAAGCAACGCTGATTCAAATTTGCAGAGACATAACAACTTGTGATAGCTCTTAAAACCTTGTGAGGCAACAGAGAAAAACACATGGGCACGCGGCATAAAATATGCAGAATTCACCGACACGTAAAGCGCGCAGCGCTTCATGGGTAAGTAAAACAGCTGAGGCTTGTTACGTGCTAGAGTATTATTCCAAAGCCTGAGTGATCTCCCGTGCTCTTCAGGAATGGATGCATGCCACACATTCCAAGAGGCAACCAAATCGTTCCAGTTGAGGATGTGCCAAGCTGGCTGCAGTTGCTCTTACAGGAAATATCCAGATAAGTGTCAGTTTATCCATCTATCTTATTCTCAAATCTAAATAGCATCGTTTGCAAAGTAATAAAAACACCACCCCCTTCCTTTGCTCTTCATACGCATCTGACAGCAACATGTAGCTCGAGACAATCAATAAACATCCAACCAAACATTCCATTTCGCTGCGACTACTCAACTGTATTATTGTATCATTGTGTGTACGTTGTACTTTTTTGGGATTTTTTGTATACTATTATTGTTGGTTATGCTGCATCTATTGATTCCTGTCCACTCTGCTGCTGCAGAAATAATGTGAATTTCCCAACTGTGGGGCTAATAAAGTCCATCTTATCTTATCAGTGAAGAATCCAGAGGTAAAACTGATGACACATCCAAATGTCTACATACGAATTAAAACACTCTTAATGAAGACAAAAAATAAAGCTCCATCTGGATGCACTGCAATACTGTAAGAACAGTGTTTACCCCTTTCGGCTTGTTTAAATTTTTGAGGTACACATATTGATTGCATTCCTCCTCCTCTAAATAATTTAAAATGAATGAAACAATAAGACACTGTACTGTCAAACACTAGAGTAAAATCAAACATGCGCATGTCCCAGTAAGGCCTACCATGTAAAGTACCTATCTGGAAATACTCAATTAAAAAAACCCCAATTAATCTTAAAGTGTTTTCTAATTACTACCTGAAATCACATTAGACACCACAACTTATACTGAACCAGACTGGTGGAATCACACCTTTGAAATATAATCAATGGAATGCAATGAAGCAATCTGACACCCGGTGATGTGAATCCATGCATGCGCAAGATAAAATATGTCATGTTTGCCAAAAAAAATTCACATCCAAACAATCACATAAAGGACAACTTATTGATGGACAAGCTGAAGCTGTACGGTTCAACTTTATTTTTACATCGATACCGGAGAAAAAAGGAGCAAAGTGTTTCCAACACACCTGCATTCACGTGACTAATGCCAGGTAAAACTTTGCATCACGTTTGGTGCGAACACTCCACAAGATCTTACTGACTGCAAGGTGTGATTCAAACAAAGGGGAATGGTGCTCCTAACTTAGATAATAACTGTAAGTTTGAGTCTCCTCCTTTATATAATTTTTGAAGTTGGATTATTTTAAGTCCGTAGTCAAGGGCAAAGTTGTCAGCTACATTGTTAAAAGATGTTAACATATTATGAGGAAAAGACAAGTGAGTGGATCAGCCATGAAAAAGAGCAGCTGCCAACATGCGGATAGACAAATGAGAGGGAGATAATATGAGGAAGAAGAGGCAAAAACAAGTGAAAAAAAAGGACAGCAAGAGATAATGGGAGAGGAAGTCTATGGAAAAAAGAAAGTGAGAAAGAGAGAAAAAGGGGAGAGACAAGCAGTGGGAGGCATACAGAACTAGGTCAAATCACATGACTGGGATTGACTACAGGCAGGATTAAATATCCTACAGCATGTGGTCATTTACACAACAAATGTAGATTTCATTTTATAAATTATTTCTCTTCCATGGGGGAATGAGGCTCAGCATAGCAAGTGTGCTGCTACTCTGTATGCTGGTTGGAAGCGAGGCTTTTCAATGAGCACAAAAACAGAGCATTAAAGACTTGAGCGGGCCGTTCCCTCTGAGACAGGAAACAAAGCGAGAGCCTGCGATAGCATGAAAATGATCATAACAGGAGGGGACACAGTTCCAGCAGGAGACAGCTCCATTGTGACAGGCTAATGGCTGTAACATACACTGCCCATTATCCTGGGTAAATGCAAAGGACAGTGAAATGTTACAAAAACAAAGATGTCACGTATTTTAACTGCTTACAACTTGACAGCAAACGTGTGCCGTGGAGCCTGAACCTAAGGTCTTGAGGAATATATTGACTCATATCATCAAAGGCCAAATGCATGTAAAATACGCCAAATGCACATCCGCGGTGGGTGCTGGTGGTGCATTCGTGCGAGTGTGTGCAAAAGAAGGCGCACCCACAGTGGGCCGGCACAACAGCGACCTGGTCAGCCTGCAGACTGGGGGGGGGGGGGGGGGGCTGGTTTGCGGCAACTTAACTTTCAAAATGGGAGCGAGGGGATGAGCAAATCAATCACAGATAAAAACTGGTGAAATTTTCACTGACAAAAACTGGCTCCAAATGAGGCAATTCAGTGGTGATCTGGCATTATTACTTGAGGCTTGTCTGAATGGAATAGAAAACGTATGAGTGAGACAAACAGACTAATGCAGGGTGACATGTCGTGAGATGCAAAATGTCACCGGTACCCCATCAACATATCCTTTCCACCACCATCTATCCACCCTGCTGCACCCAAAGAGGAAACTACAGCTGCCAATCAAGCACAGAACTGCAGGCTAAGCTGGTCATAAGCTCAGTCAATCCCCTGAAGCCCAGCATGCGGAACACCAATCATTCATTCATTGTGACTCTGTGGTCGATCGGGAACGAGACACACACAGAGGAAACGCATATGCGCGCGAGCGCACGTGAGATAAAAAGCTGGTCAATGGACTGAAATCTGTCACTTCCTTTCTAAGTGGAGATTATCCAGCAAATGAGAGCCAATCAGCGTGATGTAATGTAACACCAACGCCTTTTCTCCGCTCGCTTTGACCCTCAGGTTTTCGGGTCAGGATCCGAGCACTGTGCACTTTCTATCAGCTGTACCACAACACTGAGGAAATGATGCATCAGTGATACATTTGACATAAAGTATTCTTGGGCAAAATACTGAACATCAGGTTAAAAAGCATTTAGGCATAGAAAAAAAAACCCCATTTGTATGAATGGGTGAATGAGGCTTGTAGTAAGAAAGTGCGCTGAGTGCTCAAGCAGAGCAGGGAAGTGCTATATAAGCACCAGTCCATTTAAATATACTTTCTAAATGAAGTGAAATGGTTCACATGAAAACAATGTGTAATTATCTATTTTTAGGTTTTAATGGTTTTCCAGCTGAGGATGAATTTACTTTTGTTTAAGCCTCAAATGTTCTCACTATAAATGTTACTTGTTAAGCATCTTTGTGTTTATATTTTAGTTGCCAAAAGCACGTTTCAGTAGTTGTGACAGGTATAGTCGAATAGAAAAACTGTTTTTTTTTTTTTTTAAATAAGACTGCAAGACATAATCTGATATTTTATTTTGACATTGCTTATATTCCCACAGCTCTGCACCTCACAGCGCGTCCAGCCTTGGAATTCAAGGTTTATGACCAATTGCTTACCTTAAATCTAAACAATCATTTGACTTGCTGTATATATTAGAGACATTTATGATGTAAAAGTAAGACTCTCTGGTTAACCTTAAGGGTCTTATTTGGAGTTTCACTTTGTGTGTGTGTGTGTGTGTGTGTGTGTTTAAGCATTGGCCCTAAGGTGCACAAGAGAGCGGAGAGGTCCAGGTTAATAGGTGAGAGGCACCTTTCGGAAGCTACCGAAATGCCATGGATGACATCACCGCATGTCTACCTGCAGAAACCGCAAGATATGATGAGCCAGCGAAGCGTAAGACTGCTCCAAAAATACTAAATCTGCCTTCCAGGGTAAAAACTCTTATCTCAAATAACAATTACTGACCAAGAGAGACAGACCGTCATATCAGTTTAGCGCTGAGCAGTGGTGCCCCCTTTCAAAAAGTAGGGTCCAAAGGAGCAAAGTTAATTTGGATCAAAGGATGGGCAAGTGGACGAGCCAAAGCAAGGTCATTCTGCAGGACCACACAGAGATGTGTGTAAATACAACCTTACGGCATGTGGGAAATGTTTTCTAGTGTGGTCTGATGTCGAGGTAGCGTGTATTCAATAACCCTCGGTCCCTCAGGCTGTTAGATCCAAATTTTAAAGAAAGCAGAATCCTCCTGTTTCTCTTTTACATCTTCCTCCACTGTAAATAACATCAATAATTTAAATAATTATTAGAATGCACTGCAAGCTGACAGCACACAGACGCACATTAGTATCGTCAACATCAGCATTCCTAGAAAGGAGCACAACTTGTCAGCTCAGCCAGGCGGAAAGATGTAGCTCAGCTGCAGAGCAACATGGAAACACAATTGACGGGCAGCATGTTTGCCGTCTCATTCAGATAGCAGGTTACAAAGGAAACTAGATCAACATAAAAACAGGCTGAGACGATTCTAATAGCTGTAATAAATAATTATTACCTTATCTCAGGCCTAAACCTGTGAAAGGTTCAGTCAAAGGTTATGTTGATTCATTACCTTCCTGATTCAATACTGCTGCTCTGTATTCCTTACATTTCTCCCTTCATCTTTCCTCACTTGCTGTCATTTATCCCGCTCTATACAAGTATCTCTTTCTTCCCCTCCAATCACCGTCTCTCTTCCCCTCTCCTCCTCTCTTCCTCTCACTGATCACTGCCCTGTGCATACTGTTGCTCTCAGGGGGGCCTAGCATAAGTAAGCCCATCAGAAGGAGCCCAGTGATGCATCTCTTTTGATCAGCACAGTTGCCACATTAGCATGTACCTCTGTGCTCTCCTGCTCTCCTACCCGTTCTAAGAGAGCTACCTGCCTGTCAGCGCCGCCGACCCACAAGGAGCCTCACCCAGGTAAGACAGAAGGCGCTTAGAGCCCATCTGAATCTTAATCACTAATGAACACAGGCTTGCTTCACTGGTGATGAGAGGAGAGAGAACCGCTCTTGTGATCTCACCGCGGAGACAGACAAAAGCCTTGTTGTGCATCTGTAATGTACTGTAAGGGCCTCTCGGCCGAACGAAGCACTGCAGACTCTGTGGAAACTAAGTGATACAAAGCAAGATGAGGTGCTGATTAAATACTAAGGTTTTCCAGTCCCAGTTGGGACACTGCATCTCAAAGGAAGGCTTATGAAAACATTCTTTTGCATTTTTCATTCAATGACAACAAGCTACATTAAAAAAAAAAAAAAAGTTTTTCAAGTAACACAAAGCCTGTTCGTATTTTAATCATCACATACAGTGGTCCCTTCATAGTTATACCAAAAACATGTGCTAGTTCGGGGGAAAACAAAACAACACATTTATTTATTTATTTTTAATTTTAGTACTATGAGTTAAAGTTTACTGTCTTTAAAACGTGGAGGAATTCTTTTTTTCCTCTTTTTTTTTTTTTTATGAGGAGTTGCGTTTGGCCCGGGTCTGGCCTAAGTCTGGATCCACAGCCGGGTGCCCTCTCACTTCTCTGCCACTTAATTAGCCCAGCCCTGCACAAAGGGGAGTTGGTCACATGGGCCCAATTTGGTCTGCTATAAAGTCTGCAAGGGCTCAACATGCATTACTTAGGGAGTATTTACATGCATGCTGCACAAAGGTAAGCGACTTTGAAGATGAAAAAAAAAATAAAAGGACACAGAAGTAAAAAGGAGAAAAAAATGAAATAAAAGGAGGGGAGCCTTAAATTCCAGGGAATTTTTCCAGATGTTGCACAAATATTCTGCTGAGGCAATCCAGATGTGCTCACTCTGTTTATTCCCTCCTTCTGCTCACTCTTCCAAGGACTTTGCTTTCTTCCCTGGCCTCTCTCTCTCTCTCTCTTTTTCCAACCCCTCTATCCCTTCCTCCTCCAAGCAGCACACATCTTTGTTCCCTGATAGTCCCTTTTAAGTGAGGGCTTTAATAGCCCCCACGGCACCTTAGCATCCACTAGATCCTGTAATAAACATCCACTCTCATTCTCTACAGTCCATATGTGTCTGTGTAGAGGTGTGTGTGTGTGTGTGTGTGTGTGTGTCACAGAGAGGGAGCTTAGCTGTCTCTTTTTAATCGCTCTTTGGATCAATTAACAATTAACTCTGTTACTAACAATAGCTGCACTGATGATGAAAAAAAGTCATGCGCTGAGTGAAGAAAGACCTAAATAAAGGCAACATGCTTCCTGCTTTCTTTTCCCCGACTTCACACTGATCTGTTTTTGTTTTTTCATTCACCCCCCACCCACCATCACCTCTCCCTTCACCTCACTTACATACAATCACTGTCATCTCTGCTGAGCATGCTCCTCTCCCACAGAGTGTGACCCAGCCACAACCCCTGACCTTACTTCTCTCAGACAGCGCACTGATTCCCAGCTGCTCCGCATATACCACTTCATGAATCAGCGCCGGGGACTCCACCCGCAGAACATACACACTGTAGCATCAGTTAATCATCCAAACGGCACACAAAAGCCGACATGTGCAGACTTGTACACAATGAAATGTGCATGCTCAACCACAGACAGATACCCCTTTTGGATCCTCAAATGTATTAAAAAGCGGCAGCTGTAACTCCGTCAGCTTATCATGGAAAACTGACATGAATCAATGTATATATCGGGGAAAAAAATGTATATAAAAGCTGAAGGCCAAGTGCATGCTTGCACACACAGATACATCTAAACAGTCGAATACTGCCCTGCCAAGAACAACAACTCAGCGCTCAGATCTGTTCTGTTTAATTGTCAGCCTTCTCCCGTTTCCCATTCTGGTCTAAAACAGAAGAAAGCATCCCAAATGATAGTTGAACTTGTCAGAGCCGTTCATGCAGGCAACTGTCAGCACTTTGGTATGCAGAACGCTGACGACAAAGACGCGGCCAGCACCTGCACGCCTGCCTGTCTCCGTCTGTCTAGTAAACCTGGTTGTTCAACTCTCTTCCCCTAAACGGCACAAACAGTATTCGAGATTATTATTCCAAGCAGAGATATAAAGTATATAATCCATTTACATTACTCTGAATGTTTCCCTTGGCTGCACAATGGGAGGGTTTTTTAATAAGCATTCAACTCGGTATCCACTTAATGCGCTTTCTCTGTTCATTCATTCCACTTTAGAGTAAATAAGTAATGTTGCTCGGTTAAAAAAAGAAAAAGAAATAAGTGCACCCGGCATTGTGGTCTCACCATGGTCAAGATGGGTTTATATTAGAGCAATTTAGTATGCGTTTCATGGCTGTCTAGTATTATGTGGCCTTATTGTTTTGCATTAAATGGTTCTGCGGTGTGGTTTTATTGCAAGGCCTGTCTGCAGAGCAAATTTCCCTTATGGGACAGTAAAATACTAAAATAGATTATAATAAATAGATTGAATGCTGTGGGTAAAAAGGGAGGGAACAGCCACCTAAGTGCCCCCGATGAAACATCACTTGTAGAAAAATGTTATGTTTGAAAGCACACAGTGCTATTTCAAAATGGAATAATTAGTACACCATGTCCATCTGTCTTTATGTGATATGAGTACCGCCTTTGTGTGCATTTTTTTTTTCCTTTCTAGATAGACAGCCCTCCCCCCCCTCCACTCTTAACAGCCTTCCACCTTCGCACCATTAAGTACATTCCTAAAACCAGACGGCTGTAGCATGGTCTGTAACCACAGGTGACAAAACCCTCCAGACTTCTGCACAATCTGCACATGTTCTATCTGTACGTGCACATGCATACAGGTGTGTGTTGTTAAGCCAAGAGGCCGCAGTGTGGGCGGATGTATGAACATGCTAGACCTGTAGGCGTCAACAAACAGTTAATCAGTCTTTCACTACCGGAGGCGGAGGAAAAACCTACAGAGGAACCCCCGCTATCTCATATGTTATCATTCTGTTCTTGTATCTTTCATGTATGAAAATACTGCAAAAGCTCTGACTTGTTAGACACAAACATATTTGCGTGTCTGAATCTGAGCTGACCTGTGCGGCTGTCTACTAATATTCTTCCCTATCTTCAGACTCATCAGTAATACAGACTGAAAGGTTGCTCCTACAATGGATCTGCTGTTTATCATAATTGCAGTCACAGCCTTTAATCTCGCAGACAGGTTTAAAGGGCCTTTGCAGAAGTTGTGCCTAAATCCGGTTCTTTTATTCTAAGGACATGAAAGTCGAAGAAAACTTCCTAATGCACGGTATCTCGAGGACGTGGAAATGCTCCAGCTGGACAGCAGCTTCAGCAATCCTCAATTCCAGCAGGAAATACTCCAAGGAAAAGACAAACAAAACGAGCTTCTAAAATAATAAACTACAAATTTCTGTGGGTAGCTGGCAAGACAGCACAGAAAAGCGCTTTTATTTTGAAAGATTTGTGCTGCGACCTCATATTCAGGGGTAATGAGCAGGGCAGAGGTTGATGCAAATGTGGAAAGCTGGTGAGTGTGGTACCGGGGCCCAAGTGTATAGAGTCCAGCAGTGAGTACAGAAAAAAACAATATCGCTCATGTCATTACCAACAACATGCTCATTTTCTGCAATTAAGGCTGCTCCGAATGCCGAGCATATTCATAGTGTTAGAGCTGGTTCACTGTTTCCAATGACCGCTGCTAATTTCCCAAAGAAATGGCCAATAAAAATGTAATATCATATTTGTCAAGTAAACAGAAGCGTTTGCTCTGATGCAACAGCACTAATTATTCATGAGCAGGTCTACTAACGTGATTATACAATGTGGTATCATATTGTTGAGGTGAAAATAAATACTGATGAACTTCCTAGTGTTTCAATTACTGCTAATGATGCAATTCCAAATACTTGATACAATGTTCCATTAATTTCCTCTAGAATTTAGCAAAAATTCTGATAAAAGCTGCTTGCAAAAGATGTTGGTGATCCTAAGGTGAGGAACTGCTAAACTAAAAAGGACTTATGTGGAGTTAATGAGTTTTCTTGGCAGGGAAGAAAATAAGCTGGGGAACTTTTTTTTTTTTTTTTTTGTGGGAATATTACAGTACATATTAATGCCATTTTTTCTGTTTAACACTGGCATAACGTTCTGTTACAGAAATTACTATCAAATCTAAGAGTGCTCCCAAAAATGTGTAGAAGGTAAAAGCACAACCTTAGACAAGTGAGTCACCGGCTATTATAAGGTACCTGCGTTTGCGCCCACGGGCCACGACGCCTTATTCTGTCTGGGTCTATTTTAAATTATGACTATTCGAATACAAGTTAATTTTCCAGGTATCAAAGCTTTTCTGTGTGTTCAAAGCAAGCACATACAGTTTCTTTCTCTCAGAAGACAAAATTACTAAGTTTGAAGTTTGAGTTGAGCTCGGCTCTAAATCTGAGTGCGAGTTTAGCTTCACTCGTTTCATTTCATGGCGGTACAAATCGCCACCTGGCTGGGAATAGAAAAAAAATAGGAACAAAATAGTTTTCAAAATTAAAATTTGAGAATCGTTCTTTTATGTGTAAGAGCAAGGCATGACGTAAACGCTGCTTCCCTAATCTAAAAAAAAAAATCAAAAACACATGAGAAATAAATTACATCCAAGCGTGTAAAATTTGTGATTTGATATTTATTAGTAAAATAATCAATAATAATGGGATCAACATTTTAACATAGGGAAAATATATATATATATATCCACATCTAATCCACCTGATTTTCAGTTCAGTGGTTAAGTCGTTACTGCTACCGTTGCACTCTGTCATTTCATGACTTTCACTGTTACTCTAAGTGAACCTCCTCAAACACACACACACTGTGTGTGGAGTGAAGCTGATAAAAGAATGGAGGTTAAAAACAACTTGTTACGTGAGCCTAGGTTCAATAAAACCTATATATATATTTATATACAGGACGTAATGTAGAAAAATATGGCCGGGATAATTTAGTCATCACTGCAGAGGACAGCAGTGTGGAGTCCGCTGATGGCTTCATGAAATGTTATTATTTTTAACTAGTTTGTGGAATACACTGCATCAGCAATTTCACTTTTCAGCCTACGGCTTACGATACGAAGTGTTCAAAGAGCACCAGTTGATAATTACTCCCTAAAAATTGGATTGAAACTGGGCAAAAACCCGCTATTGTTGTTATTGTTAGTGATGATGTCAAGGCGAGCCTCAAACTGAGTGTGTGGCAGAATGAAAAGTAACCATCACCTGTGCTTGTAGCATATGCAAACACAGCATTTAAACATTAGGTTTGAAACAAAGAGAACGGTACAAATGCAAAAACACGGATACCCGATGTGCACTTATTGGTGTGGAGGTGAAAATGGACATAACGCTCACCCTTTGCTCTCAAAACCGCCGCCATCAACTGACACCCAAACACCCACCGACACACAGTCATACTTGCACATACAGAGCACAACCAAGGTGTTTTGCATGCTGTGGGATTTCCATGGCCCTGTGCCCAGCAGTGCATGAAAGTCCACCCCCGTGGCATCTGGCAAGGTGACAGACATCGTAACAGGGTTTGGTGATGATGTTGGTGAGGAGAAAGGAGAGTGTGGGACGCGCTGGGACACCTCCTCTAGCTGCTCGCGACCTCAAAAAGAAACTGTGATGGAGCAGCATGAGACGATCGTAATTACCTCGCTCCGTGTGTGCTGTGGCGGCTTGTGTTTACATGCATATACATATTAGAAACATTTTATTGATCATGGAGCAAACAAATGGTAGTCCAATCATGTAACTAGGTATGATGCAGTGATCCATGGGGGGGGGGGGAGTAAAAAACCCTAAACAAATTAAACAATTTGTAAACAATAAATAATCGGTGGTTCTCGTTGGGGCCAATTACTATTGGCTTGAGGAATAGAGAGCGGGCACAGGGAAGTATAATGGCACGGAGGAGCACAGCATATCTAGGATTCACTCCATTCGTCCTCCCGAGCGAGCGAACACTCATCAAAGTGTGTGTGCTCATAGCATAATTAATAAACACATCATAACCGCTAAACAGCCAAGTTATTTTCATGCATTACTGCGATCACAGTAGAAGAGTCGACAGTTGTTTTCATTATTGCAAATATGCCAACTTGAGGGACGTGCGGGAGAGGACGGAGTAGTTAGCTTCTGTCAGCCCCCCCAATTTTCTCATCGCATCTTAATTTCATAAAAGAAGCCAAACATCCAGCGCGCTTTCTGTTTTTCCTTATTTTAATTGTTTTCGTCTCAGCGCGCATCGACCTTCTCATCCTTTTCGTATCCTTTTTTTTTTGTGATGCACACAGAACAGAGAGTTCTGGCTTGAGTAGGGCGAACCGACCTTGCTCTCCATTCGAATTATGAGTGTGATCTGGTCAAATCCCCACAGAGACTCCGTTTCCACTTCAAAAGAGTGGCTGTACGCACCCTGAATAATGCCAGCCCGCAGAAAAGCCATTCAAACACTCTCAGGACCTGCAATAAACCCCGAGACCAGTCGAGCTCACAAGATCGCAATACAGAGCACAAAAGTGTTCACAGCAACAGCCAAGTCTCTGGAAATCAAGAGTGCGGATGCAAATGGTGAAGTAGGTTTAACAAAAATTAAGCAGTTAGTGTCTATATGAATGATATATATGAAATATTCTCCCATTCTCATGCTCAAAATACTCCAGCACTCAAAGTTTCTGCTACTGTTTTTATATATTGAGTTTAGTTTTTATCTTTCGGCTCTTTGAATAAAACACCCGAGCAGCGGGTCAAGGTCACCGTGGATTCTGAGCACTCGTGAAGGTCATTTATCAGTCTTTCATAAAACAGACTCATCCTTAGCTGCACTACAAAAACATTAAATTCAATAAAATCTTTAAGATTCCTATCAAAAGAATATGAAACATAAAAAAAAAAAAAAGATCCTCAAAGAAAAAAGTTAAAGAAAATAAAGACTGCAAGCGACTGCCTTAAAACGTGCAAACGTCAGATTGAGCGCTAAAGGCAAATTCCTCGCATGATCAAGTATACGGGGAGCGAAGGTCAAGGTCTGTGGTGCAAAGTTCAGTGCGGCCGCAATCAATGAAGACCTCCTGTGAGCGAGGGGTTTCTTCCCCAAATAATTAACGAGCCTTCGAGTCATTCCATGATTTGTGCATTAGAAAGGCTTCGAGCACTTTCCGATTTGTACTATGTTTAGAACATAAACAAGTGCGGGCTGCAGAAGAGAGGTGAAGAGAGCGAGAGAGGGAGAGAGCATGACCGACTAAATATGCAGGGTTTTATCTGAAGCCAGTGCGGCTTCTTAGTCATGAAATATAATTGCTGATCAGCACAGATGTTCCATAAAGAAAAGAAAAAAAACAACAACTTAGTGGTCTACGTGTGCTCATAACTGAACATAAATCTATTTTTCTCTTGTATATTTAGGTTCTGATGACGGCGTGGGTGATGGGTGGGAAAGTGAAGGGCGGGCGCCTAGAAGGTGTGCACATTTTCTTTGATTTGCTTGAGTTAAAGGCCTTGTGGGTGAGATTGAGAGAGAGGGGAAAAAACAGAGAAAGGAGAGGGAGGGAGAGAGAGAGAGATGTCACTTTAAGCCATTAAGTCTTGCAATAAAACCCCTCCAATAAAAATGACAGCTGCAGCCCCTTTTTCCTCAAAAGGGGAGCAAAAGCATCACGAGGAACAAAAAAACTGGACGGCCGTAAAAGACAAACTTGGCCAAATGCTTTTGGCAGTGTAATTCCATCAGCCCGCTCCCACCAACACTACCCCACACACACACACACACACACACACACAGCTTTGCAGACACACAGCTCCTTGCAGTATTAGCTTTGTTCCTGAGTTACTGCCAGAAAAGGAATGTAGCGTTCAGACCCACCTCCTCAACCACCACCACAAATCTCACTTTTTTTCATCAAACACCGTGAACTTCACCGATTGTGCACATCTGTGACTTTGTATCATAGGGGTACCTTATGTTCCCTCAAACAGAAAGCACCAAAGAGTTGAGCTCCATTGAGCTCGGGAAAAACAACAAACACCTCTTTAGCAGGCCTAGGAGTGAGCAATCAGCCGCTTTTCAATAGTGTTAAGCTTAGTTTATGCTCGCCACCATGTAATGTGATTACAGCTGGCACACGGCGCACTTTGGTGCCACCTTGGCTGGTCGGATATCTTCCATTTTTTGAACCTTTGTGCACAGAAAAGCTGGCACAAAAGGCAACGGCGCAGAAGTGCTGCAACAACTGGAAAAGATGTGACTTTTTTTTTTGCAGAAAATTGTAGAAAAAAAACAAAACGGTGCTTATGTCTGAATCATTTCCTATCTCTACCACGACTCCAATGATGTAGTAGTGTATTTTTCTCAGCAGCGACACCTAGTAGGAAAAGAATGCAGCTAGTCTGTCTCAACGGGTTCGTGTGTGCTGTGATCAAAGCATCAAGCACAACCATGGCTTTAAATAAGGGTGTCGAATTCAGACACCAGCTTGGTTTGACGGCATGTCCGTCGAGCACGCCACAATATGCAGATGACATCAAATTAGTAAGAACCTAAAGTAATCTGCGAGGCAGATTAAAATTAGCAAAAGGATGATCTTCTTTAAACTGTCACGCATCCAAAGGAGATGAAACTTTTCATTTAATTTCAATAAAAACTCATAAATGACACTTTCGGCTGCTGCCTTATTCATGAGGGGTTCCCACAGCGGGTAGCACCGCAAATTTGATTAGAACTGATTTGAACACCAGGTGACCAACCTGACACGACCTCAAAGGCATGTGTGTCTCCTCCCAGGATCAAACCGGGGCTCTTTGGCTTGTTAGGCAAATGTGTAAACCACAAACTAATATAGTAGTCATTATTTTATTAAGATTTTTTTTTAAATTGGCCACTTACCAGATAATATGTTTCATGCGTCATCAAACAATTACACAATTAATTGTGAATTGAATTGGCTCTACATCTCATACTACACTTCTAGTAGTCTCTGACTAACTAATCAGGTTGGTTTTAGAGTGCACTGCATGCTATACCCCACCTTCTAACCTTCGAGCACTGGTTGAATTAATGATAAAGAAAAGCTGATATGACCAATAAAAACCAGGCGCACACACCACTCAGCCGGTGAGATTTCATTAAGAAAACTCCCCAGGTGCTGACGTATTTGCCACCAAATAATCAACAAAACAGACACTCAATACCTATAGAGCAAAAGGCTCCTTTGCTTTCACAGGAACAATGTTTATTTCACCGACAGACTGGCGGCCCAGTAATTCTCTGACGAAAGGACACATTCTCCTTTTAATGTCATCCGTTCAGTCTCCATACTTTATTGCCAGATATGAATGGAGGACAGTAGATAGTGGGATCAGGCAGCACATCGGCATACAGTGCTGAACATATGGCGCCAAAGAGAGGTGTCGTCATCACAGCCAGCAGCTGATCTATAACTGCAAAGTGTACTCTGTGTCATCTGAAACAGTTGCATATCCGGATTTCTAATGCAGTATGACAGATAATTACCCGGGGTAAGCGGTTAATCAATAAATTCAAGGACTTTGCAGATAGCGGCGTCCTTGATGTCGCCAATTAACAATTGACACTCAAGTGGACCTTTGATAGAGCAAGTGTAAAAATAAATGGCAATTTAAGGACAGACAGATTAAGACCATAGGCGATGAAGAAGTTGCTGATACAGCATGTAATGCAGCTTGAAGGGAAAGATGTGAGCCAACGCTGATGGGGAAAGTGTTGAGCCTTACACCGACCACATAGCACAGGCTTTCAGACACCGCTTTGTTTGGCCATATACGCTCCACGGGCCACTCTGGTGCTCAATTAGGTAAAGTGAAACTTGAATCACTTTCAGCATGGACACACAATACGCTGCACCTGTAATAACAGCCTGTCAGTGTGTGTCACACTGGCGGTTTAGCGTATTTCTGAGAAGCCACATAAAGAGCGCTGTGGCAACAGTGTCAGCGAGTGAGGCCTGTAACTGAAGAAAGCCGCCCGGTGCCTCAGAAGTCCCTGTGAATCTCCTTGGCGTATACAGGCAGCTGATGATATGTGTCAAGGTGTAACATGATGCCCCCCATGAAATTGCAGTAGACACAATAAAAAAAAAAGGCTCGCCTACAGGCTCTGTGCTCGTCTCTGGTACAGGGGACAAGGGTCTGCTTCATTCACTTTAACAAACTTACAGTAGCAGTCCAGATTAATGATTTACTTTGAAGTGCATTTGTGTGTTTTTAAGCTGGAAATTTAAAAGGATCCAACATTAAAAAGTAGACCTGGCCAAGGATCACCAACATGAACAAAAATGCATGCACTTTTCAAAAATATCTTGCAATAGCTACTAAAACTGATTACACCTGCATAAATGCCCTGCAGTGCTTTAATCCTCTATTCTCTGGAAAAATAAATGTGACTAATGCTCTGTTAGCACAGTGTGCTCTTAACTGGAAAACGCACCTCCTTAAAAACTCAACGCACACAGGTTCCCGCACCTGTGTCACCTGTATGTAAAGTAAAGCTGCTTGTAATCTTTATCTGAGCACAGAGGCCGACAGAGCTCAGGCAATTTTGGGACAGTTTTAAGCGCAAGAGTTAAGTTTTACGCTGCCAGCTCAAACCACAAGTACAGACGGAAGTAAATTTAGCCGCGAGGTAAACCAAGTCACGTGAAAAAGAACGCATAGTAAAAAAAAAAAAAATAAGTTTTTTTTTTTTTTCTGTTTTCATTATGGGCTGCCACTTTAACACAACGCGCCGCTTGACTTGCACAGCGCAAGGACTGGGCTGCGTTAACTGGGATAACACACCGCACAGCCCCGTAAAAGTTTCTGTTACCTGCTAACTGGCGCAAACGCGTAAGAGTAAAGCATTTTTCCCCCTTATCAAACTTACAAAAGTGTGGGCGAATAAAGTAAAAGCGTAAACTTTGCTTGTTTCTTTGTTTCTTCTTTTTTTTTTTTAAGTTGATTTAACAGCGGCGCACGCGAGGAACGCGCACTACTCCGGAGAAATGTCACTCTGAGCTGATGACATTTGGCCGCGATACAAACAGCTGAGTTATAAGTGCAACACAGCGAGTATTTATCTACTTTGACTCAAAAATAAAGTACAGGTCCATGTCGGGATAAAAGCCGCGGCCGCTCCGGCACATCAACAGCCCCAAACGTGTTGATGCGTTTTGGCAACTCGCTCCACGCGCTGTCAAAGGAGGAAAAAAAAAAGGGGGCAAAATAAATAAATAAATAAATAAACGCAGCGAGAGGACACGTTTCACACTAATCTACCGAATGCAAGTGCGATCAAAACTAGCGCGTTCATATTAAAACGAGGCAATGTCATTAAACAAACAAACTTACCCAATGACAAGAATGGTTTGGTTTCCATGTCTGACTCGTAGATTAGCTCATGCCAGCTGAAACGACCGCGTTTGGGAGTTTTTTTTTTTTTCTTTTCTAAAGGCGGCTGCTCGAATAGACCAGACCAGATCAGGGCGCTGCTGTTGCGGGTGCTGCTGCTGCTGCTGCTGTTGCTGTGGACTTCTCGAAGAAGACAGAATTTGCTCAAAGCGGTAAAAGTGACAGATCGATGTCTGATGGTCTCAGAAGATAACCTAATGTCTCTGCCGCTGTTTGCTCACTCAGCTGCTGCGCTCACACTCCTTTCCTCTCCCTCTCGCGCTCGATGTACAACTCCAACTACTGGATCTGCACTGCAAAAGGGACCTGCGCAGGGGGTACTCCTACAAACGTAGACCGGGGCTGCAGCGACACGGATAGAAACGGGAGCTTTGCTGTGTGAACTTTGAAATTGGCAGCGCGTAAAGAAGGATGAGGAAGACTGCACAGTGCAGAATATAAACTGCCGACCAATTTCCTCGAGGTTCAAGTTTTCGAAATCAAGTGGAACCCGTTCAGCAGCTGAGTAGCAGCTACTTAGTCTTTCCACTGCTTATCTTATGTTATTTTAACCTGGTCACACGTGTTGGACCTCGGCTATTGGCTCAGCAGACACATTTTTCAACTGCGTTTACTCACTGCTCAGGAGAACACGAATTGAAAACGTGAAAATCACATTAAGCTGCACAGCGGGTAATTTTATCTAATCAAAGTCCCATCTCAAATCTGCTTTTACAGATTTAAGTCACTTTTTTGGAACTCTGTTAAGACAATGCACTTATTTTACGTGCATCTTTCATTGTTCTATGCATTCAGATGAAGCCTGAAAAAGTCACCAAAGCACTGGAAATTATCCATGCGTCAAAGCCATATATTTCTTTTCTGCCATTAAATGCTTAACAGATCATTTTTTTAACCAGTCCAAGAGGAAACTGAGTATCATTACACACTCCAGCTCCTAGCAATGAGTTATTATATATACATTGTGAGAGCCAGTAACAAAAAAGAAAAAGAAAATGGGGAAAAAAATCCAAGAACTTTGCACAGTTGCACACATCAACACTTTTAAACCCTTCCACCGTACATCTGGTCGTATTTATTAAATTCCTACTGTAATTTTCCAACAAGGAAAAAAAAAACATGGAAAGGACAAATTATGGATTTATCGCAGATACAAAAAAGTTTAGGGCGGATTCACAGAATCCTCTCTAGGCTGTAGCTTTTCACCAAGCAGTAGCACACTCATTTGCATAACCCTCACTGCATTAGCCCAATGTGTAATCTAGATCATTCCTCTGTTATTGTTCTTGGTGCCATATCTGTGCTGCCAGTCGATGCCTAATTCATGTCACATTCACCTTGTGCGCTCCTGCTCCCTCTTAACACTCGCACATGAACGAGGAACATGTTTCAGGAGGGCGAAAAATGTCCTTTCTTTGGCGCAGATTGAAGGGGGAGTAGCTCAGATGCAAGCTTTGCATTTTCCCTTATGCAGTGGATATCTGAGCGATGGAGTATAGGCGTGCGCCTCCTGCAGCCATCCTCTAGGCCTCTGTGATGAGCCTGCTCCTGTTAAGAACTTGGAGGTGTTCGCCATGTTTGCACTGAGGCAAGATACATAATTAATGCAATGCATGGCACATCAAGGATCAAAGGCACTTGTGCAAAAGAGAGAAAGAGAGAGGGAGAGAAATTAAGTCTGACTGGGCACTGATTCAAGGTGTGTTTGTGCACGTGTGTGAAAGAGAATGTGTGTGTTTCTGTGTACAGCTGCAGAAGGGGGGAAAAAAAGGTGTTCTTTGTGTTTGTGTGAATATTTCTGTCATTTTTCTTGCACATTATGCAAACATGGCTCTATCTGATTAATATTGATAACTGCTTAGGATGTTAAGTGAGTTGACTGGGTGAATGCTCATCAGAGGGGGCTGGAGAGAGCAATTGGGCATCCTATTTGTACTTAGCTGAGTAGACAGTTTTGCCTTGGGCCGTCACTGTGTAATATAAGACAGACATAACGCGGTCCTTTTAAACACCTCGATCAGGCCGGGTTCTCTCATCTTCCCGCTAGACCAGGCTATTTAATCCTCAACTTGGGCTGTGATTAATAGCAGTTTGACCTTTCACCTTCATCCATATAAATTCTCTGGAGGCTGTTGTGACTCTTTCAAACATGTCACACCTCTTCTCCCAGAGGCCTCGAGTCTACACTTTCCTCCAAATTGCAATATCTCTTGCCTTAGTTCTCTCCTCTTTCCTCCTGCTTCTGTTTCTCCACTTTATGCAGTGTGTTTGGACCTCAGGGGACGAGAGACCACCACTGTTACAATACACTCTGCTGTGGTTGCTTTGACAGCCCCCCCACCCCCTCCCACTCCCACTCCTCTTTCTCCTTCTCTTGAAATGAGTGATAAATGAGACAAGGTCCTTTTGGTCTCCTTTATACTTTGACCATTCACAACAAGCTCATCCATAAAAGTTATTAAGGAATCTTTTAGTGGCAATGACAATGGCTACCAATGCTGAAGCATGTTCAGATAATATAGTTAGATTTCATTTTCAAAGTGCAGAGCCATTAAAATCTCAGAAATGATTAATGCTGAGAAATATTTCAACATCAGCTCCTGAAGTTCTGAAATCAAATAAATATTTTAGGAATATATATA
>JAVDPK010001425.1:167083-180416 GCA_034780415.1 Cichlasoma orientale | reverse complement strand
TAAGAAGCAAGCAGTCCCACAAAAATTTGGCATTCTTATCTGGAGGAAGTGAGATTTCTCCTTTTTAATCTGACTCCACTTAAAAGTGACCAGTTGATTGAAGACAGAGGAAAAAGATGTGCTACAAGGAACACAAAAGCATTTTAGATCATTAGCCTGTTTGCTGAGGTGTTCAGCATTGTCTGCCCCGAGGGAAGGTCTTGATCGTCACAGCCCCGGGTTCACATTCCTTAACCCTCGGGGTCAGGGCTTTGTCTGAGGATAGCACTGAGGCAACTTCCCCTGCGGAAATCAACAAAAGCAGCTGACACGCTGAAGGCTGGAGACGCTCACAGAGGCAGGAAGAAGTAGCGCTGCACACAAGAACTAAATACATGGTCAATTTTGGCTATTTTCTCCTAATAAGAAAAAAGAAAAGAAAATTGTAAGGAAATGTGTGAGAGGATAGCACCAGAGTGTGTGTATGTTTGAGGACTGCATGTCCATCCTTTATATATCTGCTGACCACTTCAGAAGTGTGAAGCGGCTGATTTTCATTCATTTCTGTACAGTGTCAAAATCAATAATCAGCCATGCTTATAGTGTGTTGCATATACAATATCATGAATTTATATCAATATTACTGTTGGGCAGTTTGAGAAATACTAATTTTTTTATTATCTTTTTAAATTTTACCTTTATTTTCAAGTCAGAAAGCTGTTTTTTGGTCACCAGATTCAACGATTTCCATCAATTTGGCAGACATAGTTTCAATCGGTTTATCCTCACTCCACGTAAAAAGGAAAGGAACGAGAAAAAGACCCGAGTTATAATAAGCATTCCTTGATGAAGTGCACGACCAAAAAATGATGAATGTAGACGGTGGCTGCTAAAATGTTTTGCAATAGTTACATTTAAAGGGTTTGCCAACTGTGTGGAGTGGTGCTGACCAAAGGATCTATTTATTGTGACATAATATGCAAAAAAAACCCACCCCAATATGTTTGACTGATAGCAGCTATGTTGCAAAATACATTTCCCCTGCAAAGCACAAATGAATATATAAACCTATTTTGAAACAATCCCTGGGTTTCCGCGGTACGCCTGCAGCGCCCCTTTCACCTCATGTGCACATCGCCGGTTTTCGCACTCTCTTTTCATTTCATTGGGGTAGATAAAAGCTTTGTGGATATCAGCCCATCAAATCAAACTGATAGATGGAATGAGTCTAGGCATAGGTCCAAGAAATGGTAGTTTAAAGAAAAAAAAAAAACAGTATTTTCCTAAATTATTAGAGCACATTCTGCTAAGGGCTGTTATCAATACTAAACATTACATCAGCTCTATCACTGTTTCACCACGCAGGGTTTTGAATGCTGCCACAGGCAGATGAGACTCCCTCAGTGGAACAGTCTGAAACAGGCATGCATCATCCTTTAATATCATATTAAAGCGAAATTGGCTACATTTAAACAGACATGATGATAAATCTCATAAGCAGTTGGCCGAAGCGGGTTTTATCTTGGCGGGGAGAATCACCTTCCCCGAAGAGCATCATCTTCTCACCTGCGATTGAATCCAGCGTTATTGCGTGATGATGGAGCTACTGTGCTCCCGGAGCTGACAGACTGAGAGGTTAAATTATGGCTGTGCAAAGGGTTGAAGGTGTAGTCAAACATTTCTTTTTTTTTTTTTCTTGTTTCTCCTTCTTCTTCTTCTGTTACGATCTGGATGAGGATGGTTGAGGTAAGAATATAGATGTTTCTTTTCAGTGATAAGTTTTGATTATTTTCCAGTAAAATCTGAGAAATATGAATTTATCTTCTCCCCTTGAAACACATTAGTAACAGATGTATGAACTGTCATCTGCAGGATGTCCCGTTTCCAGCAGTAATCCATCTAAAGAGAAAACCCGTCTCCTTTTGTGCGCAGAAACCAACAAATGCGGCTAAAAAAGTATCTTCACAGGCTTATAAAGCTGATCTGACACAGCCATCTAGCTCAGTAGTTATATTACAAAAATATTGCCAGTCACACTGTGCTGTTGTTTGTTGCTTGCAAGGTTAATATTCAATGAACTGATTTTACAAGAGGAATTTTTTCAGTGTTGCTATTTTGCTTTGCAACGCTTGGCTGCTTTGCGTTGCATTGTTGCTAGTCCTGCTTCCTAATCCTGCTTTGATTTGCAGCATTGTGACTTCCAATCAGAGCACATCCTGCAACAAAGCAGGTCCCACTCAGTTTGAGGGATCTGGAGGTGGGGTAAGTTTGGCTGGGTAACAGTCTTTTTAATCTTTGTGACAAATAAATATTAATAAATATTTAGGTCTAAAGTTGGGATTTACTTTTACAAATTATTTAACATGGCTATAATCCTCATGGAAACCTGGACTTATTGGTCGCTAGATGTGTTCTATGTGACTTCCTTTCCAGTCAGTACAGTACAGCTGACTGAGAGTGTGACACTGTTGGACTTCAGCTGGGTAAACACTCCCTACTGAGGCCAGAGATCTTGTGTACACACAGGGCACAGCGCACGTTCAGAGGGGGGTCTCCCAGCCGCTGTGAGGATGGATGGTATAACAAGGCCAGAGTCCATGTGGGCAGAACAGTCAAAATATGACGAGAGACCACCCCATCTGCTGAAGCCATTAAGCCCTCATGAACAGATACCGGCTTTGGTTAGGCTGCGGATGTAGCCGTTCCACACCTCACGCCTGCATATACATGCCTCTTTACAAAGATGCAAAGGCACACGTAGCACGTCAAGAGATCCTCAGACCCCAGTCAAGGAAATTGACTCAATGGTGCTTGAAAGAGAGTCATTTTCACTGAAAGCAACATTAGAATGAAATGGTGTAATAGGACCCCTCTTCTCTGGCTTCCTGCACGCTCACCTTCAGACCAGTGCCGGCAGTGGCAGCTAATAATAAACCTCTGTGAGTCAGCTGTGGCTGATGTAATACTGATAATACATTTTTATTTGCCAAAATAATAATAATAATATATATACAAGAAAATTTTCAGTAAAATTTGTACATTAGTCTAGCGGCCCCAGCGGCTATGGAAATTAAAGAGAAAAGATTTCAGTGCATTCTTGTCTCAGGGCGTATCGTAATGCAATTTTGACAGAGGCCTCCTGTGTCTCCTCAGTGGTGTCCTTTGGCATTGGTGCAACAGTAACTCTGCTATTTGCAAAATATTGAAACGGGAGGGACAGATCAGTCTTAGAAATAGCCCCAACCCCCGTGTGCCAAGGAAAACATACCAAAAGACATTCAAGCAGCTTCTTCACAGTAAGTAGCTGCCTAAGTACACAGAAAAATCATTAACTCTCTTCAATATAATGCATATAATGAAATGATAATAATGAAGTGCACATACTGTGAGTAAGCAATATTGACCAAAATATGCTTTACTTAAAAAGGGGGAAATAATAATAAGTTTAAATATATTTGTTATATTGTATTCTAATATTTTATTGTAGATATTGCATTATATAAAAAGTTTTTTTTAAGATTAACCAAGTATATGCCATGTATCATAAATACATGCTTTTGCATTTATATAAACCAAAACTACTTGAAAATAGAAAATTTTAGACAGACTTCCTGTCTTCATAGACACGCATGCGTTAGGAGGCATGTAAGAGAAACAAATGCACTACTGTTTTATGTACATAATTAGTCCTCTCGATGCACAATTTTACATTAAATTATACAGATATGTACATTACACTGATGTGTATAATGTTATGTTGAGGGGTAATTGCTTTTTTTTCCTATTATGTCCAGTTATGGGCAAAATATGAGTTATTATTTGATACATCATACTGTTCTATAATTCCTTGGCAAACTCTTCTGGATCATCATCATCCATAGATTTATGCATCACTACAGTAATCTAACAAAAAATTAAATTGGTAGCTATAAGCCGGAGGCCATGACTTTGACTAACTGGCTAATTTTACACAGTTCTTGCTTGTGAAAAGCATTTTTTTTTTCCCCCTGAAGGAATTCTGGCATTCTTCAAAAGCCATGGAGACCATAAGCCAATCAGTATAACTGGCTTTCATTATTCATGTTTTGATTCAGTTCTGACGCCAGCTACGCGTACGCACACTCACACACACACACACAAAAATTCTTAAACGTGTCATTATAACGTTAAAAATTAAGAACACTGTGAGGCCTTGGCACAAGTAAGAGTGACTCAGCATAGAAGAAGTTATTCTACACAGTGAATATATCCTGAATATAAAAGATTCAAATGTCAAATAAGTAATAAAGAAACATTTTCAAGAGTTTTTATTTAAAAACAGCTTTATCTTGTCAACAGTGCTGCTGGGGAGCTGCCTTTCCTTTGCACATTAACTGCCTGTGAACTTCGAGCCTAGTGCTGGCCGTGTGTGTGTGTGTGTGTCTGAGCCACACTCTTATTGTGATTTACAACTCCTCTTACACTCTCGCCTTCTGTCTGCTGGTCAACTGCCACAGTAAAGGCAGCTACAATGAACGGCTACGAAGAACCATAAATCTGGACACTTCCTACCACTGTCTCCCACTTCAAGGGGAAGCCTGTCCTGTTGCAAACATGATTAACCCTCTTCCTCCTTGTCCACACCCCCCGTACACAGCTTCCAAGCTCTGTCCTCTTTTCCCCCAACAAGAGGCCCTGCTGCAGGGAAAAGCAGGGCCTCCTTCACACCTCTGAGGCAAGGAACCATCCAGATTTGCCAGTCCTTCCCTATCCACGAAATAACTAATAATGTTAGACTTTGGCTGTCAGTTGTTAAAAATGAAAAGAAACGAAACCCAAAAGTTGAAATTGTTTTAACAGCATGTCTGTGCACGAATGAAAGCATGGAAAACTCATAGTCTGAACTTTAAATAATTTAAAACTGCAGGTGAATAAATAATAAAAAATAATGCAAAAGTAAACAAAACGGTTCATCTGAGGATTTACAGTATTCCGCCCCTGCAATATGCTAGGTATAAAAACCAAAGCCTTTTATTTTCTTAACTTTTCTCCCAATGACAATTTAAGAAAAAAGTTTTCAAAGGGCTTTAGAACCAGAGGACTTCTTCAAGATGAGTGAAACGATATTCCCAGCATGCCAATTTGCAGCTTAGTAAGGAGGTTTGCTCGGTGCAGGGAGGTTTTCAGAGCCGGAATAGAGACGTGTTGTCATTGAGCTGCCCGCATACATCTATGAAATTTCAGATGAAAAAGGGAGGAGGGTGTGCTGTCAGCAGCAAGCAAGTCCTTCAGTGAACTGGGGCAACAGACCATAGCACGAGCCTCCAGCTGAAGTCCCAGCCTGTACAGTCTACCCCTGCCCAGAGGAAACGCACACGCTCATAATCATCCCCGTGCGCACAAAAGGACACACGCAGGCTAACTATACGGCCACCTGCCTGCCGACACCCACGCACGCACAAAGACACACATGCACGCTCGAACGTACGCATACCCACATGTGCACTCATTAATAATGGAGAAGCACGCACAGATGCTTGATCTCTCTGCTGTCAGTCAGGCTTTTTCATATTGGGTTCCAGTTGAGGACACCGATGTAACATTCTTTGCAAAAGTTTGCACGGCCAGTCGAGCTGTGGCTGTCAAATTTAGTTGAATTCTGATAAGGAAATATCAAATATCATTAAATAAATAAATAAATAAACAAAATACACTTGACTTCTCATGACAAGTGCCAAATTATTACAGCGGTATGGCTTGTTGGCTGGTTAATAATTAGTTGGTTATGGAAGATTTGATATATATTGGTTGCATTAAGCAACGGCCTCTATCAACCTGCGTGGCCGCTCTGAATAATACTACCAGTTCAGTAATTCCGTTCAGCTGTTCCTTTATTCACAGTGGGTCACCGCAGCAGGTAGCGCCGCATGTTTGATTTGGTAGATTTTTCTTTTATGCTGGGCGCCCCTCCTGATGCAGCCCCGGAGGGATTTGTGTCTCCCTCTGGGATCAAACTAGGGATCTTTCACTCTGTTAGGTAAATGTGTAAACCATATGGCATTTTAACTAACGTAAGCTAATGTTTAACATTTAAGTTTGCGTAGAAGCTTTTCTTCAGACATATGTTTTATATCAGGATATATCTTTTTATAACAGAGCCTAAATACAGCATTGTTCGTACTGTTTCCTGTTTGTGAGCATTCTGTGGAGTGCACTCAACAAAAATTTTAGACTGCAATAGTGCATCGTAAGAAAGCATATGCACTATGAATTTTTTCTCATAAGTTCAAAATATAGGAAATCCTGTGTATTCTACTGTAGATACTGTATACTACAGACAGCACAGGACTAAAGAGTTATGAGGTGACCATTATACAACATCCAAGTATGACCTTGAGGAATAAAAAGTTTAAAAACCTTGCTGTAGTGTGATATTTAAAAATTTGGTTCTAAATTTTTCAAATTATTTTGGTAATGCTAGTACTGCCATTCCACTTTATTTATTTAGTTTTTTTATTTTTATTTGTGAAACTTTAAAGTGCTAAGTAAGATGATGGTGATGGTGATGGTAAACAAACAACGTAATCTCTGTAAGTGGGTGTTTCTATTGGCCTTCCAGGATTTCAGTATCATATAAAAAGCTCCAGAGCCCTAATGAATGTCCTTTAGCACATCCATTAGTGCAGTTGTTAAGACCAAAAACCTATTATCAGGATGCCGAAACAGAAAGCAAACATGCGAGCATGAGTGATTCAGTGTGCGATGGACATCCTGATCACTAATTCTCACGTCCCTTTTTCCTTTATAAGTATGTCCTAGTGTTGCTAGTTGTGGGTAGTAGAGTCACGCTCCTCTGCTGTCTAATATTTTGATTAGAAATTAGCCCACGCTCCCTCTTTACCACCGTTCCTTTACTAACAGGAAAAACACTGATGCCACGAGCCCATTAGCCATATAATGATTTACACTCAAAGGGCCCAAGAATGAGATGCCACCTGCTCCCCTTCCTCCACACCGACATCTGAAAGCACGATGAGGTCATTATGTCATTATTACGATAATGTCGTCAATGAAGTCCCAACCCCGGTAACAACACCTGTTTGATGCACCCCAAGGGGACATATACAGCAAACAGCTGGCATCTTTTATTTATTTCCTCTCAGCTGGAATGTGTGTGTGTGTGTGTGTGTGTGGGGGGGGGGGGGCCAAAATAAAGAAATGACAGAGTAACAGTGTTTATGCAAATCTCATTTCACATGCGTCTTGTGTCCTGCCATGCTTGCTTGGCAGCGCACAGCTGAGATTGCAGGGCGAGTGACAGCACATAGGCTTAATATGAGTGATTTCCTCTGTAATGATAATGCGATTGCGCACACTGTTTGTGGCAGGCACAAAGGGGCACATTAATAAGAGAGGGCTGGAGTTAATGTGCGATCGGGCACGCAGAGTACATATATTAAAACGTGTTTTACTTCAAGGGCGGAAAAACAGCCTGCTGTATTATTTCTCACATTGCGTCACTCTGGTTCTTACTCCCTGTTGTTTGTCTTGTACGCCTCTCATTCTCTCTCTCTCTCTGTAAGAACTGTCACGTGCAGGATTTCCAGCATATTATAAGTGAAGTGTACAGTAATGTTGTTGGAGCCATTCTGGTGAAAACAGCTGCCTACTGCTGAGTCTGGAAGCAATGAAATGAAATAGTAGGTAAAGCAATGGAATCTTACTTGATTCTAAGCCCTTTCCAGCATTACATGCTGCCCTTCCATTCATCCATAACTCAAACTGCAGCCACAAAATCAAAAACATGTTTCAGAAAAGTAAAAATCCCGGGCACAGGTGAAAACAAATTCTATTCAGAATCATACTGGCCAAGACATGAACGGAATTAATTTAGAATTTACAGCTGAGCCTTCATCCTTACGATTCTACCTTATCAATAAAGTTCTTGGTAATTCAGTGAAAGCAAACTCAATTGTAGAGAAGTGAATTAAATGAATATCAAAAAGCACTTGTGTACCACGTCTCGCTGAAGATCCAGACACAACCTCGACATCAAAGCGTCGCCCTTTATGCTTCCACTTGTTGGACAGATACCTCTACTCTGACAGCACTGCTGTCATTTACATAGCACACCAGAGAGACAGAATCAAAAGCAGACACATCAAAAAGCTGCCAAGAGCTTTTTTTTCCTCCCCCCCATCATTTCATTTCTGCCTTTCCAACCTCGCTCTCCTCACCCCGGCTCCTAATCATCAGCCAAGCAGATTAGCATGTCACTGCTGGGTATCCAGTTCTCCTTCAGAGGGGCCCCAATTTTTTTTTCTCTCTCACTCTTTCTTTCTTTCATACTGGGGAATCAGCCACTTCATCAGAGTATGAGGGAGTCACCAGTCAGCTAACTTCATTGTACAGATAGGGTCAGGGGCAGGTCAGCTCCCAGGCTTGTCCAGAAAGGATAGGCTCTGGCCTGGCTTTGCCCTGTGCTCTGCAGTCCCTCACCCCGCCACCACCACACTCCTTAGCCTGTCCTTATCTTCAGCTGCCCCACCTCCCCACTCTGCGCCCTCAGGACCTGAGACGCTTTGGAGGTCAGCAGCCTATTTGCGAGGACACTTGGCTCTTCACAGGGGGTGAGATATCCTTTACAAGAGCTCCTGTCATCTGGACAGTGACTAATGAAGCCAACTTGGTGACAAGTACTGATGAGCAGCCCCAGGCTGGTTTGGGATCCATTGCTCCACAGCTAATGAAACCAGCGGTAGTTGTGGCTACCTGACTCCTCTCTAGGCAAATATCTAGTGGGGGGTCACTTTTAGATTCTAAGGTCACAAACACGTCTGCTTTTCCTTATTAATAAAGCTCAGATTTGTGCAGTCACCAGCAACAAGTAGCTTCTGCATTTATAGAAACACTGGGTTCCCATGGCTTGATGCCTCATTGGCATCCACACAAAGACGTGTGATGAATGGGCCCAAAAGGGCTGATAAAACATTAACACAGACAGTTAGTCTGATGGGAGCAACATGATAGATTTAAACATGACTCGGTTTGTGTGAGGCAAATGTCTTTCTTGCGATTTCTCAGTACAAGGGAAAAGGCAGCACAATATGAGCTTTGAAAAAAAAAAAAAAAATTAACCAGAACAACGTGTCGTCATGTCGAGGTCTCATTATTTAATGTGTTTGTGTTGTGTAGCTCATGCATGCTGGAAAAAATGACAACGTGTGGCATCGGAGGTGCAAAGCTGGACCCGGAGCAGTCCTGCTCCACCTCTGACATCAAGTCAACTGGGGCAGAAACATTCATTATTCACAAGCTCCATGCATGAATTATGTAATGCGATAGGTCATTCCCAACACTTTAGATGCAGCCGTTTTAATTGAAAGCAAATACGCGCTGCCAGAGAGCAAAGTTATGTAAAGTAAACCAACTCCACTGGTGGAAAAAAAATTAATACTGTATGGTGTGCCTTTCTCCAGAACTTCATCTTATTTACCAATAAAACCCCCAAACATGCATTTTAAGTCAGATGACATATATTTTTCATTAAAAGATTTAAAAAAAACCCCCACATCTATAGTACTTTATAAAATACCATATATATGAAGTTTACCATCTAAAGGGAACTTTTCACAAGGGATATAGTCCTTCTTAAAAATTTTAAATGAGATGAAGTGAAAGTGTAAATGCGTCTCTCTGACAAGCTTAAATAACCTTGTGCAACCCAAATGAGGAAGGCAAGCTTTGGCCTGCACTCTATCTTGCACTATCTTGCATGAGACCAGTATTTTAAATTAAATGCAATGTAAAAATAACAAAAATAAAATGCATTGTCTGATTGCACTCCTGCAAACATTGGGGAATTTCGTACACAAGGCAAGAAGAGAAGCACACAAACACAACTGCACTGACTATAAAATAACTTCAACACAAACGCTGAGTGGCCATCTGCAGATTCAGCCAGCTGACATATACGTCAGCTGGCTGAATCTGTTAGAAGCTGTAGAAGTCAGAACTGAACCATCTGCGCAGAATTTCAAAAGCGATGGACTCAACGTTCAGTGTGCAAATAAGTCTCCCTCCCCGGTGTTCTTTTCCACTCAGTGTTTTCTCATAATGTGATTTATCAGAGATGGGATTTTAGTCTTTTGTGTCTTTGGTGTTGGGGGGGTTTATTCTTAAATGTACCACCTTCTAAATATATCTGGTTTTCTAAAGAGGGGAAGAAGAAGAAGAAGAAGAAAAAAAACCCAGCACAGTCTATCCTCTCCCCTTCCTCCACACTCTCAACCTGAAGCGCTTATAGCTCCACATCTGGGATGAGAGAGAATATTTAATTTCAAAAGATTAAAAAAAAAAAAGAAGTGTCAGACCCTGTGCTGCGCATGCAGCCGGGGAGGCCACGGATTGCTGCTGTTTCTCTTGTGCTTGCCTGCTGTGAGCTCATGGGAGGGAGCCGGACTTATTCTTTTGTTTTGTTTTTGTTTGTATGGAAATAATTCAATTAGTCAGAGACAGACTGTAGAGATATTCGGAGGGGCTGGAGCCCTTTGTAGTCTTTTTTTGCTATACCAACAACTGTATTTGTTTAATTTATTCCCATTTTCCTGCTTTGTTCATTGTCTACAAGCAGTTGATCCATATGTGCTGAAAAAATATATGTAAAGAATGACTTACTCCACAAGATGCTTTACCAGTTTATTGCTTGGAGTGATTATCTATTCTGTAGGCACTTTCTGTAAATGGATAATAACTCAAATCCTTGGAAGCCTGTCGTTGCCTTGACATCCCATTCTCCACCCATCTCCTCTAAGGCATACAGAAAGAAGAGAATGTACAACATTATTTGTTCCCAGCCACATGGTTCAACCCTGACCCCCTCGCACTCTAAATATCTCTCTGTCTATTACAGACTCTTCTAATACACAATCTAATGCTCAGAAATATAAAAGCTGAAGTTGTTACATCACATTTCCTTTGTTCTTATTTTTCAAAAGAATGGTAAGAAATGGAAAGAGATTAGCTATAATACAGAGGAACAGTAACATGTGCACAAGGACTTTTGGACAAAAACTAATCATGTTTTCTGTGATAGGATCCAGAGAAGAACCACATGGCAGAATTTTAACCCACTTTCTTTCTCCCGCTGTCCTCTCACTAAAGACTGTGCCACAGCGAGGGGGCGAAGAGAATACAGACCTTATAGGATCGTTCTATTTAAATTCCCCTAGAGTTTGACTCAGGCTTTTGTTTGCCATACGGTGTTTGCTCATTGTTGGCATGCAGTGTCCTACAGTATATACTGGGTTTTCAGAAAAAGAGCAGCCATGCAGAAAGAACTGTTCTATTCAATATTCTGCAAACTGAAACCACCAAAACCGCACATCAAACGTATGGAAAATTCCTCTGAAGTGTGACAGTGGACATATAAATGGCTGGTAAGTCTGCACCAGTGAATTGGACTGAGACGAGGCGGTGTGTGTGTGTAGGGGTGGAGGCCTCGTAAAACTCATGGAAAAACTGCTCCTGAAGGTTCCTGTCACATACAGTACAGCTTACATAAAAGAAAGGTGCAAAAAGAGGGGGATTTTTTTCTTGTAGTTCCCTCTTATATATCCTCGTGAAAATAGATCGGCTTTTCAAGTACTGAAGAAAGAAAATGCCACGATATCTGCACATTTGTACACAGTGGGATTGTGTTTCTTGAGTAGACTGGAAAAAGAAAACATTTCTTGTAGGTCTTATGAAAATATATTGACGTATTGGTCAATCAGAAATCATAATGACAGACTTCCTGAAACATGGCTGCACTAGTTGTTCAAACGGTGTATGTAAAATAATCATACTGAGCTCTGGAGACCCTAGACACACAGAGGAGTATTAGTGAAGTAAATAATGTGTGATTTAACTAATAGATATGAAAGAATAGGTCGTCCAACAGAAGGTGCACCCACCATGGTCATTTTCTTCTCACTTTTATTGTCTCGTCAAAGACCGAACGGCTATGCAGGGTGGAGGTGTTCACGTTGTGCTTGAAAATCAGTGACCATAACTCCATCCACTCACACAGTCACGATCTCAGCGCAGTAAGAAGTGCAACAAGAAGACATGTAGAGTCTTTGTGCATAATTACAGCTGAGATGGATGTTCTGTCTGCACCCAACTGCTCCCGCCCATTTTTCTTACTGATGAACGAGGCAAGGAGACGACACCCTGTCATCTGCTGTGTTGCTACTGGTAGCAACAGTAAATCTCCCACTCAAAGTCACCCTTGCTTCAGGATAGCGAGGGGAGGTGTGTAGTGGGAAGGAAAGGAGGATGTTGAGAAATAGATAGGTGACCCCCCCCTTCCCTTCTAAACACATGCATACAGACACATGCCCTACACTGCTGTAGATTCAACCCACACTGTGGTGTATCTCATGCTGTCTTATTCTTTGTAGCTCTTTTAAGCGATGCATTGTGATTGTGATGCAAAACTCATGCAGTATTTATCAAAAAACTGAATCATTCTTAAATATGCCATTTAAAGGCAAAGTGCTGGCAGCTGAATCTTTCACAAAACTACCGCTAAAGATGCTCCTGCTTCACAGTACATTTGTGTCATTTATGAAGCATCTTACCCACTGAGAAACCAGAACCTCTTTGAAAGTCAGCGTTGTCACCATTACCATTCGCGGCTGGAATACAATTTTGTGCAATTTTGCTAGCTATTTATTTATTTTATTATATGTCTTTCTTCCCCATAAGTGCGGTCTGCAAGAAAACTTGGTAGGAATCGCACATGTTCTGAAAACCGTGGAATTTTTTTGACCTATTTTCCAGTCCTGGAAATTGTAATATGTGTCAGAAACAACAACGTTGTCCAGGGAATAATTTAAACATGATTACTTTTTGCTGAAAGCTAAAATATACCCAAAACACCAGCTACAGGTAGATAGAGCAGTCACCAGACTGACCAACCTGTGCACCGCCTGGATTGATTACAAGAAAGTTTATGACTCACTGCCTCATACATGGATTGTGGAATGCCTAGAACTGTACAAGATCAACAGGACCCTAAGAGCCTTCATCATGAAGTCAATGGGAATGTGGAGAACAACACTAGAGGCCAACTTCAAGCCCATTGCAATCAAGTGCACGATTTATTAAGTAGGTGCTCTGTCCCCACTGCTACTCTGCATAGGCCTGAAGTCCCTCAGCCAGATCATTGACAAGACTGGCTATGAATACTACAAAATGAAGCAACCATCAAGCTATATGCCAGGAGTGAATCCAGGCAATCAACACCTATGCCTTGCCAGTTGTCAGATACCCTACTGGGATAATAAACTGGCCAAAGGAGGAGACAGAAGCCACTGACATCGAGACAAGA
>JAVDPK010001425.1:136196-166169 GCA_034780415.1 Cichlasoma orientale | reverse complement strand
ATTAAATCATCTTTAAGTCATCTTTTCTTGCTATCAAATAATTGTAGTCAATCACTGCCTAAACTAACATTTAAAGTTATTAAATATCCAATACTGTGTAAATATTGTAGGCACTAAAATTAAAGAAAGAAATATGTTAAAAAATAAAGCCAAAAATGGTTGCTATTTATCAAAAAAAAAAAAAAAAAAGATATTGCTGTGAGCCACTTTGACTATATATCTGTGCCAGTTATCCTTGGTTTTTCAAGGTAATTCAGTAGGTTGTGCAAAGCATCTTGGAGAACTTCCAAAAACTTGATGTTCCAGTGGTTCTGAGAAAAGCACAACTTAAATATTAAACCTGAACTGTGTCATCCCAGACAGTGAAGGAGTTTTAAAGAACAGAGGATCAGTCCTCATCTATAGGACTAACCCTAAATGTGATCCCATAGGATGTCACCAATTCTCCGTTCTCTTCTCTTATTTTTTGCACTAACATTAACCTTCTAAAAACAGGTAATCAACACTCATAAAACACTCATAAAACAATGATCATTATGGCAACTTTAGCAGATGGTAAAAAGTAGTGACCCATCAACAGACCACCACTTTTTTCTTTTCCACTTTTCTGACTTGTTTGAGGGCACTACATGTTGAGTACATTGACTCTGGACATTCGGATAGAGTCACTGTAAATATTATGCACTTCATAGTAAAAAGAAAGTGATTTCGGATACAGCCAGTGGCTGTGTAAAGTATATAACTGGGGGACAGAAGGAAAACCCAGCTCCAAAGCTGGGTCCCTGCATTTTGGTCTCTTTGAAGGCTTTTTTTCTCTCTTTGCACTCTCCCGTCATGCCTCTGCCTCCCAACTCCCCTTTGATAGATGTTTGTTCTGTGTGGCTTTAACTATGAAAAAAAAAAAAAGAAGCTTTGTGTGAAGGTGTGAAAGGCATTAAAGTCTCAAAAAAAATGTTTCATGTACTGTATTTCTTTCACTGAGGCTTACTCAGTGTGTCTCAGACTGTGACCCAGCAGTGCCTCAGATGCAGTGTGGATGTTTTTGTTGTGGAAATTGGAGTGTGAAAAGGTGGGACAGAGGGTTACCACAATGGGCTTTGTTTATGTTTTGTTGTTGCTTTGTATTTTCGTCACTTTGAGTTGCTCCTTTACTCGTGTTCATTTGCCGTCCCGGATCCTGCAAATACACAAAGTCTCCTCACCCACCTCTTTCTTCCCTCTCTTTCTCCCTACTCATTTCAGCTTTGCTTCACTTCTCAGGAAATAACCTTCTATTGCCTTTTCTAGTCCCAGAGGACTGAGAGATAGAATCCCTCCTCGGTCTAGGGAGTTCTGTGAAGATAGTGTAACAGTCTTTTCTCACAGTTACAGCTCCAGGCTTTGCGAGAAAGCCTCTGCCCGTCCTCCCCTCCTTCCCTCCCTCCCTCCCTCCCTCCCTTCCTCTTTCTAACTTTCTCTTTGCAAGATTGGAGCAGTTCTCAACAAGGTGCGATAGTTTATGAGAGGCAGTGGTGCAGAAGAGGTGAGACTGGCAGCTGCCAGAAATCACATTTCATGCGTGCCATCATAGCTGGTGTCACTACTGCACACTGGATGTAATTCTCACCAGCTTGCCAAAGCTTTTTCCAGCACTATGAAAGCAGTATGACTTTAAATTCATGTTCCTCCTTCATTCAGAAGCGAAGATAAACCAAAATGGATCATTTTCATTTCAGTCATTTTAATTGCTTGGTAATGTATGTCTGTCGGTGTGTCCAGTGCTTATGTGAAAGGACCAAAGTGTCTCATGAACCGCTGTGAACCGTTCAGTGAAATTCACATTCCCCGCAGGATGATGGCTACAAATTTGTCTGTTCCTAAAATAAATGTTTTTGGTTTGTTTGTTTTTCGTGAAATACCTTCAAAAATATTATACAAATCAAACAGAAATTGGTCAATTTTCATTAAATACCTTTGGACCGCCTAAACTCTTCTTATTTGCAGGTTGTCAAATATGCACAGTGTGCCCTTCAGTGTACACGCCGGTATCTCAGAGCACTGGGTGCAGCTCTATTGGATGCTAGAAGCAAACAGTCCCGTGCAAAAACTGACTGAAAAATATTAGCAGGAGGAGGTGTAAATCACAAGACCGTAACCCAGGAGAATTTGCCCATCTGAGAGCATTGCTTTAAGACTTGTTTACTTGCTGTTTAGCTCAGATTTTCACTGTTTGGTTAGGTTTAGGCACCAAAACTACAAATGCATGCATGAAAAGATTTTTTTAATTGCAAACACAAGGATTCCATCGCTCACACTCTGCACACATTTCACCACCAATACTCCACGAACATAAAAACAAGCACAAAAAAACTGTTCACATGCTCTAATTTATGTTATACCCTTACTGTGCCAATGCATGCACTGGCACAGTAAGTAAGTAGCGATGAAGAGCCAATTAATGGCTACAAATGGTGGAACGTGGTGGCTCAGCTAAGTCGGGACTTGACGTATTTAGGTGTATCGCATGCAGCCCACACCTGCATGCACTTTTATTAGTTCTGTGGCTTGCAGTGGATAGGCCACTGTGTTTATTTAACCTTATCAGGGGTTGCCATCCACTCAGGTTTGCACAGAGTGGATTTCAAAAAAGGAAACTCCATTTATTACCTTCATGTGAAAACTCTCTTCCTTCTGAGAAATTAGCCTCACTGAAAACAACTTTTTATATATGCAGTGTTATTGGAACAGATTATAAAAGTACTCTGGCTGTGTAACGCATTTCACTTATTTTAAAGTCTCTCTCTCTCTCTCTCTCTCTCTCTCTCTCTCTCTCTCTCTCTCTCTCTCTCACTCACTCTCTCACTCACTCTCTCGCTCTCTCTTTTGGTAAAACCACAGAGTATGACCTTAGATGACACTGAACAGATTATAAACTGCAGCTGTATTTCTGGAAAAAAAAAGTATTTTGTGTTGAATGAATGACTGAATAAAGATCCCTGTTAGAATCTTCTTAATAAAGTTAAAATAGACCCAAGACATCTTTATTTCAACAAGGATTTATTCATGACATAACACAAATTGAATGATTCATGTAGGAAGATTTTGGATTAAGCTAACACTAAAGCACAATAACTGGAGTTCATGATTGCTTTTATACAGTAGCACTTTGGAATTCACTTACAGTATTTTTAAAATAGAGATCTAAGCAGCCAATGGCTTAAAATAAAGGGAACTGATTAACTAGTTATATAATTGTACTAGACTACTCAGGGAAAGTCAGTGCCGTCAGAATAATGATTGTGCAATGTGATTTGGCATTGGGATGTGAAATTTTGGAATCTGCCTTTCTCTGAGATATGTCACTTTGCTCGTACAGTGTCAGCACCTTGGCCAAGGTGTGAGTCAAACCTGAGCATTCAACTGTCATGAAATGACAAGCTGCAAACAGCAAACAAGAGCAGCCAATATGGCAAACAAAAAAAAAAAAAAAAAGCAAACCTCTCTAATACTTAATGCAATGTTATGGATGGAATCATCAATAATCTAAGTACCATTTTCATAACTGAATAATGAGCTGTGAATTTTAATGTTTCATCAGTGTTTTAAGGCTTTAGAATTTGCACCACAGTGTGCTGGAGTCCAGCGTGATACCTTCAAATGTATTTTGTCTCAGCAACAGTCCACAGATGCAGCCGTTCATGTTCTTAATCACTTATTTGACTAAAAGACAGACAACCAAACACTCCAAACAGCCTCACTTATGGCCAATTTAGTATCCCCAGTTAACACTGGTGAGCATGTCTTTGGACTGCGGGAGGAAACATGCAAACTTGACACAGAGAGGCCCCAGCCGACCAGGAGATCTGAGCTAGAAACCTTCTTGCTGTGAGGTGACAGTGCGTGATAAATGACTTAAACCAACAAAACAAATCATGAAGTATTGTAAAGTAAACATCTGATCATCTTGCCTACAAATAATGGACGTAAAATGGATAGTCTGTAGTCAGCTTTATAAATAAATAACAAATAGATCTGTCACATAAAAAAGGGAACACCCCTTCTACTGTTTCCAAATCTTTAGATCATTAAAATTAAGAATGGAGGGTTTCAAAGCGCTCTTTAAGGATTGCCAGGTGGACCTTGTGTTATTTAAAAATGAACATTTAAGGTTTAGTCTTTACTTTGGTACCGGAATGTGTGGTGTCACCAGAGCAAAATTTACAGAAGAAGAGTGGATGTCTGTGAATCTGAATTTCAAAAAGATCACCAGAATATTCTCCCAGATCTCCCAGAAGAACCCCGGAATGCCATGACAGGTGCTACAAATAACACTTGTAGTGTTTTGTACTCCCAAAGTAGCTTTAAAAATAATCATAAATTAGTTATTACAAAACATTTCTTGAGCATCTTTCTACATTCTGTATTATTCCCCAACAAAGTATCTACAGTAACAGCTCTGCAGCACAGTGCTCTCATAGACTGTGACAACAACAGCGTGCTTCAGACTGTTGGACAGTAGCTGCACTCATTCACATCTCCTACACACTTGAACAATGCCTGTTGTGTTTTCTTCACACATAACAAGCATTAGCTGAAGCTCAGTGGGACAACAAACTTCTGTGCTTTAGTGGTTGAATTATGATGTTGTTGTATGTTTTCAAAACCTGCGGCATGGTCACATCAGTGCTGGAGCCATCCCACTCATTTCATCTGACAATGCAGGACGCAGGCCAAGCACGCCTTGGCGAGGTGCCTGAAGGACAATCAGAAAGAAAGCATGGAAATTGTATTTTCATTGTTTACGGGATAATTCTACACCTCAGGGGTGGGGTCTCAGAGTTTGTTTTTCTCTTTTCCCCTCTTTTTTGTTTATGCAGTATAAATATTATATGATTATCAAAAATTAAAGAGGACAAATTTGGGCTTTAAGCATAAAATTCAATAAAATGCAAATAAAGGATGAATGGATTCCTGGGGGTAGGTGACAAAAAAGTACTTATTTTCAGAAGTACAAAACAAAACTAACTGTGCATTAGCAGAGTTTAAAAAAAATTTTTTTTTTTAACCCCCCCCCCCCCCCCCCCCCACCAACATCAACCTTACATATTAATAAAGTTTGGATGCACCTGGAGCCCTTGATGGATTATTCTTCCTGTAACATTATGTGAGCTCTGTCTGTGTTTCTCCGTCTGAAGTCAAATTGCTGGCTTTGTTGTGTCTATAGAACATACAAAGTAAATGCAAAAACACATTTACAAGACAGTAAATATGGGAATAGAAACCAGCTGGAAGAGATAATGCTGGCTCCAAATGAATGCTAATGTTGCTCTGTTTTATGTGCAAATCTGTTTGTTAACCAGTTTGCCATTTTAACCAAGAGGTGATAAATAACAGTGTTTTGTTCTTTATGTTGCAACCAAGTTGCCAGAAGAATCAGTCGTTGCAGACCGAGGCTGCATTCACACAGGAAGTGATTTGCAGAAAGTCAATGACCTTTGGTGACTTCAAGTCAAATGGGCAAAAAAACTGCTGGCGATGCAAAGTTGGTGGATCCCGAGATAAACTTGTCTCAACTTCAAGGTAAGCAATTGAAGGGACTACCAATGAGAGCGCAGGGTAACTTGATTGGCATATAAGGGTTACCAAGGTAACTGGAGCCTGGAATGTATACTAGCGACAATCTGCCAGCTTCAAAGAGATGCACGACGAGCAAATACATGGAGTGGTACTTTTATAGCACCTTTCTTCTCATTTTGAGAAATTAAAGCACTTTTTACCACAGGTCTCACCCAATCACACTCCAATGGATACATCTGGGCAACTCAGCATCTTGCCCAAAGACACTTTGACACCTGGACTGAATGAACTGGGAATATATATATAAAGATAAATTGTATTAATCTTAATATGTTAGACAAGCATAAAAATTCTGTACCTCTGGTTTGGGAAATCAAGACATACAAATGGGGCAGTCTTGTTTGCAGAACACACCAGGTGTGATGTTCATAGCTGGAAATAATATACTACATCAGAAATGAAATTTCACTCCACTGTGGTTTCTTGGCGACTCAGCAAACATTTTAATACTGAAAAAGTGCCTCTGGCCATCTTTTCTCAACATGGCTGAAAAGTAGTTCCAAAATAAAACTCATTCCAATATTGAAGACATAATCTCACTGTCTGCTGGACTTACTTCATCAACGTTACCTGGTCACCCTTCTCTGACTTCCTAACAAAGGGAAATTTGTGTACAACAATTATTTTATATCACCGTTTAAGCAATTAGAAAAATATATATATATAAAAAAAGTGCCAAAGCAATGCGGGAAACTTATTTCTCTAGTCAGCATGTTCTGTATTTAACAGCTGTGCATATGATATGATCAATAACAGAGACACGACACTGATTAGGCGCCCCTGTGCAGATAACGCGCTCGATCGCGCCGTTTTTCATTTGAATCGTGCTACCACCTGACGACAGGTAGCTAGAGTTGAAGACTTAAAAAAGAAAGCTCTCTGGGGCACAAAACGGAAGAGGGAGAAGGATAAAAATGTTCACATCCACTATGGCAACCGGGCAGAATGTTCACGTCCACAGTGGCAACATTGTAGAATGTTCACGTCTAAAGTGGAAACGTGGCGGAATGTTCATTTTAACAGTGACTAAATGGTAGAAAGTTCACGTCGAACATGGCGAATGAAAAAAAGCTTTTCAAAGTGGTTTAAAGACAGTCGGTAAGTTCTGTCAGTGTATCAAGAGGAGGCTTTTAAATACTCAGGTTAGCTTAAGTTACTTGGAGTAAAAGAACAGGTCACTGTTCTGCAACTGTGTGCTGTAGTTACAATATAATAGATAGTAACAAGAAAAATAAGGGAACTTGTAATAATTTGTTTAACTAGATGGTGAATCATAAAACAGATAAATTATAGCAATTATAAATATATAAAAAATATAGAAATTCTAGAAGAAAGCCCGTAATAGAAGTCTTGTATTTTAAGTCAATGAATAAGTGAGATCTGCACACATGAACACAGTAAACCTTGAGAGGGTGTGTGTGTGTGTGTGTGTGTGCATGGGTTTTGGGGGGGGGGGGGGTAAAATGTGTCCGCATACACCTCACAAAGAATATAGCTGCGCCCCTGGCTCACTGGACAATATTGCTTTGAACTGTTCTTTTTTTGTCTTTAATGACTTTAAGAAACAAGAACTGGCTTCACACGTTTGAATTTAGTTTGGATTTTCTCTAATTCGTACGAGGTCAAATATGCATAAAGGAATACTGTATATATGTACACCCCCACTAAAATTTGGTTAAATTTTGCACCTCAACCAGACACTTTTTGTAGTCATCAGAAATCTTGTGGCATAATTCTGGTTGGATATTTGACCACACTTCTTGGCAGAACTGGTGGAGTTCATTTAAACTGGTTGGTGTCCTGTTCATGTCAGGCTCGAACCTTGGTGGTTCCTGTGTTGTTCCTGAACATCCTAACCAATTTTCTTTCATCTGACGGTGACCGTTTGGGTTTTCTTTCGGACCTTGCCAAAGTGGTGACACATCCAAATAACTTGTCCAGTAGTTTGAATTGATGATCTTGGAATCTGCAGTTGTTTGGAAATGGCTCCAAGAGACCTTCTCAGTTTGTGTAAATCCACACTTCTCCTTCTTAGATCTTCACTGAACTCCTTGGACTTTCCCATTGCTCTCAGTATTGGTCAGTCCAATGAGTGCTAACAAACAAGTCCTTTTTATGCTGGCAAAGAGAAACTACGAGTTGTGATCAATCATGGGAATCATTGAGTAGTTAATAGGCCTTGGCAAGTTAAAAGATACTGTAGAACCTTCAGCACCATTTATTAAAAGTATATATTCAATCCTTTATATATACCTTTACCCTGCGTGGAATAGAGAAAATCCCAAATAAATTCAAATTTGTGCACTCAATTCATCTTCTTTTTTTTTAAAGTCATTAAAAATGTATGGTGTACAGCCATTCCAACCAGAAAAAAGAACAATTCAGAGAAATCATTAAAAGGCCCCAATTACTTCTGACCATAACTGTAAACACAACAGTCCACCAAATATCCAAGTAGCTTGATGCACAGTGTTTCTTTGTACATTATAATGCATATTGTTATTTAGAGTCTTGCCTATTTGACCTCTTAGACCTGTGCCCTTTACCACTCCGGTCCATCAAGTCAAGCAGAACAACATAAACAGCAAACATACCCCATAACCACAACTTAGAGCTTCCCTGCTCTATTCACAAAAAAACCCTACTAGCACCACCTAGTTAACAAGCCACACTTCCACCCCAAAAACACACTCCCACACACAATCAACCACAGACACACATTTGTAAACGCTGCCAGAAGCAAGATCCTCTGTGGAACATGATAGAACAGAATGCTTTCACCACTCCCTGAAGTCACATATATTGACACATACTATTTTAAGATTTAAAAGATAAAATTCATCTTATTGTGGCTTCCGTCTATAAAAGGTTCAAAAATCTATACAGGAAGTTCTGTAACTCTTTAGAGTCTGAAAGTTAATTGCTGGGTTCAATTAGAAGAAAAAGCCCAGTTCATGCTCGTGGAAAGCATAAAAAAGGAGAACACAGCCAGACACAAGAAAAAATTAGACTGTAATTGAAGTCTAGGTTATGAATGATAGATAGAAACAGATGTTAGCTGCAGTGTTTATGTAAGAAAATATAGGGCAACCTAGAAGAACACGTGTCACCTAAGGTAGCATCTTTTGTTGTTTTAGCCACAATGATTTGTTTGTGGTTAAATAACCATTTGTTTACTAGAGACGCTGACCTTTATCTCTACCCCCACTCTCCATTAAGCACTCATCTCTATTATCCATGCTTGTGTGTATGTTTGCTTCTTAGCCATCAAAGTGCCACTGCATTGTTCTTACACTGAATAATCACACAGGCCAGCAAAAAAAAGCCACTATTAATAAAACTGTTTTTAAGCATGTTTTACTTCCTCTGTTCAGGTTTTGTTATAATACGCAGGAGGTTTACACTGTAAATTAAGCAGTAGTTAAACAGCAGTGTCAGCCTCTTGTGGCACCCGGCACGCAGGATGTTGAAAGTGTAAAACAACAAGCTGGCAGAGGAAATACAAGTAAATAGAGTGTGTGCCTGTTGCACAACAGCATGCAGTCATGCAGGCTGCTAGAGGCAGCGGTTTCACTTCAGTTCTCCTCCTTTTTGTGGAAATCCAGCAGGACTCGCTAAAATTTTGTCCGTGTGACTAGAGCTGAAAGTTTCCTTTTTTCTTCACCACTTGGCTCAATATTTCAGTTTTGAATTTTTAAAAAGTTGCTCATAGTAAAGTTCTTGCTGGTTACACCAAGCTTGTTTTTTTTTTTTCCCGCTATTTTTACTTGCTCTGAACATTTTGTTTTTCTGTGGCACAAGTCACACTTTCCATAGCTCTATTTCCGTCTATGGGTTAAAGTGCAGTGCAGACAAAAGAAAGAAACCACTCAGCTGGCTAACATCCTGTTTTCTCAAATGGTGCCTGCTACTTCTAGACTAGAACCAAATAAAGTGTATACTGTTTATGCATATGTATATTTATGGGCAATTAAAGAAAATGCACCGCTGAGAGTTTTTTAGCCATTGCGTGCTTTTATGCAGCTAAAATTAAATGGAGCATTCTATACTGAAGAAACGATTACTTTTTCCAAGTAGATGGGCGAATGGTTCTCTTACCTCTCAACTTGTCTTATATCTACTCAGGAAAGGTGCACAGGTCATTTAGAGATAGCATGTACTTCTGTGAATAACACCTCTGAGAGCGCTTAAAGTTACTGTTCTTTCACGAGGCTGGGAAATGAACGTGATGCTTCTCGAGAAAGAGAATTCTCCACGAAGATGTCACGCAGCAGTGTGTTCCCGTCATCCTACCAATGTAGCCTCAATCATTTCCTTAATAGCTGCCTTCTTCTGTTCATTAGCTCTCCATTACATTGCTGGTGAAATTAATAAATCACAGATTTAGTTCAGGTTGTGACATAAAAAGATGAAACAAGGGCACACGCAGTCATTTCAGATAACATTTCAGGTTTTCTTGGTGATAAACCAACGCAGCACACGCAAATGCATCAGTTGCGTCACTTTGCGTTATTCCCTAAAAATGAAGGATTATGGCTATGTCAGAAAATAATAGCACTGCTATTGCACAAGCCTTACACGTATATATTTTCTATGGCTTAATTTGTTCTGTTTGCATCAAACACAGCAAATCGTCATTAAGTTTATTTCCCCCGAGTTATCGCCACAGTTTGCAATCAGGCGCGGCCGTTAGCACTAGCAAGCGGTCGCTCGGTATCGAAGGGGACCAACCCATCCGTCTAATAACGCCGGCCTGTTTTTTGGCTAGAACCCTGCATCTGTGATGTTGGTGCCTTCTGTAACATTTGTAATCTAATTATCTGGTAAATATGAGCCTTGCTCTCCAGTTAATTGTACTAATAGTCCAGCCAAGAACTCTACGCTCCAGTTTTGGACTAATCAGCAGGTATCTGTGTGTGCTTGGGATGAGCCGTGGATGTCTTGGTAATCAAACTTGCTAGCACTAGATAACTTAGCACTCTACTCACTCTTGTCATGTCAAACTTTGGGCTTCAGAAACAACAGTATAGTATTCACAAACCAATGGCTGATATCACAATGCATCTATATTGCTCAAGTTGTAAAGACCTCTGGTGGCTATGGCATTTATATGGGGAAAAAAAAATCAGCATATTTTGAGTTGGCTGGCTGTGTCAACAAAACACAATGTGGGAGAACACTGTTCATTTTCTGTCTGCAAATCTTTATTGTAACATTGCCACACCATAAACGGGTTAAAAGATGAATTTATTTATTTTTTAATGTTGAACTGATATCTTTTATGTGTGCTGCTATTACTACACTCCTACAGGTTGCATAATACAGGACTCTATTTATCAGGAGAGAGAAGAGATGTGGCAGTGAAAAAGCATTTTTGCTCTCTTTGTTGATCATAAATCAAAGTCAAAAAAAGACATAATATTCCAATGATCAAAAGCGATGATTTCAACTTATGTGTCAAATGGTTAATAGTCGCGATCAACTTTTAATTGCATAAATGACATGCAATAACCTTATATTGAACATCATCTGTTACCTCTGATACAGCACCCAGTCCTTCACTAAGCTTCCTGGCAAATTACACGATGCAGTCTAGGACTGACTTCCTGCGATATCATAGGATCAAAAAGTGCGATGTTGCCTGTCTTTGTCAAGCCATTGCCTGTCACTGTTAGCCCATGTGGTTTTGTTGACTGTGCTCTCTGAGGAATGCTGATAAGGCACGGCGGTGTGATCCCTTGAGCTGGGAGGGCTCGGCACATAAGCAGAGATCCATCAAAACATATGTGAAGTGGACTTGAGGCTGATTGAGGTCTTGATATCCCCTCCTCTGTTCCTCATTAGAAGGAGGAATGGGGGGAAGGCAGGGGGGTTCTTTTGCCACAGGGACTATGGCATAATGAGAATAGGAGCAGAATAATGGCTACTGCTATTCTTACTCAGCAGATCTGCTGTGGACGTGTGTGTAGATGACTAGATAATTAGGGGCGCTAGGCAACACTTGAGTTTTTGCCTATGTTTCATATATTAAAATGGTCTTGTAGGGAACTTTATAGTATTTGGTGTGAGTTCTGTGACACAAGATTCCGTTTGCATTTCTGTCAATTTGACCCTAACATATAATACTTTTTACTTACTGATTGCAGTAAGTAAAAAGTAAGCAAATTTTATACTTAAATATTTTAATATTTCAATTGATATAGCATATTTAAAATCAAAGTGCTTTACAATTAAAGTAGGAATAAATACAACTAACAGGATTTCTAAAAAAAAAAAAAGGCTACACTCATTCATACCAATTACATAAAATAAGCTGTCCTCCAACCACAGCTCCAGAAATCAGCCGCTTCCAAGAGCTTGAAAAAAAGAGTAAATCTTCAGCTTAGATTTAAAGACAGTCACAGCTGATGCATTTCTGAGAGATCATTCCAAAGTCTTGATGCAACAACAGCAAAGGCAAGACCCCCTTTTGAAATAAGCCTTGAGTGTGGGATGGTCGAGGGAGTGTATGGACGTGGCATATCTACTTCAATATGTCTATGCAAGAACATTTAAGGCTTTAAAGACAAAGAGTGCCAGTGCAGAAGAAATGCAGACAATATTTAACTTCTACTCATTTAAAACTAAAGCATCTACATGAAGTAGTTTGAAATCCCTTCACTGACAGACCAGCCTAGGAGTAAACAAAGTGTGGTGAGGGATGTAGTCTTCCTCTGTATAGTCCAGAAAATATGATGTAACACGTTGAAGGTGAAAAGTGGAAAAAGCGCTGGCCAGAGTAAAATCAATATCACACTGAAGAGCGGTCACAACCTTTGGTTATTTTTTCTTAGCTGTTCTTTTAACTAAGGCGGTCCTTTCTAAAGAGGAGTGGGCATTCGGTGTAGCTGCGTGATTTGTCTTGTAAACTTGAAAGATTTACATCTAAAAACGGGAATTGAATTTGGTGCATTTTTGGTTCTTGTTGGCAAACTAAATCTGTATGTGCAGCTAAGGTAATTTTCTCAGCAGGGTCTTTCTTTTGTGTTCGAAAACAATAAACAATTCTTTCCTGCAGCTGTTGAGTCACTGACAAAATTGACCTGAAATGATGATCTGAGATAGCTACAGAATAATTGAGCAGGACCAGCACAGTCTCCAGCTCAGAGCAGATGGAAAAAAGCAACCAGATGGCCCAGTGGACCTGCTTCATTTATTTATTAAAATCTAGTCCATGATCTGAGTGTTTTTCTTTTGTTTTTCTTTCCCACAAAAACAAAATGGCACAGATTAATCTTCTAATGACCCCTCCACTGAATTTTGCAACACATTATACGCTTTTATTTTTGCAGGGCTTTAGCTTTACTGGGGAAGCAGGTGGTGGGTGATAAGCAGGGCTGTTTTTTTTTCTTTTTAAATGATAAATATTAGTGAATAAGCATCTTATTATTTTTTGTTGGTTTATTGTCCTCATCTTTGAAAATTAAAGGTTTTTCTTTAGCATTTTTTCCCCCAGTGTTATAACTCTGCCTGTTGATCTCAGTCAATTATAGTCACTATTTCCACATTCCCCCCCTTCACACCTTCTGCATGACAGTATATTTGCTGTGTTCTGTAGCTGATCTCAGCTCAGTGAAGAGCAGCGTCATGAACTAGGTAGGCGGTGTGGTATAACTGTGCTATATAAGCATCCAATATTCATGGTTTAAGAGGCCAGACTGTTCGCAGTCATTAGTGCACTTACTGCCTCTCTGCCATCTCACTTGGAAGCTCATCATAGAGCCAGTAACTCAAGACATGTTCTCCTGCAATAAATATGAGCCCGTCATTTCCAACAGTCCGTTCACCTTACACAAACCGCCACCTCTACTAGTTCTTTAAAAATGAAAAGGGTGCTATGAAACTTATTAAGAAGTGAGAATTTTGAATGAGATAAATAAAGAAATATTATAAACCACTCCTGGCTGCAAGATAAATCTAACAGTGGGGTTGTGATATATATCTGCGATACCGTTGCTATAGCAGCGCCATGCATTTACCTTCCCTAGTGAGGCGAGCCCAGGCATGTCTGACAGTGTCAGCGTTCGATGAAAATTTAGTACTTGAACAGGAGCTACTTAAAAAAACCTCAAAACAAGGCACAGTACTTTGCAAAATATGCAAGACAACTGTTACCATGAACCCCTTACAGTAGATCCCAACAGAATTCTGTTAGAATATTCCAGATTCCTGAGAATTCCAAAGGCAAGGGGAAATCTGGCGAACATGCTAAACATGTAAATATAGCTAAAAGCTACTGTAAAGTATCAATTATATGTTTGTTTTCATTTAAGGATCACAAGTAGCACAAGTAAACTACATATGACCATTTAAGACTCATTATCCCTTTCTCCTCCACCTCAGCTTCACCTGCCTCCTCCACCACTGTTCTCTCCTCCCTCACCTCCACATCATCCGCTTCAAGCCTCATCTCCTGAACCGAAATCCAGGCTCTAACACATGAAAACATGCATAAAGATGCTTATTTAGTCCTGATATTATCACAATTGCTGATTTTCAGCAGATCAGACATACGACCCTCCTGTCTCCAGACAGCTGACTATAGCTGACTAAACAACAACAACAACTGGTTACAAGCTAACATTATGCCTGCTAATGTTAGGCTCCAGTGTTCTGAAAATCACACTTTCCCTCTGCTAAACAGTTTGATTACATTCTCACATTGTATGAAAGTTTATTCGCTTAGTGTCTGAGTCTGTAACGAGTTCGAAGAAAGTGTCAGAAATGATGGCTAACAGTAGCTAACAGCGGCAAAAACAGAAGCGCTGTCACTTCAGCAGCGCTGTCATCAGACAGAAGTGAGCTTCACTGACTCAATAACCCGTGTTGGACTCCTTTCAAAATTTAACAGCCTCCTCCAGAGTAAATAACTGTGCATGCTCCATACGCATTACGAGGTAAACAGTGATCTCACAGCCTACACTCACTAGATAAACACCGGCCAGAACGTTTGAGGTGACTCCAGGGTAAAAATGTAAATTATCAGAAAATATTTGATTGCCACTTATGTTTTTTTATTCTCTATTTATTGCTAAGTGTTGATGTAATTAAAATATTTTAAAATATAGTGTGTACAAAAACAGCCGCTGTGGCCGTTATGGCGGTTTGCCACGGCTGCTATCAGGTACAGAGCGTTAAAGGTGGAAACAACAAACTTGTTTCACCACACGAGGTAAAAACACCATCAAGTACAGCCATGGCTACGGAGGCAGAGACACTAGCAGCTGGTGATGTGTGACCCACATGTAAACAAATGACTCAACCAAGCATCACTAGCTGCACTTACTAGTCAGCCTCCATATGACAGGAAGAGCAAACAGTGGATGGAAAATACTGATGTGGTTGGAAAAACCGTGCTTAAAGCAACTCATTAAAAAACCTGACCCAAAATGCAACTCTTCACCAATCGCCCTCAGATGGAGAGCATAATATTATGTAATTACACTAAATTATGTTTTGAAATAATAATAATAGTAATAAAATAAATGAAAAATAAAACAACCGATGGCTTAATATCATCTTAATGATCTTACATTAAGATGTTTTGCAGATGTTGGTAATCAGAGTTTAAATGCTTTTTTTTTTTTTTTGCTTTTTTGATATAAATGAATAAGCATGTTTAATGTTCACTGCAAATTATTCATTTTCATAGCAGTGCTTTTATTCTCTCTTCTTCACCCAACCACCTTTTATCTGATTAAATAAAGGTGGATAAAAAAAAGAAATGATAAATTCTTGGCTTTCGAGTAGTCATCGCAAAATTTATATCCCGAGATTAAGTTCAGATGTTTCTTTCTGTCACTATTTTATAACAGTACTCCACAGTGATTGATATTTAATTGGTACCAGTAAAGTAAATCGAAGGCTATTTTTCTTCCATCTCTGAGGGCCGAGTTGAAGTCCTGAGCCCTGTCAGTAACAAACTGTCCATTTCTCTGCTATTCTCTTCCTCGCCTTTGTTTGTCGTCTGGTTTTGGAGTGCTCCGTGACACTATTTGTCTCCATAACAAGTTTTAGAGAACAGCGCTTTGGTGGGCCCACCTGTAAGAACCCTGGTGCTGGTCGCTGCTCACCACAGGCCTCCCTGGAGTACCCACAGAGGAGGAGGCAATTAAGGTCTGGGGAAGGAGCAATAAATCTCCATAAACTTCAGCTAGCCACTCTCCCCCTACTTTCGCTGGACACTCAAATAATGCATCCCTGCCACTACAGTCCCTAGACGGACTCTAAATGAGACGAGGAAATTTCCCACAGCTGAACAGCACCTTCTCAGAGTCTCTCTTTGCAGTTTAGTCCATGATTAATGTTGCAGCAATTTTAGACAATGTTGATGTGCTGTGTGGCTGAAAAAACTCAAGGTGTTATTGTTCAGAAATACTAACTAAATTAACTCATTTATGGTTGCCAAACCAAAGATTTTTTTTACGGCTAAACACCAAAGCCAGTCACCTTATGAAGACGCATATGACAAACTGGCTGTGCACAGGCTTTAGGGGGTTAATACAAACCTGCCCTCTTTCATGATAGAGGGGCAAGCTAGGACAGATTTATGTGTAACAGAAAGAATTTCTGTCTGGAGACCTTTTTTACAGCGTGCTATAACATGAAACCTCTTTTGATTTAAATATGTAGAAAAGAATTGTTTAGCAGCGCAGTTGAGAGGAAGAGTCTCTGGTCTCACTAATCAGACAGGACGTGCAGCGGAAAACATCCCTCTTGAGGAGGAAATGCCTGCTTCCTCTTTATCATATTCTTAAGGACATGCTCCTCTGCAAAGCTGCTGATGTACGATTTTATGGCCACCACCTACAGACAAATAGGTAACGTGTGAGCGGCTATGTGCGTCTGTGCGATGGAGAAAGAGAGAGAGATAGAGAGCGCGGTGCATCACATAGGTGTTTTTTTAAAAAAAAACAAAAATCTATTTGAATTAAAAGAAAATTTGAATCTTTTTTTTAAATATTTAATTTATTTTCAATATGGACAAAATTGGGTCCAAGAAACTATAAGCAGCAAAAGCAAATTTACAGTAAAGTGTTGAAATGGGGACAATTGTGCGCACAAGTGCCTGTTTTTTGTTTTTTTTTTCCACTAATAGGCTCAGACTGTAACTGTGTGTGTGCTTGTTTTTTAACATTATGATTCCCTGCCTTTGCATGTACTGATACCAGGCAATCAAAATAACTTTGGCTAATGGCTTTACCTCTACTCTGCAGCCAGATTTTGGAAAAACATTCCTGGAAAAACATTTTCTTCATTAGCAGATGTTATTTGGTGTAGGGTTTCTTTGCACTATTTGAGGTTATGGTGGCCAGAATGGTCATGCAATTGTTGACAAGGTGCAGCCACAGCTTCAGCATGTCCCTTTGTGGCACTATCTAAATATCCTTTAAAATCCATAATTACACATAACTTATTGTGTTTGCATGTCTGTGTTGCAACAGGGCTCTCAGACTGATTTTTCTCCATTATTCTGTGGAAGGGACAGCGTAGTTGGATTTGGAGAAGTCCAGTGGATCTCCCACTGGACTTCTTATTTTTAGGATGGATGCCCATACATGGTGAATTCTCATGGGTTTCCACTTTCCATCAAGAAATGCAGCTTCTCCATCTTCCTCAAGCTCCTCCATCAGGGTCTTTCTTATTGGCAACAATTTTAAAGTTTGTTACTGAAAAAATCCTGTTAAACCAATTCAGTGGATAACATTTGATGATTTCACCCTTTAAATCATTTTAAATACTATTAGATGTTTTGTGTTTAATTTCAAAAGATGAAAATTCTTACTCTTTGTGTAATTTATAAATAACAGTCTTAATTAGGTTTGTTCTTCCCTCAGCATCAAGGAGAGTCAAATCACTGAGGACATCATCATCCCAGGGGAAATTCATCATTTCCAGCCTCTTTTCTGGTCACTCAGACATAGAATTCAAAGACAAGTGCGCAAAGCAGCCACTACAAACATGAGAGTCTGCTTGGCGAGTGCCAGATGGCATACACGCTCTCAGTGGTAACATGGCTCTCAAAGATGCATTTAGCCTGCATGAGTCAACCAGACTTTATATAGTTTGTGGGTGGAAAGCAGTAGAGGAACTGGCCATTTTATGACTGGTTACTTTCAATGAAATCCCACACAAACAACCTCATTGATTGGAGACTGCACGGTGGCCGCTGTGCTCGTTCTCCAACTACGATGAACCAACCAAACCACAACTGGCTCTGATAAGCTCATGTAGGCTACCAACAACAAAATCTAAAATTACGAAAATAAATAAATAAACAAATAGGAAGCATTTTGAAATGGTGCCATTTATGTTTCCTTAATTTTTTTAAATTATGAAAACCACAGCAGTTGTCCATACAAATATGCAACCTGTTGTGGTTTCTAAGAACATTAATTTTGACTTTTTAGATTATAAACATTACGTTCACTGTGAATTCTGCTTCTTCAGACTGTTTGTGAATATATTTTTTCTACACTTGCACTCAAAAATTCTTTGTCAAAGATGAAAATGAGCCCCCCCCCTTTTAATAGTTTTATTGGATATACCAAATGTGTTACCTACAGTGCAGACCATTTTTTTTAGTCCCCCAGGAAAGCGAGTCTCACAGAACCCATAACGTTATTAAAAACAACTGTATGTCAACAAAATATACTCTGTGATATTTGACAGTATATTAATTGGGAAAAAAGAACGAGAGCTTCTCTGAATGTTAATCAATTGCAATGTAATGGCGAAAAACATGTATTTAAAAAAATGTTTAAGGGTTTACACATGATTTTGTCTATGATTTACTATGGAAATCATCCCAGTGACACTCATCAACAAGGAGAGGTCAAATGGACATAGGCAATCTCTTTAAATTAGAGACTCCACACAGAAAAAATATTTTGCTTAAAAAAGTTACCACCTTCTTTTTGTTGTTGATGAAATATCATTTATGGACCTAAACAACATGCTTAAGAGTGATGCTGGAAAATAAGCACAAAATAAATAAATAAATAAATAAATAAATCCTTGCAAATTAACAAAGTGATGAAAGTGCATCCTCAGTTTCAGTTTCTTCATGAGCGATAACTGTCACTGAAGTCGTGTTAATTGATCTCTCGGCAGATGCTGTTGATTGATATGTGAAAGGTGCTGACCTGATGTGTGAACCGTCTTTCCTCTCCCTCCTCTGCATAAACAAGCTACCTGTCTGGCACAACTCACATGACACACATCTGGGGGAGGTGTGTGTGTGTGTGTGTGTGTGTGTGTGTGTGTGTGTGTGTGTGCGTGTGTGTGCGCGTGTGTGTGCATGTTCTACCTTTCAATGACCTGGAGATGCACTGTTTCTGCGCCCTGGTAAAACCACATGTGGAGGTGGCAGTACAGCTCATTCGATCCCTGCACCTCTCTGCGCTTCTTGTTTTCCCCCTGCCTATTTTTCCTCTTTGGTGGTGTGATATCATTTTACCGGGTCACCAGATTTCCTAAAGTCACAGTGGGGCCACGTTGCTCACCTCTTGACTTTTTTGCCTCTTGAACTTAGAGAAATTTCCCTTGATATAGGGCTAAGACTGCCAGCTGTCATTCTCACCTCCCACTTATTAAAGACTGAAACCATGTGTGGTAGAAGGTGTACAGTTTAGTGAAAGTCAAGAGGCAAGCAACAGAGGAAAACTGATAAGCATCGAGCTGTACTTGTAGAGCAGCTCATCTAACATTAATGGCAGAGTAATTGCTTTGTAACAGTAACACTTACTAGGCCATCAATAATGACCAGAGAGGTGAGTGTAGAGTTACTTGGTTGGGATAAGGGTCCATTGTGCCTGAGCTGAAGCCACAGGATTAACTGAATGAGCCTGCAGTTATGTCGGACAAATATTTATACAGTATAATGTTACTAGAACATTCTAACTAGAGGAGACAAGAATAGGCAGGGTGATTGAAAAGTCAGCTACACATGTACTCCAATTCTACTTTATCTCAGGATCTGCTTTTGGATCATTCACCGATCAAAGCTCAGGAAATACAATAATGAACGTGACCCCTAAAACTTAAAGAGTATTTATTTTTAGGGGTGCTGTGAGAGGTTCAGTAAGCTATTACAGTGTTCACTTATACTGTTAGGCATGTCACCTTGCACTCTGGTGGCAATTAGCGGCACAAAGATGAAGAGCTCAAACCTGTACGTGTACCATTTTTGCCGTGACACCCCTGCCCTGCAGTTGATTCAGCAAGACAATGCCTCCCCCCCATACTGTCAGAGTAGCACAGGTCTTTCTGGATCAGGGGCATATCCAGCCACTTAGTCCTGTGTGTATCCCGATAAGTCTCCTATTGAACATCATCGGACACGGTGGGTCGATGTGTTCATCAGAGGGAGCCAAAACCAATTACCATTGCACAGCTGCAGGCTGCTCTCATCCAGGAATGGAAAGCAATTCCTCAACAATAGATCAGGACACTTGTGCAGTCGGGTGACTGCTTGTATCACATCCAGCGGTGGTCATACCTCGTAGTGTTGGCTTATAAAATCAATTTAAAACACAAACTGTTTTTTTTTTCACTTTTGTACATTGTGTTATACATTATGTCTCCAAACTTTTGACTGGTTTTGTATAATGATGGCGAAATGGAAGAAAACTCTTTTTCAGTGCCACACAGAGCCTCCTACTCTTCATGAAAACATCTTCATTACTAATTCTTGTTATGCCTCTTTATTCATTTTATCTCCAACTGGCCATCTGTCCAAAAATAAAGGCTCTTGCTTTTGTTGGTATTGGTGTCTTTCAGGTAAAAAATGTTTCAAACCAATCTTTATAAAATTCTCTGGCAACCTTTTCAGCTCAAAAAAGAATGCAACAAAAGCATTATATATATATAAAAAAAAAAAGAAAAGCACTGCATGAAAACATTCTACTCAATAATGTCTCCTGCAAAGCCCGAGTTGGATGAGCGATTAAGAAACTGGATGGACAGACAGATGCACAGTGTCTAAAATATGTTTGGCCTTCGTTGCTTGGCTGCTACAGCACAGCGCATACCAGTCATTCAACTGCAAATCTAATTTTACCCACTATAGGGTGAACTTGTTTGACTTATGTCTGTCAGAGAATGGCACATGCAAAATAGTACTGATGCCGCAATATTGAAAACACTGGCAAGTCAGTGTTATGGTAATGCCCCAATGACTAATATATAGAAATGTGTCAAAATGGGGCTGCTGTTTGTGACACCCAAAGTTGTGGTAGGCAGCAAAAACTTACTCTTAAAAATCAATAAAAACCCTTCAAGCACACATAAGTGGTCAGAGAAGGAGCTATACTCTTGTACCTTCTCTCTGCTCTGTTTTCAGGCTTTAAAATTGTGGGTCTTTTCAGATCAGATAAGCAGAATGAGTCGATTAAAGAGTGAAACAGCCCCATATAGGCTATAAAATGTGTTGTTGCAGCAAGTTAAGCAAGGGGCTGTTTTTCGCCAAACGTTGCCAAAAAAAGAGGCGAGAGCTGCATATTTTGGCTGGTCCACAAACAGTACTATATTTACAGTCTGTTCATGTCTCTGCTAAGCTAACCTTGAATTCAGCAAAGCTGCATTCATGTAAAGGGGATTCTCAGTTCCAACATAAACTTGTTTGGACGGCATCAATTTTAAATGCCAGTCCAAATCCTCAGAGTTATGTCAAATTCAGTTGAAATGGAGAATGTGTTTTTGGAGACGCTCTGAAGAAACTTCCTCCATTCATGATTCAAAATGTTTTGCAGAAACCAGTAAGCCGTACGTAACTGTCTTTCATCCTGAAATAACACTCTTTGTTAACCGTGGTGGCGGTGATGGCATTGAGCCATCACAGTATGTTATAGAGCTGCGGCGTACAATCTGTGCAAACAATAGGACTTCATAAAGTGTAGCCTAGTAAATTAATTGTGCCCTAGGAGAGCATGAAAAAAAGACCTAATTGGCCAAATTCCTTCTGTAATAAAACTGAAGAAGTGTATCTTTCTTTGGAAAATTTTGAAATTAAGACAAACACATTAACTTGGTTTTTGAGGTTATATTAAGTTGCCATGTGACCTTACACTCCACTCTGCTCACTCAAACCGCCCTCTGAACCTCCACAGCTGTTGAAGACCTCTCTTTGAACTTGCAGCAGGAGGCCTCGAGCACCCCCTGGCCCTAAGCCATCCCTCCTCTCCACCAACTTTGCAGTTTGTAACCATAGCCTGACGTGGACTTTTAAGAGGGCTCAAACCTCCTACTGCAGCTGCTCAGCTGGTAAGTGGATCCACATACTGTAGGCAGATCACCTGAGAGCTCCAGGGGTAGATCACTGGAGAGCTGCTCATATATCCTGCTGCCTGCTCTGTTTGCAAAGAACCACAGAGGAAAGCACTTTGAGGACCCAGGAGACTGAGCAAAAATGAAAACTACATACTTTAAAGGTGATTCGGTTAGTGAGACCATGAACTGTCGTATTTAACAGACATTATCCTGCAAGGTGTATTTTCAAACAGGAAATGGAAAAGCAATAAAGATCTGCAGGACTTAGAGGGGAAGTTGCAAAATTCGGTGGAAACCGCCCCCCCCTTGTTCTTAGGGGATAACTTTATGGGCAGTAGATATTATCTACCCTCTCAGTGTATAACAATAAAATATTATGTTGAAAATGTTTATTGAATTAACTTGAACAGTTTATGGTTCTGGTCATCATTTTTTTTCAGATTTTTAAACATCACTGTTCTTTTTTCAACAATTTTCAAAAATAAAAATAGAAGATACACCAAACCAACTCAAGAGGATTTTATTTTGAAATTATTTACTTACATGTAACTCTTTTTTTTTTAAATTGCTGATTTCATGTGGTGAGATTTCAGTTTCCAAATCTTTGTTCCAGGCATTTAGCTCACAGTGTCAACTTTTAACAGGATGTAAGCAGATTTGAAAAAAAAAAAATGATATGATGCCGCCATTTGACATTGTTTCAGCAGGTGATTGTGGGGTCTGATAGGTGAATTATGCTGATGTTTTCTGCTCATGTGTAGATTTTTACAAAAAAAAAAAAAAAAAAAATTCTGTTCGGATTAAATTTATGTCTCAGTTCTTCAAGAAAAATAAAAAAAAATTGGGCCATTAGAAGTCCAGTTTAAATGTAGCATCTATAATTATCCTTTAGTGGACTTGACTGTGACAGAGAATTTGGTTCTTCTAATGGATTTCTACTTTTCAATGTGAATCACACATTTTAATAAATAAATAATTAAAATAAGTAGCTTAATTGGAATAAAGTAGGTTTGGTAGGTCAGCTGGTTTTTTAAAACGTGACACTTCAGAGGTTGAGTTCTGTTACTTTCACTTAAAAATTGTATTGCCTGCCTACTATTATCCTCTACTTATCCTGAGATATCCCCAAATAGTTTTATTCATTGTAATAAAAAACGATAATATTCATTCACATCATTTACACAATCATTCATATCATGGATGAATAGTACTTTAATGTAAATTTTCATTGACCATCTAATATCAAACAAAGATTGGATCTTTAATATAGCGACAGCTGGAGCCTGCTACGTGGGGCATATAGTCATTAATGAGCACATTGCTCTTTGGGAATACAGTGAATTTCTGTGGAACTTGCTCCATACTAACGTTCCCACTTCAAACAGTCCTCACGCCTCTTCTTTTCTCTCACTGGGGTATACACTGCTTCATCCATTCAGTATGTCACCCTTGGGACCGTGCAATGAATTAGGAAAACCTGTTTCCCACATCTTGGGGATGCCATTAAAGTATAACATCCTTGAAAATATTATTAAGAATACTGGATTTCCACAGAAAGTTACATTTGCGTGTTGCTCATGGAAAGGGCCAAAAGCCGTGCGGAAAGACTGTTTAGACCGGGTCAATGGCTACCAGGACAAAGTCTGTGTTAACGACCCTCTCTCTGTTTACAGTTGGAAAATACTGTGCATATAATTCATTACTGTCTTTTTTCTGAGTAGTGACCCTGGTTGATAGCAGCATTCCAAAAAAGAAAAGAAAAAAAAGGCAAGGACACGGCCTAATTTGTCACAGTTCATACCAAAATATCAAAAGACAAAAAGACAGAAGCTGTAAATCAGCAGTAAACATTACCCTCATCAAGCTGATTGACAGGGTTCATTGTCTGTCCTTCATGTCTCTTCATGGCCATTACTATATATTGCTGTCAGCCTGGAATGATATGTTTTTTGTTTTTTTTTTGCTTTGCTCAACTTGCAGTGACTTCTTATAATCACAGCATGAGCGAGACTCTTCTACTGTTTCAGCAGAACCAGAGACGGCATGCTTTATCTCAGCTGTGATGGCTCACTATGGATCAATATTAGCTTGTCAAAGATAACACTATTCTTGGGAGAGCATCTTTACTTAGCATCTTTATTTTTTTTTTTTTTTTAAAGTGAGTTCTTAGTTGCTTGCACTTCTACTCTGCAGAATCTGAACCGTGTGAACAGTTAATTTCTAGTCCCCCCGAGCTGTGAAGGTATTATAAGAAGAATGAGATATTTACTGTTTTCCTTGTTACAAAGTATGTTCTGCAAGGCCACTGAGATATCTCAGTATTGGATAGATTGCTATGACACAGTCTTTGAAGATCCTTGTTAAATTTATTGACAGCGACGGCACTGGCTGCATTGTTATAGTATTTTGTGCATCCGTGATCTGACATTTATATCAAGCTCGGGATGATTTGTAATAACTTTGATCATTCTTTTCATTATTCGGAATCAAACTCAACACTGAAATGCATGCAGCACTTTCATTCATGGCATCCCTTTAAGCCTCAGCTGATGCTACTTTGCTAGCAAGCTAAATCAGAATGAGCGAGGCAAACATTACAGCTGCTAAAAACAATCTGTTGCCATTTTCACTGCGTGCATGTTTACAGGCTGATGTGACTGCTGCTGTAAATGGTGTAGTTTTCTTTCTTTCTTTCTTTTTTTTTTTTACAAAAAGGTCTGCATGGTGTGCCTCAGGAAGGAGTGAGTGGGAGTATGCTAATTGGGATGTTCAAGGCTGTGATTGGTGTGGCAACGGGAATTTTGAAGCTGATTGGCTCCAGCCGGGATAGCTACCACTTTCCTCTTCCAATTCCTATTCCAACCTTGTTTCTCTATTTTCCTGCCTGCCAAAGCTCTTGCCCTGCGCTTTCTCCTTTATCTTCCTTTCAATAGCTCTCTTATGTTTCTGGTAGCTAGCAGGTGCACTCTGGTGTATTTTGGTTTGTATCTTTTTGTAAGATTATCTTGGTTGTAATTCTTTAGATTTGATAGCCTAGTGTTACTAGACATGCTGAAGAATAATAACAGATTTTGCTTTAGTCATATAGAAACCTTGCAAAAAAAATTTTAAAAACATTTTCATATTTTCATTCACCATTTTAGGTTTTCTTTAATGTCCAAGCCCCGTGTTTATCTTCAAACAGATAAGTACAAATTTCCATTGAGGTGAGGTTAGTGTGAAAGGAAGGAGGGGGTGTGGGAGACTGAGGCTGCAAGGCAGCAATCACACAAAACACATTTGGAGATCATTATAGAGCCAGTCATGCTGAGTGACTCCAACAGACTGAAACACTGCTTATAGTGTTTAAAGTGGATTTGATGAAAGCTTTCATTCAGTCCAGCTCATTAGTTTGAGCCTTGGATTGTACACATTCTGAGATTACTCACTGTGGGCCTGCACTGAGCCGCCAATGCCAGAGGGTTTACTTTTCATTTATTTCTACATAAATAACTCAGTAGAAACACAAATCTAAAGCAGAACACCTAATATGTTCAGAAAGCAGAGCACATGTCTTCAGCATTTCTCTGCTATTTGAAAAATAATACGTGGGCAGGATTTGATCCAACCTGAGTGGAAAAAACTTTCATTGCCAACGTTTTAGCGCGTCTACATTAGAAATGATTTTAAATCTGTGATCGTTTGATCAACTAGAGAGAATATTGTTAAACTACTGCTTATTCAGCATTTGCACAGGCCTAGAAACCAGTCAGTGTCTCCCTGGTGACCACCAGTCATTAGGGAAAAGTGTGTATTCTTCGACTGATTGATGAGTGGTTACTGGAGGTTGCTGTTTGCCTTGGTCGCCAGCGTGGAAGATGTGGACACGGCTACAAACACTTACAAACTACGTGCCAATCGTAATGAAACTGTGCAAAGTTAAATGCTAGAAACAGAGAATGTTTGCCTTGAAAGTAAAAGTTGCATCTTTTGAAAAGTCTTGGTTGAAGCGGTACGGTGCAGCTTTTGCTATGAAGGCTAACAGTTACTGTTTCGCCTTTGTTTTATACTTTTTTCAAATTTCACTACAGGTCAGAGAGTATCCATGCATCCATTTTCTTCCAGTGGTTGGTTGGTGGATAGTTCAGTGGAGAATATTTATTCTCCTGGCTTCTATCTCTCTGGCATACCTCTTCAAGTGGTTAGCCAAGGCTGTGAGTCTTTGCTTGGCAGTTTCTAAGGCCTCAGGTATGGACAGCTTGTTGTCCATTTCCTAATACTTTTCTGCAGCTCTGATAGCTGATGGCTAACTTCCATGCTGCAGAGATTGTTGTCCTGATTGAGGGCTGTCCCATCTCTGCTGGGTTCTTTGCCACCTCGGTGGCCAAGCCCGTAAGCTGGCTACTCGATTTGGCTGGATACCCAACTCCATAGAGTCCTAGTAGTTCCAAACTTCTTCCTTTACACAACATTCAGGACACTGTACTCATGAGAGTACTCGAAGCTTTGGAAAGTGTTTAACATCCTTTACACATTGATCTATGCCTTGCTGCAATTTTGTCACAGAGGTTTACATGAACTTATTGATTTAGATTACTTTCTGAAATGCACTGCTGAGTAAATGATGTTATACACAGGTGTCTTCTTTATCAAACTATATCCATTAAATTTGCCTCCAGTCAGGTTCTAAGCACATCTCAAGGATTATCAAAGCAAACAGGATAAACATGAGAACTAAGACTGGCTATGCAAATGGTCTGAACCATGTTGTAAATGAAATAGTTCAATTGTTAATTATTAATTGTTAATAAAATGGCCAAACGAAAAAAAAAAAAAGGTTTTACTTTGCCATTAAGGTTAAATGAGTGCAGACTTGTATTTATATTATTTCTGTGTGTGTGTGTATATATATCCTATATATCCAGCCTATGACTCAATATATATATATATATATGACTACATCTACACTGATGGGTCCCCGCTTCCTGTGCAGTAACTTTGGCGTCACTGTGCTCTCAGAACCAAATCTTCCACCATTATCTTTAATGGTTTTGAAAAGCCTAAACACAAAAGTGTTTAAAGTCAGACGCTATTAACGTCCTCTTTGCTGCAGGTTTGTTGTACTTTCCTAGAAACGTAAGGCGCACAAGGTTTCTGAAAATCTATTAAAATTGTGTATGTAGGCACAGTGTGAGTGTGCAGGGTGGTTTTGTGATGAGTTATTTTAATCCTTACAGATAGCTGGACAGACGGGGGAACGGGATTGTAAATTGAACATCTTCAGGTCTTAAACTGTTGGTTGGATACAATAAGCATTGCTGTGGGCTCTGGAACTATAATGGGCAATTTTACGTTTTTTTTGACATGCGCTAAACCAACATGTTAATTCGCTTTCTCTAAGGACAGTTTGCAAGGTCGACATTTAGCTGATGCTCTTATCTAAATGTTAAAGATTGGAGCCATATTTCTCTTTTGTTCTTGTCTCCTTGATGCCTTGCAGTCTGTGTCCAAAAGCATTCATGCGAATGGAATGATGCAGTCATTCACCAACATGGCCCTAGGCCCTTACAGATGGAAGACGGAGCAGGCTCCTGTCTGACTCAGCTCAGGTCCACACAGTAGGCTGTCAAAACCCATCATCTTCATACACTCCTGCAATCAATACCTTACAGCCTCCTGACAGAGTGTGTTAGCGCAACACACTCCTGTTTATTTCGTAGTCTTAGCCATAAAGAGGCACAGTAAAAGGAAGGCATGGAAAGGGATATAAGAGGGAACGCTAATGTTTTTAGTGACAAAGCACATTTTTTTCTGTTCATTGTTGGCAATAGTGACGAAAGATGAATCAGAGGCTTTTGCAGCAGTAAAGTGTTGGAAGTTATTTCGCAAAGTCCCACAGTTTGGAATTCTTTAATGCTTTTTGTTCGTGGCACCGCATAAATGGGACATTTATTTTCTCTCGCCTGCTAAAGTTGCAAGCAGGGATATTTTGCAAGTGTTACAAGTTGTTGCAAAAATTCTTGCACAAAGACTGTGATTTATAGCTCAGAACGTGAATGCTTAAGCCTTGCCAAAAAAAGTTTTGACACAGGGCTCAACTTATGAAACTTTGGAGGAGTCTATACAATAATGCTATTTAGACTACACCACAATGCGTCTTCAGCTTTTACTGGAGATCAATGTGACCATGCAACAGCAGAACTACATTAAAAGCAATAAAAAGAAATATGCTTTAATTCCCTTACGCTTATGCCTACTTTGAATTAAAGAAGAAAAAAAAACTATGCCAAACTTGACCAACAGAAGTGTAAAAACCTTGATTTAAAGTATTTCAATCTCTTTCATTGCAGGACTATTGGTGCTGAGGCAACACTGACTATTTTCACAAAGTTAGTAGTTAGGTAAAGTGATGCATGCAGGAATTTGGCTGATGAATAGCTAAAGTCTCCTATCTGAAAACATTATTTTCAGTTGAAAATCTATTTTTCAGTATAAATGCAGTACATTAATATTGTTTAAAGCTGCAGCAGGGAAGACAGAAATGGGAATGAAGATGTTGTGACCTTTCACCTACAGTACAAATGTCTCTATGGAAATAATATGTATGAAGTAATCCAAAGTACAGCCATGAAGTTAAGTCTGTACAGTGTAGCCTGCAGTCAAAGTTACCATATCTGTTGCAACATCAGCTACTTGTGTTCCAGGGCTACAAGCCAGCTTGCCCTTAAAACAGACACATACAGTGAGATGGACACACATATACACAGACACACAGGAACACACACAGACACACTTGCAAAATCAATAATCTTCAGTCCCACTTGACAAACAAAAGCACACCAGAGCCTCTCTGTGGTACGAGGGTTTTCCATCCTGCCAAGTCTTAGTCCAAAAACTTGTGTACAAAATTGTATCTTTTTTTTTTTTTTTAAATTTTAGATGTCTAAAATTCAAGAATTTGTTTACAGACTTGTGCCCAAATTCGGCTTTGTCACACAAACACAAATATAGTGCCGATATATTGTAATAACTCCAAGTCAGACTTTTACCTTTGAACCACAAAGCCTGTGTATGGCTCAGTGCCAAAACAAATACATTCTGTCAGTTATAATTTCTTTCAAATAATTTTGAAATCCTATTTGAGATTTTAACGACAGCGAAAGATGCAAATACGCTGGCCAGAATTACAGTAAGGGTCAGATCAGATCTATCAACAAAATTAAGACAACAAATATTTTGATAAGATAACAATAAAAGGACAGTCTACCCGCCACCACCCCACCACCCCAGCAACCCAACAGACACACATACACAAAAACTGAGACAAGATAACAAAGAGGAGCACTGATATGCCAAGCACAACTCCACATTGCAAAAGAAGCCCTATTATGCCTAATATGCTGTGACGCCTGATATTATATTAAACTTGTGCTTGACTCACCCATGCTAAAGTCCAGAGAGAAGGGGTCCATAGTGAGCTATCTCAGCCAGGCAGACTACTACAGACTTCTGTCTTCCACTCTCAGGTGAAAACTTGTTCTGGAGATCAGACAAGGTCTATGTATGTCAGACTGTTCTCCCACCCAAACTCTTTTTGAAATCATTTTTTTTTCCTGGCTAGCTCACTTGCAAAGAATGGACAGTCCCCCGATGCAGATCAATCTGTTGAGAACTCTCCATTCTGGGCATTAGGAAATCCTGGCTTTCTTTGGTTTTAAAGCAATCGAAAGAGAGCAGTGCATGGCTCAACTCCTGAACGGGACTTTCTCATGCTTGCTGGTACCTTCCAGGACAATGCTACTGGTGATAGGGGGTTGTTTTTACTATTTTTTGGGCTTCAACACTACTTTGTGCTGTGCATGGCATCATACAACAACACAATAATGAATATTATCAGGGCTTCACACACATTGGTGGTGCATGCTAATTTATACTAACCAGAGCATAAATGCATGACGAAATTATGTCTCATATACTGCACTAGTGTTTTGCCTCCTATCTATCTATCTATCTATCTATCTATCTATCTATCTATCTATCTATCTATCTATCTATCTATCTATCTATCTA
>JAVDPK010001425.1:102495-136096 GCA_034780415.1 Cichlasoma orientale | reverse complement strand
CTATCTATCTATCTATCTATCTATCTATCTATCTATCTATCTATCTATCTATCTATCTATCTATCTATCTAAATGCTAAAAAAAAAGATCTAAAAAATGCCACATTAAATAAAGGAATAAAAAAAAAATTAAATGTTGCAAATATTTAGTTCCAAATCTAAAGTTACAGCTCATATAGAAACATAAAAGTTCCAGTGTGTTGAGGCAGTGGGCAGGTCATTTGTCAAAGAAATTTGCAGTCTTGGAATGATATGTAACATCACTCCATCACATAAATTGTGACATGAGGCCATGGGCATGTATGAGCCTATTTGATATTTAGACATCTCAGGGTTAGCAGTTCAGTCCCTGAACTGTAACAGGCCAATTCAGCGAGTTTATTGCATCTTTCTGGATATCACGCTCATTGTTACATGTTCATTTTCAGAACTAAATTATATTCTAAATCGAGGTACCTTTCCTCCTATTTGTCATTTGGGTTATGTTCATTTCCAGCAGTCCTATTAAATCTGTAATGGACTTGCTGTTAATATTTGAAATTTGCTTATTATGTCAAAACCTCTTTGCTGGTGTCTTAACATCTAAAGATCTTGGACAAATACACTTTTTTTTCTTATAGTTTTCCTTCTGTACACCACCGCAGTGGATTTTAAATCAATCAATCAATCAATCAATAACATGTTTACAATATCATCCCCTGCTGTGTCCAGCAGTGCAATATCAACTACTCATTTATCATAGTCTCAAGTTGGACATATCATAGTGATTGTTGAGTCTTTACTGTACATTAAGTCAAATCATTTTTCTGCTTCTACCTTAAGAGTGCACGTTTCTCTCATAGCTGCTGTTAGCAGCTGCGCTATTAATATTTGAAAGTGCTTTGCATCCTCTTACAACTCTTCTGAAATCGCTCGGTATCGAACATTTTTGTCTTCAATTTTGTAAATGAAATTTACTCATAGATAGAAAAAAAACAAGTATCTGTATGTGATATTTATGCTAATGAGGGGGCAAATTACTAAGCAGCCACTTATGAATTCACCCCATGAGGTGAACTGCCATAAAAAATAAAACCATGCATTAACTTCTAATAGTTTATTTAATGCCATCCCATGGATCATGTGGTATATATTTCAATACTTTTAATGCTCACATCCTGACCTACAGCTATACTTGGAGGTCACGACCCCTTTACACGGTCACTGGGTAAATATTTCCTTCCTGATTCGGCAGCGCACACTCAGCTGGGTGGGACAGACTGGCTATGGATTCCAGTGGCTGAGTCAGAAAGACTGATTTGAGAAAACAAAACAAAAACAAAAAAGATATAAAGGAAGTAGTAAAGTAACGGCTGGTTGGTTGTTTTCTTTGTGTGTACCAGGGGGAGGGATGATTAGCCCACGCCAGATCTCTGTATGTCTATCATCTTAAAAGGCAGGGTCCATGCTGCTTCAATTAATTCTGGCCTTGAGGGGCTCTTGACCATTGCTCGGAGCTCCAGCAGCACACACACACACACACACACGCGCCACATGTTCAGTAGAGGGGAAGTGAATGTAGGAGATTTGGGTAAGATGGGGACTGCCGATGGGGTGGGAATTTGAAACTGTTTAAACAAATCAGTGAAGAATATCAGTTACTTGGGACACTGCTGTCCGTCTGCTATCCTGCTGCAGAGGCATTTGTCTCCACTTGATTGATTATTTTGTCGTTTGCAAAAGCAGGAAGAAAGAGACAGCCATTTCTGAATGTAGGGAGAGGAAGTGCTTGTGCATTATGTCTCCTGGCATAAAAGCATGCTGGCAAATTATTGCAATCATATGTTGCTGGCTTTTAAGTCGAATGCGGCTAATAAGCTATTGCCTGTCTGCAGGACCTCTGACATATGTGTGAGTGCATGTGGATCTGTCTAGCAGACATGCACGTGTAAAACCCAGATGGTCAGATGTAATAAACATGGCCAGTTTTTTTGGCTCACATAAAGGGCATGGCGGTGGTGTTTTATTTCATCACAGCCTCGGGACATTAATGTGTTCACCCAGACTCTCAAGTGGGCTTTATGAGGGTGAGGAGGCCTGTTTCCACCTTGTTTGAATTTTTTTCTTTCTTAAACAGGGTGTGGCAATAGGGAAGTGCTGGAATAACGGAGGCCATGGGGAGTAGGGAGGGAATTAAGGTGGCTTCCTATTGGTGCCGGATGTTTGAGTAAGGCAAGGGCCTTGTGACAGAGATCTGTTTAGAACCTCAGTCGAGCAGGCCGCACTGTGAAGCAAGCAACCACATCTGTTTTCACTCAAAACAATCAGAGGCCGGCACTGCAGGCAGCTTGTGCCTGTTATTAAAGGCTTTCTGGGGCCTGCTGAGGGACGGCCTAGACGCAGTGATTTATCCACTCTTTGCTGAGTGGATGAAGACAGAGTGTGATGTATATGGACATGGAATTCCAATCAGTGAATCTTGCCAGGACACCTACCCTGAAAGCATGATGAATTGAGGCTGTCTTCTGCAACAGTATAAAACTGGGCCTCACGTTCTGGATTAGAGAAAAGATTTCACTATTAAAGGCTGTATATCAAGATTGTTTGCTGTCATTGCCCATAGACTCTTGCATCATTCAAATCCAAAGGCATGAAGAGTAGAAGAGTGAATCAGTGTTTAGAGTTATTTTTGACACACTTATTGTTCAAAAGCAACAGAGTGTGAAACTCGCCTTATAGGGAAGTCTTGCCTTATACATGTGATCTGATGCGTATAAGGCAACACTACCCAGTTGTTGCTTACTCAGCAATCTAACGTTCTGAAAAGCTTGAATAAACAGTTTGTCTCTCTTGGAGACTTGATGGTAAAGCTCATGGAAACCTAAAAGACAAATTCTGTGCATTTCTTTGAGACCCTGTCTAGTTCATTGGAATCCCAAAGTGGGCTTTTAAATAATTTGAGGAGAGCCCTCTGGAAGCTGAATAATTCACAGCAGCATGATGAAGTCTCTAGCCAGCTGGGTGTTCCATTAGTAGACTCACTACTCGACAGCTCTATTGCACAGCAGTTCTAGCAGAGGGATGGAGTGCCGGGGAGATGAGTGCGTGTCTGTGAGGGGAGGGGAATGGGGGTGGGGGCGGGGGATCATCCCATCCTCACTCTGCCCACTTTAATTACATCAGCCACAGGCACCGTACATCAGAATCAGGCACTGTCTGCATCTTTTGCTTCAGACAAGCGTCTCACCGCCACACCCAACACGTGCCGACCATTCAGCATTTGCTAACCAACCTCAAAGGACCCCAGTCCTGGGCATGTAAGGAGAAGAGGGGGGCAGGGGAGAGAGCTTTGCCCATTGAGTGCTTGACAGTGCTGAGTCCTGACATCTAATTCTTCTTGCCGTATAACCTAAATATACAGTTTTCGATGTGAAATGGCTGCTGAAGTGACTGCCTCTTCTTGTCCAGGTGACTGTCATCGCTGGCACAGTTCTTCAGGACAGACTGGTGAAAAATGCTGGCCTGCTGTGGCATCATCACCAGCTCAGCTCATATAAACCGACCTGCCAGGAGGATCTATGAAACGAATGGACACAGCAGATCAAACTTGCTAGCTGTGACTAAAGCCTACTTTCCTGTGAGGCGTCAAGGAAAATAGGATTTACTGATGGGGATATCTGCCTGCTTACTCTCTCTTCCGCATGCCAATTATCTGTGAGCTGATAGCCAGAGTTACCTATCAGGTAGTTGCCATAAAGGTACACATGCATCGCTAGAATTCCACACTGTTTCTTATAAGACCCTGTGGTACCCTATACTCATCCTTGTGTTCTGTGTTAGTCTATCAATTCCAGATATCACTCAGATTAACCTTGCCTGCATTTCCAAGGCCCGTCTGCTTGTCTATGCATACACCCTGTCAGCTCTTCCCCTGAGTGACAGAGTAGGCAGCCTTACCTTGTGCCGCCAACCAGCCTCATTCATAACATCATCACCTTCACTTGGCCATGTCACGCCTCTTGCGGGAGAAGGATATCTCCCCCCAAGGACAGCTGGGAAATGGTCCTCATCCTGACTTCTATGTGGGATGCAATCACCTGTCATTCTTGATCTGTATGGTGCAACCCAGGAGAGAAAGACAATACAAAGGGAAATAAGTAGCAGAGTTTTATCAAAGGGAGGCATATGCATTACCTGGAACCACAGTTTAGGTTTGAAATTAAATTAATTAACATTATGTACCAGTACTGTCATTTTCATATACCTTATTTGCTTATTTAGTTTTTTTTTTCTTACACATTTTCTTTTCTAACACACGAAAGCTGTAGTAGAAAATTTTCACTATTTACAACTGTTTCTTCCTTCCTTTTGGTGGCTTCCTAAAACTCAAAAGCGTGGCGCAGCTTCCAGTTACTATTTAGAGTTTACGGTTACTGCAAAATGTTTGAATCAAAATGAGGCTCGCTGAAGCACAGTATAAAACTTTTCGGTCGTTGCCTCAAGTTTATAAACCAGGCAAGCCGTATTCTACCTGCCAAGCATGAAGCAGAGCTCAAAAGAAGCCAGCGACTAATGATGACATTCAAAACCTTGGGAAAATGTAGAGATCAAAACAATATTCTTACCCGGCAGAGTAGCTATACTGCGGACTTTAAATAATCACATGCCAAGAGACAAGATATCCGTATTCCTCTGCGTGGTGTGTGTACAGGGATACAAGCATATATTTGGGGAATTATTTCCCCCCATTTATCTGTTTTAAAGTAGCACTTGTGCAGCACATTGCTCTTTTTTTTCTCCTTTGTATCTTAATTCTTTTAAATTTTGTTTTCTGGTGATGGGTAGTTGATGCCAAACACCCTTTGCTACAGTCTAGTGGTTTATCAGTGTTTAACAATAAATGTAAACAAGACCAGCGTTTCCTCTTTAAGCTAAGGACTCCTGCGATGTGTAAGTCTAGACTTCTCTGATTAAAATTTAACATCTGCCAAAGTTCTGTGAATCTTTCATTTTCCTCCGGGGCACAGCGTGATGAGTCTAGTGAACACTAATGAACATATAATGAGCTGCAAATAGCTCTCCAAATGGTCTGGTTTCTACACTGCATCCTGTGTCCCTCGGTTCAGCTCGGCTAAAAAAAAAAAAAAAAAAAAAAAAAAAAAAGTCAAAACAAGTAAATAAGATTGCTTTATCTGATCACAAGCAGAGTGATACGTGAAAGATAAAGAGATAATTGAGACAGTTGGATGATGATAATAAAGGATACTCAAGATTTGTGACCCAAAATTACATATCAAACACTCAGTGACTAAACTGCTTTTTTGTGGAGAACAAAACAGTTACACACAGTGACATAATTGGAGGGACTATAAACAACTGTTTGGTTTGTAAAAAAAAAAAAAAAAAAAAAACTGTAAGAAGAATGGAATTCCTTATGTCTTCATTAATCACAATCATGTCAGCGTATCCACGACTAACAGTGCTTTACCCTTTTGAGATTACATCTAAAATCTCTTAATCCATCACCAGCTTGCTGTATTCCAAACTCCCAAATAGTCATCTCTGCATATGATGCAAGCGGCTTTCTAAAGGGTTTGGACTTCCTCCAGCACTAGACAGAGAGCGAAAATGACAGAGGGATAACGAAAAGTAGAACAGGGGGAAAAAAAGAAAGAAAAAAAGACTTTAATTCATGTGTTCCCCTCTCCAGAAGTCCACCTAAATCTTCTGTTTGTGAATAAGAAAACACTGACGTAAGGCTGACTGCTGGTGGAATATTATTTTCCCATTTTCATCATAAATCTTTTAAATGCTACCCCAATTTTTAAGCTCTTGCTTTTGAGATGAAATGTCAAGTGTTAGCCTTAGCTGACTGACCCCACTCTCTGTAGGGCTAATTGTCCCACTCCTCAGTTCCACAAACAATAAACATATGTAAAAGCAGAGTGTCTATTACCTGACTACATAACAGAGTAACCCCAACCCTAAACAATTCTTATTTCTTTCTTCTTGTCTATGATGACATGACGACAGTGATAATTATGATGATGATAATTGGTCAAGCTTTCTGAATGGCAATGCATTTCACAGTTTCCACACAGTAAAACCCCTCTTCCTGTTTCATTTGGTTTTAAGCTGCACAAAGGACCAAAAGCTGCTTTCTGCTTCGCTGATTTCAATGAAGAGTAAGACAAAAATCATGGAGAATCAAAGATGGCTTATGTTTATCACAAACAGACATTATGAAGAGGAGGAAGAAGACAATTCAGCTCAAGTTCAGCTTCCAACAGATTCTCCTCAACAAGTCATTATGCTTGTCAGTAACGGCGAGTATGTGGCCGCCAATTCAGCACGTTCCCTGTCAGCAACATGTGACCTTTCACGTGATTTTCCAATGATTACATGAACCACTACATGCCAAAAATAAGGTACCTGCCATGTGATGACAGAAGCAAATTCATATGCATGCCCGTGCAACATTGCAATCATGATTACTTGAGAAGATGCTCAATAAACTGCCTCGTGTGGTCGTATTACTCTACTCATACCAAGCTGCTGAAAGCCTTAATGAAGCTACTGTATGTGTCAGGTGCTACTGTATCTCTCAGGTGAGGGCACCGTGCCAGGTTATGCGATGCTGTTAATGTTTGTCTCGGTGCCTGTTGCATTATCCCTAATAATGTATAAGGCTTATATTATTAAACTGTGGTGTATTCAGGCAGGTACACTTGTGAGCCACATTATGGTTAATGTGTTTAAAACCTAGACTGATCTCGGATGGGCCCACTTGATTTTCACTGTGCCTGCTCACATTGTGATTTATGCTTATAATACTGGGGTAGGGCCCCACACTTTACTTCTTTAAATCTGCCCCCAATCGTACCACCGGAAATATGCAACCCTTGTTTTCCTTCATTTAAGTTTTACTTTCTGAATCCTTAAAATGTTCGCTGTACCATTTCAAGCCCCTTGTTTTTACTTCCGTTTTCAATCCGTGCAGAAAAATGAAAAGTGTAAATGCGTGAAACAAATTGAATGAGTTTAAACATTGCGTTTTCTCCCCTTTTTTGCCAAGCTTAAGACAAGAAAAGTTGCGATTGATTGGAGACATAGAATCTGGCATCAAACTAAAAACATCCACCTCTGTCGGAACCTGAGAGTGTTCTGTAATATTCCCATGAATCAAACATAAATTTCCCTCCGCAGTGGTTTAGGGGCATCTGACTAAAAAATTAGTATCCCCGTATGCCAACTTGTTGCACCCACACATCGAGAGAGAAACATGCACATTTTCTTATATCAACTTTCTGGATATTTGTTTTAAATGAGCAATAAATTTGATAATAAATTGGTAATTGCCTCTTTATAACACAGTTTTTCAGGTTTTAGAAGATATGCTCAATTTTCCTTTCTCATTTTTTGTTAGTTTTCTTTATCTTTTTGTCTAACAGCTTGATGGACAAAAGTAAATGGGAAATGGACTGGCACGTCTACTCAAATTAAGCACTCAAAGTACTTTCTACTACAAGCCTCATTTACACAACTGCACACACATTCATGTAGTCCTTTCAACCATGCCTAAGGGTTTGTCTAACACTGATGGATACGCTGAGGTCAAGTCGGGGTTCAGCGTGGCACATGCAGACTGGAGGAGCCAGGGATCGAGCCACTGACCTTCTGATTGCTAGACAACTCAATCTACCTCTTGAGCCACAGTCAACCCAAAAGGCGGTGAACTAGAAAGATACCATACTGTAAAATTTACTATGTGGATGGGTTATAATATCTAGTGATTTGTCTCTACACTTGGAACCATATTCAAGACTAGAGTTATGAAGTTCTGTGTACATACAGAGTTGATGTGGAAAAGGGAATGATTTTAACAGACATGACAGCCCGTCATAAAGACCAACATAAAGAGGGTTGAAAAGTTGGAGTAGGTGATGGCAAGGCCAGTTTGATGTGCTGACAGGAAGAATAAATGAGAAAAAAAAAAGGAAAGAAAATATGTTAAATTGGGAGCAGTGGCTTGGAATAAAAATCTGACAAATGGCGCCAGATCTCTCCTCCTCTGTCTGTTATAAATAAACCATTTTCATACAGGGTTAGGGTTAGGGTGTTTTGATTACCACAGGTTACCTTCACCTTCCACATCCTCTCTAGCTCTTCTCTCAGCCCATTTATCGAGCTTCTCGCATTCCTGGTATTGCTACGTTTTCACTACAGCTTTCTTCCTCTGCTTGTCCACCACTACTATGGCCGGTTGGTTAGCCTCCATCAGTTTGTCAGTCTGTATCTAGAAGTCCCACAGGATCTTAGCTTGGCCATTCTCATCCACCCGTGGGGGCATATCCCATTTTGACTTCGGGTCTTCTGGCTTTACTCGGCACAGATGTTCCTGGATATGGTGTTCCATGTATGCCCTGCCTGCTAGCGTCTTGCACCCTGCTGTTATGTGCTGGATTTTCTCAGGGGCATCTTTGCACAGCCTGCACCTGGGGTCTTGCCTGGTGTGGTGGACCCCAGCCTCTATCAATCTTGTACAGAGAGCTTGTTCCTGTGCTGTTATGATTAGTGCCTCTGTGCTACTTTTCAGCCCAGCTTTGTCCAGCCATTGGAAGGATTTCTCAGCATCAGCCACATGGACTGGAGCAACATTTTGTAGTTACGTGACTCATGGAGACATAATGATTCATCTGATGTTACACAACAAACCTACAAATGACTCACTTATTACAGTATCTGTCCAGTTTAATAATTTAACAGGAAAAAGCCCTGAAACAAAACTACTATAAACATGTGAGCGACATCTACATGTAGTATGTTGTTTTTATTTACTTTATTTGAACTTGTAAATATACACATAAAATATTAAACTTATTATTAATAAGCTTTGTTGTGTCTCAGCATTAAAAATAAAAAAAATAAAAATACTGATAGTGGAACAACGATATTCATTTCTGCTACACAGTATTTTGTCCTTGTTGATTGTGTTTTGATTATTCACACCGCACGCCAACACGGGTACTCTGCCCAAAGATAAATCAAAACAAATGGGGCCAAAAGTCTACCAAAAACGTGGACACAGACACTGGGTGAGGGCTTTCCAGTAACGTAAACCTGAAAATTCTGGGAACTGTACAACATGGATATTCCATTTGCACACATGCTGCAAAAATCTGATGCAAGCACCAAACAATCTGTAAGGAGTTTGTACTGTAGGCTTTTAGGGCATGTTTGTAACTGAGTAAATTAAGTAAATCCTGCTTGAAATTGTTGATTTTCTCTTGATAACTAAATTGTTACATTACTCAACCTAAGCCTCCCTCTTTCCTCTTTTCTGTTGTTCATTTCAACTTCCATCCATTCTGGTTACAGCAACCAACCTGAAAGCTGCTGATAAAGTCATCATCATTCTCATTTACCCCATCCCCACCCTCTGATACCCCTTGACAGCTCCTCTCTCCCCATGTTTGCTTTTCCAGCAAACGTGCACAGACTGTTGGGACGCTGACAGCCGCCCCCTCGTGTGGCAAATGCCCCCTAAAGAGTTGCACTTACAAGAAGTGGAATCAAATACATAAAAGATTATTCAGATGAAGGGGTGGGGTGCCGTGGGATTGCATTCAAAAATTACATCCTGCAGAGACTCTTAAGGAGGAGCGTGGATAATGAACATTCACAGCAATCTAGAGTGTGTCTGCAGCACTGTGGTGTGTCTCTGCCAATCCTATACAGCTGTGTTTTTGCATGCGTGACTGAGTGAGTTGTTGTCCTGCCCCGAAAATGTTGTGCAAGTGGTGAGCGAAAATCAGAAAATGAAATCAGTGCCTGCATCAGACATGAAAGGAATGCTTATTTCTGTACATTTACTCCAAGTTAGGTTTTTTGTCAGCAACTGTTTTCACAAAGAGCAGCATAACATACAACACAAGTGCCTTTTTTAAGACTAAAAGTGTGTTTCCATCAGTCCAGTAGTCTTTTTGATCTGCTAACTTTTCCGTCTTTGCCAAACATGACATTATTTTTAATGCCAAAAAGCAAACAGCAACATCCTTTCTCTTCTCTCAGACTGCATATCCTCAGTTCCACTCTTCCTCGCATCTTAGTCCCTCTCACTAGAGATGTGAGTGAGGAAGGCTACTTGAGGCAGCAGGCAGTTAAAAAAAAAAAAAAAAAGATCCTTGCTTCATAACCTCATTTAAAATGATGTTAATTAAATATGATATTTGGCACAGCTGCACCGTAAACTTTTGCCGTAGCTCAACTGCAGCTGTGTTTTATGATCTCAGGTGCAACAGTGCTCATGACTTTTTTTTTTTTTTTTAAATTTAGGGCCACTTTTAATTACATTTACAAAATGGCACAATGTGACAAGATATTAGACTTTAAAAAAAAAATGCACGTAGATGTGGAGAAGGGCAGAAAATTTGGTCATCTTAAATAACAACATATGTTGTATATATACATACAAATCATGGTGAGCACACCTCTCACCATGATTTGTATATTCCAGCTGTGTGCCATGCCTCTTTTAAAAATAATGTTAACTTAGATAGCACCATTCAAGAAACAAAAGAACAAAAGTTGAACCCCCCCCATAGGATACACATGCATATCCTCTATTATATATATACTCTGGCAAGCCTCCTCTTTCCTCTGTCCTCCAGATGCATTATGACAGTCTTCAACATGGCAAATTGAGATGAATTTCCAGGTAACAGGAAGGAGGACATACTGTAGGAGAGGGAGGCACAAATTAGAGGAATGAGTTGTCAGTACATTTAAATCAGGAACAGGGATTTCTTGTGATATTGTTACGATTTCTGTTTTTACTCCATGGTGTTTCTAGTTGTGTTTTTGGGACCCTGTGTTATATTATTCTGTTGTGAGTCATGAGTCTTTGTTCTGGTATTACTCAGTCTCTTGCCATTTTCTTGTATGGTTTCTCATGAAAAAATTAATTTTACGTTTGCAACTTGTCTATTATCTGTTAGTTGATGTAGTCTTCTGTGTGTGTGATGTCCTCTGTTTCATTTCTCTGTTTAGACCTTGGTCCCTTTGTATTTCCTTGTCTGACACATCTTTTTAATTGTTAGCATTCATGTCTGTATTGGTGCCCTTTGCTTATTTCCTGTTTTACTTTGAAGGCTAGTTTTCTTTTGTTTCTAGCTCTAGTTTATTTATTGCCTGTTCTCTGCCTCTGTGCATTTAATCCTTTCCTCGTGTGTGCTGTGTTAGTGCTCTGTGTGCATAAAGTCTGTAGTACTGTGTTTGTCTGTGCTCCTGTGGCTCACCTTTGTTTACGAGCCTTTTTATCTGCTCATATTGTTTAAACTGGTAAATAGAATAAACATATTCAATTTAGTCCAGCATTTTAAACTGACCAATTATCATCCAGAGCAGCAATAGTTAGAAATTTGTTACTAGTTCGGACGTGCATGGTGTTAATAGAAAAAAAAAAGAAAAAAAGAAAAAAGAAACAGTGGTCCAACTGAGTTATTTGCCCAACACAGGTATTTGCTAGTATAGTGTAAACTGAAAGTAGTTTGTTTGCCATTACATGTGATCATTACATGTGATCATTACATGTGATCATGGCAATTTTTTTTTTTTTTTTTACAAATGGGTTTTTACATTTAATTTTAAAATGTGCAATATTGTCATGAAACTTCTTGGTGCCTCTATCATTTCCTTCTGTTTCCACACTTGTGCCCTAATTTACATTAATATTGTGCTATTCTGTACAATTCCTGTGTGTAACAGAAGCCAGGCTGAATAAATAAGGTGCAGGGCTAAAAAAAGGACTTGTATCTTTTACTTTCTGAGCCTGTATTGTGCCTGTATTCTGATTATTTGTTTATGAATATCTACTGCAGGTTTTTCACCTGCAAAACCAACCATAGTTGGTGCAGCAATGTAGCTAACAATACACACTGAAATCATTTTTTTCCCTCCATCGTTGTTACACTTGGATGATGTGCATACAGTAGATGTGCATAGTTTAAATTTCTTTTATAATCACAAAAAGAGAAACAGTGAGAGAGAGAGAGTGCCTGCTGTCTTCTTCCTTTAGATTCAGTATTGATTTGAATCAATCTGACATATGCAGCAGAATCACTTTTCCATTCATCCATTCCGTTCCATTTATCCATTCACAGCTATGGACAAGACTAATGCCAAACTCACCACAATTGATCACACTGGCAGAAGATAAAAAAGCATAGCAAAGCACCTCTCAAGAGCACTGCATACCGCAGGCTGAGTCATTGTAATATGATAGACGACTTTATGGATGAATTAAACAACAAAAAATGGAACTAATGCACATAATCGTTATAGGATATGACACTGAAATATGCGCTATAAAAAAGAGATTTATTAGGCTTGAGTCATTCTGCTTTTATCATTTTATGATCAGAATATGCTTTCATTTTCCTGAAGTGTGAAATTTTACATGTTTTCGAAGCCTCATTCTGTTCGTAGGCTTCTTGCTCTTTGGTTTGCACTCATCTAAATAGAAGGAGGAGGTTTCTGTGGTAGTGGCAGAGTAAAAGAAGGGGGTATAAGGGAACTGCCTGTCCAAAAGCCAGGGTAAAAAAAAAAAAAAAAATGGAAAAAGTGTGTGTTTTCAACAAGAGGCCCACTGCAAAATGTAGCTATGTAACCTCAGGAATTACATGAAGTTGTAGTTTAAAAAAAAAAGAAAGATGGCTGTGCTTAAAGAAACAGACCTAAAATAATCTTCCACAAGTCTTTTTTTTTTTTGCAGTGAGCCTTTCCTACTTTTTGCTTGAAACTTATTACGTGTATATTATTTGTAAATGAGCACGTGGCTGGAAGCTCTTTATGTGACAACATTCAGTCTGGGAAGGTCCAAATCATGCAGAAATCTGAGGGCAGCTGTTAGTGAGGCATGGACAAGAGTTGACGTTGCACCCATGGGGGCCTACTGTTGAATCCTGTGGGAGGGCCGGTATCTTGGATAAACACTGATTCCTATAGATCTGCGCTCGTGCGCTCTCATGCCGATTGTTCTGCTTTACCTGTATACGCCTATCAAAGTCTTTTCATCTTATTTACTGCCTCCCCTGCCTATTTGCACATGAAATGATCCGTACTGAAGCAAGCGTGAGTTTTTGAAGCATAGCGGCTGGAGTCTGAATGTCTTCATGTGAGCCAAAGAAGTCAATCAAAAGTCAAATGTCAGTAGATGATTTCATTGGTAAATTCAGTTGAGTGTTTTTTGGTTCTCTCTTTCTGGTGAACTGTCTGTTTCAAAGCTGGATCCCAGCAGACCATCCAATACAAGCTTTTTCATTGCTTGCATTCGTAGTCTATCAGCACATATGGAACTCAGGACAAGAGCAGGTCAGATAGAGGCTAGCATCCTAAACTGCTCATTTGGGGAGATAATAGATTCACTAGAGAGTGCTTAATGTTTAAGCAAAGACAGGCCTTATTCATGCCTTCTGTAAGAAGAAAGTAGCTAAAAGAAAAACTGCTTTTTGTAGTAGCACAAAAGAATAACAAAAGAAAACATGAAATGACTGCAAAAACAGACTTCTGCTATCAGCTTACACAGCGGCCCCATAACTGTGGATTTCTGTTCTCTGAGAGCAAAAGGGAACAATTGTGCATGAAGGTATTTTGACAAATTCACTGCACACACACACAGTCTTTCATAACAGAGATTCAATCACACAATCATTGTGCAAGTCATAATTTATGTTTCAGACCTAAGTTATATCACAGCCACCCTTTCATTACCTTTATAACGTGCCCTCATTTTTTATCATTGTATTTCCTTCCTCACTCTCCCAGCATTCTGGCACACATGTGGTCACTGTGATGATAGTGTGCAGACCACTTGGTGCAGGAAAGGAGGTGGGGGTTCAAACCCCAGCTGACTTAAATAGCCAAATAATTGGAATTTCTGAAAACAATGGTTTCCTAACATTTTCCCGACCCCTCACCTTATCATAGTAGGTTCAAGGAGCCTAAACTTGAACCCGCTTACTTCACAGCATTTGGCTTGCAGCCAGCTCAGGTTATCCCCACAGCCTGCTACGAGAGCTCCAGACCTGTCAGTCCAACTGCGAAGAGCTTTCACAGAACAGCTTTTGCGTTCTGCTTTCTTCCACTTTCTCTTCTGGTTTTGGTTGTGATTTTCAAGCACCAATGTGAACTTGCATAAGGTACAAAGCTACCTATTACAATCCAAGCTGTTTGTGAAATCTGATGTGTAATAGATTTTGTGCACCATTTCAGTACTGCAGCATAACGAGCAGAGCACACATTCACACAGCTTTGAGAATACAAATAAAGCTTTTTTAATAGATCTTGTTATAAAGTTTGTATCTTTCTTTGTGAAAAACTTTCATTTTGTATTTCAATTTTTAAAAAAAGAGAGAGGAAAATGAGAGAGGAATATTTAAAGCCACGCAACGGTGAATAACAATAATCATAAAGTCATCTTGTCTCTCTCTGTTAAGCAGTATGTCCTCTATTTTCTATCTATTTTCTATAATTTTCCAGTATTTTTATAACTTCACCAGATAACAGGACACTGACTTTTTTCTCTTTTCCGCTTGTCTCCATAATCACCCTCATAACTATTTTGCTCCTTTGCTCATACCGAGGCTCTTACTGAGGCCGCTGGCTTGCAGCTGGCTCTGAATTTTGGCTAGCTTTAGCTTTAGGCACTTTTCTTTTGTTAGCTTCTTTAAAATCTCCAGCTGGGTGAAGGTGATGTAAGTGTCTGAATAGATTTGCTGTTACAAACGTTTTTGTGGTGCCAACACCCCTTCCAGTCTTCACGCACAATAAAGAGCGTCCACGGTAATGACACATTAGTGTGTGTCTGTGTGCGTGAGGCTATTTGCCTTCACTGCTGTGCACGTGTTGTGCGTGCATGAAATGGAAAGGCTTGTAGTTGGACATATGTGAACCTGACTGTCATCGGTCCGGGTCGATGTGTTATTGCTGTCCTTTCTAACATAAAATTGTCAATATGACACATTACATATAAATTAGCTATAAAATGTTTATCTGCAACATAATATATCACTACATTATATAGCCACATTTTTTATAATCAAACCACAGAAATTAAGCTGTACTTGGTGCTTATATTGTTACATTTTACATATTATTCTCAAAAACTTTAATATTTCATTCATCAAGATCTGTTATTTAAGTTAAGTGTCCCCTTATTTTGAGCAGTGTAAATTCTAATAGAATTAATCAAACCTAGTATTGAAAACATTCTATTGATTCATTCACATAAAAATGTTACTTGTTGGTTCATAACTGTCTTTTTCAAACAGCAGCTTATTGGTGTTATTCAGATGCACGGCCACTGAGGTCATACGTGAATCAGGCTAAACATTTCAAAAGGTATGACTTGGAATATCCTGGGAGTTATATATTTATACATATTTATTTAAACTTGTGGCTTGGTGCTACCCGTGATTGAAATCAAAACTTTTTTTTTCTTTTCCCACAGTAGTGTGGTTTGGAGCCCTGTATGATTTTTTTTTTCCCTTTCTCACAGAAAGAGACATTTATGAGGACTGTTACACGTGTCTTTGGTGTATCAAACAGCTTTAAAATGTGACTGACCATCCTGACAGTGACTATAGATGTCTTAAGGATATCTGGATGCCAAAAATAACACTCACTATGTGGAAAATAAATAATAAACAAATAATACAGAAAAGGGTTTCAGAAAGGTTACATGTTCCTTAGGTCATTTCCACTCGTAGATTCTAAAAGATGGACATAGCCACTGTTATAAAAGTCACTTGTTTGTGAACTACTAAACGTAGCACAAAAAGTACGGAAATTTTACTAAGGTAAATTTAAAACACAGCTTTATTGCTGATACTCGCAAATTACAAGGAAACAAGGAAAGCTCAACATGAGCAAATGATCCAACAGACTGGGATTCTCAGGGAAACACAGGACAGGGAAACACACCACCGAAGACAAGTCCAAACACGGTTCAGCAGTTTGTTCAGGCCACAGAACAAAGCTGTGAAGCAGCTCTGAGGACTGCCCGGGTGGCCTAGCAGAGAAGGCAGGCAGTTTAGGGGGTCTGCCAGGTGGCTGCCAGCGGTGACAGAGAAATTCAGGACGCCAATCACGGCGACAGAGATCCTCCGCTGACACTGACGCTCGAGGTCGACACTGTGGGAGCCATTGCGACACCTCTAGTAACTAGTCAGGGGGGCGATGAGAGAGACCCTCGGTGGGAATGGCTGGAGGCATCGGACATGTTCCTTTGGGGGCTGGCGATGAAGGAGTCCCTCTAGAGACCAGTGTTGGTGGAGGCGTTTGGGAAACTTAATGTGGCCGGTGACAAAGAAGATGAGACCCCTCCAGGGATTGACAGTGGAGGAGACTCTCTGGGGGTCGATGTGGATGGAGGCAGAGATATACCTCTGACACCAGCAGCATTGGAGCCTTGGTCAAGCACATCTGGACACTCAGGTGGAGTTGGCTTGGGTTGAAGTAGCTAGGGACTCCCATGCTTGGGTCCCTCAAGCTCGGGCTCAGGAGGAGCAGAACCCTTGGACTCAAGACTGTCAGGTCCCTGCAGCTCATGCTCTGGACTATCGGGATGCTGCAGCTCTAGTTCGGGTTCAGGTTCAGGCTCAGGTGAAGGACAGAAAAATAGCTACCTCTTGCTGCTCATATAACTCCATGTCCGCTGGGTCCTTTTAGTGGATGTGCTGTTCTGCCATGATTAGGAGCCATGCACAGCACAGCGGTGAAGTTCAAAACAAAAGACAAACCTTTATTATGGCTGGCAGTCCCAAACACAAGTCCAAAAGTTGCAGGAAACCAAGGGAAAAACACAATGGAACAGACAGGCAGGGGAAGAAGCTAACGAGGGAAGTGGAGACAGCTGGGGTAAACTATCACAGTGAAGACAATAAGTACAGTGGGGAAGAAGTCAAACTGAACGCACAAGAAATGAGAAATAAAAGACTATCAAAAGTGAGACAGTCAGACAGAAAACACTGAGGGAACGAATGCAAATGGTACTAAAATATAACCAGAACTCAAAACTCAAAATGCTGAGAATAACTGAGAATCCACAACCGAACAACAGCTAAAACTAAGAACAGAAGATTCCCAAAAATATCAATAGCCAGAAACTTTAAAAAAAAATCTCACAAAACCCCCAAAATCCCACAACAAAACCCACAGACCATAACATTCATTGGCAAGAAGAACAGAAAGATAAAATAGCTCAGACTGAAATGAGGCAACCGTATATAAATAATTGGGAAAGATTGAACACTAAAATACACGATAAAAATATGTACCAGCTGCAGGGCCTAGACTCCCCGGTGCTGACAGTTTATTTTACTGTATTGAAGCTGAGAGCAGATTTGCGTTGTGCTTCAATCGGCTGAAAAGAGGAGGATCGGTTTTCCTTGCATTCAGCATTGCTTTTAAACGTACAAAAGGAGGAGTGCGCGAGCTTTCATTATATTACACAATGAATCATCCTTTAAACACATCTTTGATCTTCACTCTTCGTTCCCACAAAGAAAGCTTTAGCAGTCAAAATAACAGCAGACTGAAAACAAGCAGACAGTGATGAAAACAAGTTAGTATTAGGTTTTAATTACAAGGAAACCTTTCTATTTGTCCACACTCACACTCACTCCCATTCAACTGCTCGTTGATGCAAATATCTGATCTGCCAATCACATGGCAGAAGCTCAGTGCGTTTAAGCATGTAGACACGGTCAAGATAATCTGCTGAAGTTCAAACCGAGCATCAGAATGGGGACGAAAGGTGATTGAAGTGACTTTGAACATAGTATGGCTGTTGGTCCACAGAGCGGCAGCTCTCGAGGTGAAAATGGGTCATATGTCAGGAGAGAATGGCCAGACTGCTTTGAGCTGATAGGGAGGCAAGAAGGCAGGCAGGAAGTCTCAAATAACCACTTGTTGCAACCAAGATATGCAGAAGAGCATCTCTGAACACATCAGATGGGCTAAAAGAGCAAAAGACCATACTGGGTGCCATTTCTGTCAGCTAAAAAAAGGAGGCAGAAGCTAGAATTTACATGGACTCACCAAAAATGGACAACTGAAGATTAGAGAATTCTGACTGGTCAAATGAATCAAAATCTCTGTAGGATGTTTCCAGGACCTTGTTGAATCTGTGCCAGTGGATAATTCAGGCATTTCTGAAAAAGGTGATCATAGCAAGGTGTATCTAAAAAAGGTCTCTATTTATTATCTTTTTAAAAACCCCAAAAGCTTCAATCTTTCAGTTATTTTGCTTCCAATAAAACAAGATAAAATTGGGAAATATGTTCCATTTGTTTAAATTATTGGGTCTCATTTTAAAACTGTTGGTGATTTTTACACGTTTTTCGCTTGTGTAAAGATATAACAAAAACAAATCCTGTTGTGATCCATATTAAGTTCAGTTCAATTCAACGTAATTTATGTACCTCCAAATCACATCTGTTGCCTCAAGATGCTTTATATTGTCAGGTAAATACCCTACAATAAAACAGGGAGAAAACCCCAACAATTAGACGACCCCTTATGAGCAAACACTTGGCAACAGTAGGAAGGAAAAACTCCCCTTTAGCAGGAAGAAACCTCAGGCAGAACCACTCTGCAATCTGCCTCAACCGGTTGGGGATCAGGGGAAAGAGAAGAGAGCAGAATTTAAAATTAATTACTAATAATTAAATGCAACAGTGGGGTATAAACACATGGAGAGTGAAGCAGAGTTGAGTGAAGAAGAGATGCTCAGTGCAACATGGGAAGCCCCCCAGCAGCCTACGCCTATTCCAGCATAACTAAGTGAAGGGTCAGGGTCACCTGATCCAGCCCTAACTACTGTATAAGCTTTATCAAAAAGGAAAGTTTTAAGTCCAATCTTAAAAGTAGAGAGGGTCCAAACTGGGAGCTGCTTCCACAGAGGAAGAGCCTAAAAGCTGAAGGCTCTGCCTCCCATTCTACTTTTAGAAACTCGAGGAACCATGAGGAAGCTTGCAGTCTGAGAGCATATTGGGACAATACGGTACTATGAGTTCTTTAAGATATGATGCGGCTTTTATTCAAGATCTTGTACGTGAGGAGAAGGATTTTAAATTTAATTCTGGATTCAACAGGGAGCCAGTGAAGAGAAGCTAATATGGGAGAATACAGATACAGTTACTCATTAGGAACTGACCATCTCAACATGCCAAAAAATATCAAACTGTGACAGAGCTATGAGGTTGTAAGCAGCTCCGGGAGAACATAAATAGCGTAACGTGTAGCTTTAATGGTAAAGATGGCAATCAGCAGCAAGCTTCCCTCACAACATTATTTCACATTGATGGAAAACACAGATACTACATCATTACTGCTTCTGAGCAAACCCCACTTTCCACTCAAGTACCATCTCTGTGAGTGAGACAAAGAAGGTTTTGTGCATAGAGCTGCCCTGCTGCCAAAGACAATACGGCGTGGAAGCTGTACCTGTCTGCACTCTTCCTGACTTGTGGAGAGCGGCATTTATTTACAAGATAGGACTAGTCTTGGATCACTTTAGGTAATATGATTAATGCACCCACGGGCTTCACTTGTAATAATTAAGGGCTTCAACTGTAGCTGGGCTCTGGCTCCTGGCTACATTGTGAAGAGAAAAGTAAAGCATTTGTGCGTCTCTGTGACTCAAACTGTGTGCAATGAAAGAGCCAACTGTGCTGAGGAGTGTTGAAGGGCATGAATTCACATGTGCGCTCTTAGAAGCACATTCATTTATCATATTCAAAGGCCTGCATATGAGGAGATAGTGCTCTGAATCAGATCTGCATATGCACATGTTTTAGTGCAATCACATACAGTAAAAACAGCTGTGCTTTCTGAAGAGGTGGGCCTTCCATCGTGATGGTGCTGCTTCGTTTTTTAGCACGAAGTCTGTGCAGTTGATGATAAACTAGGCTTGAACACTTTTACAGTAGCACACGCACAAACAGAAGGCACAGAAATAACCCAGAACCCATAATATGAAGTGACCAATAAAATCCATACTTTTACTGGTGAGAAGTTGATTCCTGACTGGAATCTGTTTGACAGACAGTTTACTTGGCTGGAAAGAATATTGCCTGTGAGTGGAAATACTCCTCTGCGTCATAACATTTACCTCAAGTCATCATCAGGAAGATGAAGGCACAATAGCTGGCAGTGTATCTCGCTCTCCGCGCTGTGCCCTACTCTGTTATTAAAGATCATTAAACAGGCAAATATGACAGATGATGAGGAAGACAGTGCAGCAAAGCCCACCCCGAAAAGCAGCCTTTTAAAATCCCATCTATTTTTTTTTTTTGCCCACTCCACAAAAACCAATTTCTGCTGCAGTATTAAGCTGTCAGTTGTAAGCGTGGCGCCACAGACTCACAGTCAGGCCCCAAAATATGGGGTCCAGAGGAGGGGAAGGGGGGGGGCGGTGGGAAGTGGGATAGACTGTGGGCGAGTGTGTTAAAGTAAGCTCATGGTGCCATTTGCTTTATGCCTTGCTGGGAATGGAAATGTGAACATGTTACAATAAGTCACTCATAATTTTTACAGTACTCTCCCATTGATACTTTTCCCACATGTCCCTCAGATTTATAGTACTGCTACATGTTTCCCAAAATCCTCTGTACTCAGCTGGCAAAGGAGCTGCTGCCTATTAATCCTTACATAAATAAATTAAAAAAAAAAACAACTGTAATGAGGCTTCTATTTATAATTCCTTCATTTTATTCCCATCTCCTCCTCTCCCCACTCTTAGCCACATTCTTTTACCAAATTGCTGTCCTCCCTCCAGCTTTCTGCCATCTTCTTTGGTGTTAATCAGCTAAAGAAATGCTTTGACTAATGGGCTGTGGGAGACTATCACCAGGCCATCACCAATTCAGGAGACAGAAAAGGGCATACACGCACACATATATTCACAAATCCTATCATGAAACCTGAGTGTTTTTTGATCAGTTGCCTTGGTGCTTGCTGTTTGGTTGGAGATATGCGCAGAAAGGAAAGGATGGAATACATCATTGAAAGAAAACATCGCTTGCTATTAGCAGAAGATCACAACCTCCATGTTGAAAGCATTACAATGTTTTTATGCTCATGCCTGATATACTGAGCGCACACTCCAGTGAGCAGATTTTGGAAGTGTAAACAAGATATGACTGATATATTAAATGTTCACCAATACTACTAATGTAATAAAGTCACACAGCAACAAAATTAGCAACAACTGGTGTACAATGATTATGGTTTCCAAAATCTGAAGTTCTAGCTCTGACATCGTCCTGCTGAGTAAAACAATTACTGGTAAAGAGAGCCATCTAGTGAGCATTTACACGAAGTGCCTAGTTTGGTTCATCATTTCAAGAGGTCTCGAATACAGAATTTAGATACACCTACTGTAGGGGAAAACAGTGGTATCTGCTGTGGGGAACAACTACACCACATTTATAAACATCGTAACCAGGACAAGGTTTGATGAACAAACAGTTACACGCACAGCTTCCCTGCAGAAATGCACCACTTGAGTGTACAGCTGTTACACTGCTTTACAGATAAAAAAAAATCCTTGCCCTTGCTGTTTTTGTAGAGTAACAACTCACCTCCAAGAAAACGCTAGCTGTTGAAAACATGAACTGTCCTGTTGGTGACAATTAAATGGGTCCAGAGATGAAGTGTGCATTAAGGCCATTGCCCCACATTGTCAATGAAAGCAACTAGAAAGTGGAAGTAAAGTAGACTTGCACCCTCTAGTGGGTGCAACACATTAAAAACTAAGCAAACAAACAAAGAAGATGTTATCATTTTGTCTGATTGACAACAACAACAACAACAATAATAATAGTAATAGAGTGTTTTAAACCAAACATGCGCTGAGAATAAATATGTCTGCAAAAATGGAACACTGCATATATCTATTGAGCTGAAAAAACAAACATCAAATCAAGAGCTGATTACAGATGTCTATCATTAGACCCTTGATTTTGACTCAGATGGAGCAACAAAGACTGAATGCCTCTAGGGGGACAGAATAACGTGCAGTGAGAGATGGCTTAAGTATGAGTAACAGACGTCAGATGTAAGACTTTAAAGATGTGTTCAGCCCTACATTCAGTCATACAGTATATACGTATGAAGTGCCTTGAGAAAGTATGCACCCCTTACTGATTTCTTATTTTTTAATTGTCACACATGTCTCAGCTCATGAAACAAATTTTAATATTAGACAAAGATAACATGAGTTAAATTATTATTCCAGTTATTAAGGTAAAAAATCTATCCTAACCTACCTGGCCTGAAAAGGTAATTGCCCACTAAACCTAATAACTGCTTGCACCACCCTTGGCAATAAGAACTGCAATCAAGCATTTGTGATAACTGGCAATGAGTCTTTCACATCACTGAGGAGAAAATTTGGCCCACTCTTTTTTGCAGAATTGCTTTAATTCAGCACCACTGGAGGGTTTTTCCAGCATGAACGGCCTGTTTAAGGTGACGCCAAAGCAACTGGATTTGAGTCCGGACTTTGATTAGGCCGCTCCAGGTCCTGAAGCGGCAAAGCAGCCCCAGACCATCACACTACCACCACCATGTTTGACTGTTGGTATGAAATGCTGTGTTAGCTTTACGCCAGATGAAACAGGACTCACACCTTTCAAAAAGTTCGACTTTTGTCTTGTCAGTCCACAGAATATTTTCCAAAAAGTCTTGGGGATCATCAAGATGGGTTTTTTTTTGGTAAATGTGAGGTGAGCCTTTATGTTGTCTTTGGTCAGCAGTGGTTTTTGCCTTGGAACTCTCCCAGGGATGCCATTTTTGCCCAGTCTCTTTCTTATTTCTGAATCCTGAACACTGACCTTAACTGACCTTGTGACCTCCTGGATGAGTCATCGATGCCCTCTTAAGAATAATTTTGCTAGGCCAGTGAGTCCTGGAAAGGTTCACCACTGCTCCGAGTTTTCTCCATTTGTCGATAATGGCTCTCACTGTGGTTCGCTAGAGTCCCAAAGCTTTAGAAATAACTTTGTAACCCTTTCCAGACTGTCAGTGACTTTGCTTCTCAGCTGTTAACCTTCTGAGAAACGAGGAAAAAAAAACATCTTTCAGTTTAACCTTTTTTGTGACCACTATAGAGGACATAAGGTCTGAGGAGGTTAGACTATGTGGCATGATGTGTTACTTTTTGAGATCTTTAAGTCAACTTCACTTTGTCAGACAGGTTCTATTTAGTTGATTTATTGATTCAAAAGGTCTGGCAGTCATCAGGCCTTGGTGTAGGTAGTGAAATTGAACTCACCCTCTCACCCTCCCATGATTTAAATTCATGATTTTTTTTCCCACAGGGCCAGGTAGGTTGGATAGCTTAATACCCTTAATACATGTATGCTACTGTATTTTATGTTCACTTTATCAGTAACTTCACCAGTGGTTTATTTTGATAGTTCAGACATGAGCCATTGCATTAACATTGTGTGAAACAATTCACATTTTATTAGGAACATACTAGATTTTTCAGTTTACATTGATTTCCTTGCAAAGCCAAAGGAAATACTACACAAGGCACAAGGCCTCCCAAAGCCATCACAATTTAAAATGCACAGTTACAGATGCAGTTATTGCCTATAACACAAAATGCTACAGGCCCGTTAGTGCTTCGGAGCAGGTTATGTTCAAGATTAGAAATCAACAAGTGTGAAATCACAGTGACCAATCAGTTCTCCCAATGACTGTCAGAAAGGAAAATGAATTATTTGAAACAAACTTATTTCTTGATTTCTTCCCGTTAGTTGTACAGCTTACATTTAAATTATATTTTTATCTTTATTTCTCATACTTGCTCTCAGATCTTTACAGTAAATACTGCTGGTGCTGCAGCTGGAAAAAAAATGAGGTTAAAACTGTTTCCGCACATCCAAATATGAATTTATTGTAATTTGTGAGACTCGTCTGTGTCTTAATGACAGCGTTTTACTACTGATAAGTCTGTTAATGTACACAGTCTGCAGTTTTACTGGCCTTCCTTCCTGGCTTCAAATACTTTATTTGACTTTATTGCTGTAGTAATGGGCTTCCAGTTTCCGCCTTATTGGCTGCAGTAGCTGTGTTGCTGTTTCTATGTGCTTAACATCTTTGTTTATCTTTTTAATATTGTGGCTCTATCTTCGATTGTAAAATCAGTCTCACTGATGCAAGTAGACCTTTCCAAACACCCCCTCTTCCTTGTGAATGCACTTGTCGATAGATTGGGAAAACCTGGATTTACTTAATACACTTTCATGCAACTGCTGAGGCTGATTGGTGATGTTAGGGTAATATATATTTTTAGTGTGTTGAACTTGCCTCATTGCACAAGCCTCAGACCTGTTATGTGGGTTCACGTATTGTAATTTTGTTGCGATATATGGTATATCTGTTTCTGGATCACTAAAGTCAGTTTTAGGAGTTGCACAACCATTTTGATGGTTTTTGATGTGCTTCAATCATGTGTACTTTCAGGCTGCAAGCAAGCAGAATAATTTTGTTGTTCTTACAGAGGTTGTTCTGATTTTATAATAAACTCGAGGTTTTTGGCTCTTATCCAATGGGGGACTATACATTTAAATCATTAATGATAAGTTAAATTATGTTGAGAAGAAAACAAACAAACAACCCATAATACAGAACACAGATAATGCATTTGGAAAAAAAAATGTGCCAGTGATCTGTTGTATAAAAATGTATTAGTTGTTTTTTTTTTATGCTAAAGTATGAATAGGGACACATATTGTGACTTGTACAATATGAATACTCTTACTTAGTAATACTAATAAATACAAATTGATGCTTAAACATCCTGTTGCTAGCATCATATTACTAAATAAATCCCAAAATGAACCCCCGGCACATGCACTGTGAGAATACACATTAAATGATTGTGTTCCATTGTGCAGGGTTTAACTGCATAGCAATCAAAATGTAAATGCTGCTGACATTTACTGAATATTCAATCCCCCGAATCACCGCAGAGGTGATCCAAGACACCTTTGCTCTCATTGTCAGCAAAGCACAAATACAACCACAATTACACACCATACACAGGAGGGGGAAAAAGGTTGTGGAAACCAGGTACTAACTCAAATCTGTAGTACAAGTGCAATAACATAGGAAACCACAATAAATCTAGTGATGAATGTCTGATTATTTTTCATTGTAAACAGTGAATCAAGCAAATTCCTTTAGTGTCAATTATCAGAAAGTCAAGTTGACTCATTTACTGTAACTCATTCTCATTTAAGTCAACCAGTTTATTGTTGAAGCATTTAAACTCAGAACAACAAAATAGTTACAGAGTTAATACATACAGTATGTTTCCATTCAAGTGACAGTTCCAGCAAGAATTACTGCAGGAGCAAATTAAGAATTCAGTTGATAATATAATGCTGGATTCACTTAAACATAGACAACCACTTTTCAACACATGCACTGCAGCCTGCAGTTTTTTCTTCTAGAAATTACCTTAAAGAAGTACATTCACAACTAGGTGAGCTGGCTTTGTGTTTCCTCCTGCATGCCCTTCCCTAAACCACAAAGAGTATTTCCAGTAGTACTTCTAAAGCAGAGTGACCTGATGTGTGCAACATTTGAAGCTAACTGTGGAAAGTATCCCCAACTTTCTTCTGTCTCTATTGTCCAGTGTTTATGTGTAAAAAAAAAACAGCATTGTAATTGTAATTGTGAATGCAATTTTCACAGTGAATGTGCTGCTGTGCTGAGACCCTATAAGGGATATTGAAGAAACAGGTCTTAAGGCAAGAATATGCGAAAAATGAAAAAATGGCATTTATTAAGAAAAACCTTAATGAAAGAGAAGGGAAAAAAACCCAAAACCTCAGGCAATCCAACCAAACAAAAGGAAACTAAAATATAACTAAACAAAATGCAGCCTCACAGCAAGCTGCCACCTCCTCTTTCCTTTACCACTCAATCCCCAATACTTATGCCTTCCCATCTTCACCTGCATGCACGCTCACATCAGCAGGGAAGGCGTGATCAAAGCATAAATAAACAAAATATAACTAAACACAAGGTTTAGGATAATTATGGATCCCACTGACATACACCTTAAACACTGGACCTAGTCATGCAAACCGGTTTCACTACTCCTGATTGATTGATTGACTGATACTTTATTGATCCCACAATGGGGAAATTACAAGCAGATTCCCAGCAATCACCAGAACATTGATCTTAGCCTAATTAATAGACCAACTCATAAACAAATATGAAAACCCCACTAATAACTTTAGGGAGGTGGACACAGTGAAAATGGGTAAAGAATGTCCCCTTTCATACGTCCCATACCATTGAGGTATACCATTTCTGTGCACTTTATATGGAAGTGTATATGATATTCTCACCCACTGATTCTTTAAATGCACCTTTCAGACTCTATAATGTTATCAGAAATATGAATATTTCCATGCTGAATGTTTGAAGCAGTTTCAACACTTATTTTCCGCAGCACAAAACCAGTACACTAATACCACTTTCTCACTCACTCTCACTAACCTGACAAGTTGACATGCACACTGCGGTGCCCACAAAACCCTGCTTTCTCTCACACAATCGATCACTCACTCAGTCGCGGCGCTGTATCTTGTTTTCATGCTACAGCATTGTTCCAGTTTTATGCCATTGTTATCTTTTAATAAAAATCTACGCTCACTGTCGCTGCAATTTTCCCATGTGGCATATTTTTTCCGTATAGTGTGTCAAAGTCTAAATTGCAGCGCAACGACAACACTAGAACTCCTGCTATCCACACCTGCTACAAAATGTGCCCAATTAGAAGGAAATTGAATCAGGGGGTCACAAAATTGTTGCACTCAAAATGGGTGAAGGCTGGAATTTTGGCCTAATTGAAGTAGTAATAATACTGGCAATCATTGCTTGAATCTGGCTCTCCCTCTGCTGCTCCCTGTAGGTTGGCTGTTCCTTCATGCTGCTTTTTAGAAAGAAAAACAATGTCAGATTAATTATAATGACACATGAGCAGTGTAACATCTAAATCCTTACAGTGCAATAGAAGCGCAGGTAAAGAGGTAAAAAGGTGTAGCCTGAGTTTACAGTGCGACCAATCATAATGGAAATGTCAGTAAAATAGGTTGCTCCATGGCAACATGTTGAAATCAGTCTTACGTGACTTTGCTATGAAACAGCTGAATCACTTTCACATATATTGTTGTGCAGGTGTAGTGTCTACACTTGTGTGGGCTGAACAGGAAAAAAAAATGCAATAAATTAGATACAGAAGGTAAATCGGGGTCATTGTGTTGGTGTATTTTGCTGAAGGTAAACTTTAGAGGTTTAGCTTCAGGTGGAACTGTAAATGAAAACTGAGGTTTATCATTGCGATGGAGGAAGAACACAAAAACTTCTGCATAGTAACAATGTATCAAAAATATAACTGACACAAAACCGTCCTTAGAGCTTAATCACAGCTAGGCATTCTTTGAGCTATCGAGCATGTGCAAGAATTTGACAGTTATTTTATTATTTGACATTTATGATTGTATCCAGGATAATGCATCATGCACCTAAAAGCCACGATAAACAATAATTGATGGATCCTGGTGTAATGACAGTGTATTCAGCCCCATCCAACAGTGTCATGTCAAACCAGACAAAGCATTTATTCTAATCTCTCCTTTTTTGCATCGCACAAATGGATGAGGACATCAACACATTTTGTGCTGTTGAAAATTACAAAGAGGAAAGGGGTCAGAATTACACAGTCATGACCAAATTAGTTCTTTCTATCCTCAGCTGGTCCTCTTTAAAATCAGATAATGCAAGTGCAATTATATTGAACAGCAAGATAAAGATCTTTAAAGCTCTCGCAAACATGTAACACAAAAAGGAGCCATGCTGAACTGAAATTAACTGACAAATTCAGTCTGCAGCTGCAGTAGATGGCAATGTTGTTCCGTCTTTGCTGCAAGAGGCCAGAACCATGAGACAGAGGTAAAATTCCATTGGGCAGTAGATGGCAGTCTAGCTTCATTACACTGTTGGTTGGGTGATTTTCAAGACACTCCAGGGGATACGGAGAACTCCATCGTCAGACACACAGGAAGACAATGGCGAAATGAAAATAATGGCGTGACCAGAGGTGGCAGTCTTGCCACGGGGTTGGCTCAGACTGAGGAGAATCAGAGGAATGAATGGAAACAATGGGGTGTCAGAAGGATAAAATGGGAATGAAGGTTGGAGGTCGGACAGAAGGGCAGATTGTGTGAACGACAGAGATTAAAGGGGCTGGAACACATGAGACGGAGTGGATAGCAGCAGACGGCTGGTTTCATACAGATGAGGATGCGGTGAGGGATGGGTGGACGAATTTGTAGGCTCCCGCCATGGCCTCGGACCACTTTATTCACAGACTTGCATGTGAATTCAATTTAATTTTGTTGTTAATGCCTTTTGATTACATAGTGAATCTCACACAAATATGCTCCTACAACCTCCGTGCCTTTTGCCCAGGCGGCATGCTAAATTACACCATGTCGCCAAAAGTATTCGCTTGTCTGCTTTAACACGCAATCTTAATCCATTGGGTTTAACATGCTTTTGGCCCACCCTTTGCAGCTATAACAGCTTCAACTCTTCTGGGAAGGTTCCAGTACCGTTACCCTGGCAGCCACCAAAACCATACTCGTCCATTGGATTGCCAGACATAGGAGCATGATTCATCACTCCAGAGAAGACGTCTCCACTCTAGAGTCCAGTGGTGGCGTGCTTTACACCACTACATCTGATGCTTTGCATTGTGCTTGGCGATGTAAGGCTTGGATGCAGCTGCTCGGCCATAGTAACCCATTCATGGCACTCTCTGCGCACTCTTCTTGAGCCAGTCTGAAGGTTCTGACTCCTCAGAAAGTTGGTGACACCTGTGCACTGTGCCCCACAGCATCTGCCGACCGCGCCCTGTGATTTTACGTGGCCTACCACTTCGTCGCTGAGTTGCTGTCATTCCCAACAGCCCCTCTTTCTTCCTGCGTGCCACCTCTACGAAACACTGTAGATAGCATGCACACTAATGCATAATGTTTTCATGTACATTATAAATCATTTGCATACAGACAGTGGACAGAGGACAAAAAACAAGAGACCAAAAGCGTTGATAACTTGCTCAGCTTGTTTTTCATGATGTGACTCGCATGAATTACTAAGCCCCTGGCACCTATTTCATTTCCAAGAATGCAACATACAGGCAGTATTGTGCAATTAACCAAATGACCCCTTAATCATGTCATCTTGCTGTCTGCATATCACTGACAGAAACAGGCAAATCTGACTGTTCATTTCAGCCTTATCACCCAAAGCAAAATATAATAGAAACCTAATGAAGTGTATTAAATGTCCCTATAGTCTAGGCCCTTGCATTAAGCATAGGCATCTCCTAAATAGAGATAGTCCTATGTTCATCACCACTGTGAGAAAAAAACAAAACAAAATAAAACAGCATTGGCAGCAATTCAGGACTTCAAATGAATCCTCATGATGAATATTTTTGTGTAATAATATAGATCATCATTTTCCTCACAAAGAATGGTAGTTAAACAATGGCAATAAATACACATCGATGAAGGAAGTAGCCTTCTTGTTTGTGTGCACAGTGTCCTAAAGCTGGTCATTAATTTTCATTAAGTGCTGTCAGTAAGGACCATTAACCAGGCTAGAGAATAATCACCTCCCCAGAGAGCTGACCTGTTTATGGCACAGGTATGGGTTAATAGAAACAGTCCACCTTGGTGACACAACACTCATAATGCGCACAAGATGGTAAGCATTCTCTAATCAGTCATTTTCATTTAGGGTATTCACTTTGCATTATCAAAGGAAAACACTTCTTTGAAAGGCCAAACAGTTGTGGCAATTTGTTTCTCTATTATGACACTGCAGTACCACTTTGGATGGTGATTTTGCTTATGAAATTTAAGACCCACTAATCAAATGTTCTATTTCAAAAGGAGAGATGAGCTCAAGTTGCTCAATTCCCCGAAGTAAATAAATATTGCATGGCTCTCTTTACTTTATAATGTATTAAACAGACGGCGGTCAAGGCTGATCACCCACTTTAGATGAGTTGAAACTGAATTCACAGCCTTTACTGCTGCATGTTTTCGATATTTGCTCCCCAACTAAATTGTCCATTGCTTAAGATAAGGCAAAGTAAAATAAATAACTTATAATAATAATTAAATAATAATAATTAATATAGTAAGACTAAGACTAAGAATAAAAGTAAGGAAAACGTGTAATTATCATCCATTCTGTAGATATATATGGTAATTTTTTAAACCTTATTAGCTAATTGTTTTGGCATTTCAGCATATTTGTGGTGTGGTGTTATATCAGTGCCTTTACTCTAGCAGAGGCAGCTGTCATGTAGCATTCTACCTTTCTAGCTCCTCATAAAAGACTTTGATTTTTCTCATTATTCTGTTTAAAACCAACAAACTAAAAGACTGAATAACAAAAAAAAATGTCTAAAAGGTTGAATCCATAAGCCATAAGCAACAATCTGTAAAGAAGTTAGCTAAGTACAAAACAAAACAAAATATTATTTAATAAATGTTGTTCCATCTTAAAATCACTCCAAAATTTAGTGTCATGCACATTAAAAATAAATATTTTTAATTAAATTTTCATGCATCCCTTAAATCCAAATGTGGATGAAATTTTCATTTCCCATTTTGATATAAAGTCAGCATTTTATGGCTTTACAAAGTTTGGATGAAATGTATCGCCCTCACCACTAGCAGCCATCTGAGAAATGTGAACAAAATTCACGATTCTTTGCTTTAAGGGTTGGGAATGTCTGTTATCTACATCACATTTTTTCCCTCCAAAACCTCAGTTATTACACATTAATAATTCCCATACTTTAGCTTTTGTTTTTATTATAATTATTTCATTTCAAGCAGGGCTAGACTGATTTAGAAAAATATGACTCATACTTGTGTGCGCCCCTTAGAGTTTAATAACATTTGACTACTAAATTTGATGACAGCAGCAGAGTTTACTTACAGTATACTGCTGCCACTGCCAGTCAAACCACACCCACACAGTCCTAATGAAGAAGAATGACTGAATGTTAAGCTCTTAATATTATGGTTTATCCCCAAGCTCTTTATTACTCTATTTGGCCACACAACTGTTGCTGTTATTGAGAAATGTTTAGTATGTGAATCCAAGCTTTGCTTGAGTCAATCATATAAATGCATGTTAACAAAAAATAAGCCAGCTGCACAGCTATAATTTATGTGAATTCTTAGAGATGAAAACAGCTCCGCTTTATGTGTTTATCTCTGTTGTCTGTCCCCGATGATAATACATACAGCAGCATGCAGTCAAAGGGTGATACAGCTCAAGTGCAGCTTTATCAGCATGCAGATTTCACAAGAGAACTTTGCTATCATGATAAAGCAGCTATCATTACAACCAATCAGCTTTTTACCTCAGCAAAGTTGGGGTTGATTAGAATAATAGCCCACTTGACAGCTGGGATCTTTATAGTTGCAGAAAATTCAGAGACGGACTCTGAAGGATTATGTTTGCTACTTTCTTCTCACTAGCCTGTGCATGGATTATCATGTGTATATGACATGCTCTCCAAGTAATTTGGTGAGGGTTGAAAAACGGATTTAGGATTAGATCGTCTAAATCTGCTCAATATCTGCCATATGGAGGTTATGTCTATCCATTATCCATCAATGTGTCAAAGACTGTGCAAGGGAGCATCTGTCCATAGAAGGCCAGCCAATTGGTTTGATACAGGTGAAAAGTGATGTATGATTGCCTTAGCAAAGCTATCACTCTCAGTCTGCCAGATGGCTTTGGCCTAGGGACATTGCAACCATATTAGACCTTTATTTCTTCATACTCTAAGGGTTTCACCCCAGTGTTACTATCTTGGTCTGGCCTGTGTTTCACTTGTTGATAGGTGACCTCCCTGGCGTCACTCCTCATTTGAGCAAACTAATAAAGATACTTGGAGGCAGCAGCAGCACAATCCTGTCCTGCTCTGTGGTTAATGGCAAGTTTTCCCCAACAGTGGTGAAACATTAAAAAAGTGACTGGAATGCAATCACGTCTGGAGAGAGAAGCAGAGAAGAGCTGGGACTGCGTGGAATAGAGAATGAAATGACCTTTGTCAATATCTCTTCAGACTACATGGGATGTGTGGATGCTCTATTGTGTGTAGGTACGGGTGGAGAGTGAAAATAAAACTGAATTCTGGTAGACCAGTTTGAAAACGAAACAAAACAAAAAACAAAGCAAAACAAAAACAACACAAAACAAAACAAAAAGTTTGCAACTTACAGGCAGCGTACATTCTGCACACGTTGCTAGTCCATCACAGAGCACAAACGCACATTCATATTAAAAACTTTCATTTTATGAAACACCAGGTTGGTATACTGTACACTGTGCTGTTATTTAAAGTCTGGAACTATTTATCACCAACCTTAATGCAGCTGTTATTACAAAAACAATACAAAAGACTAGATCTGAAGGATTAGAATATAAATGCTGCTAAAATTAATACAAAACCCCCCGAATAAACTATATAAACTAGTTGTGGCTGAAAAGTGGTGTAATCCTGGACAGGTTACTGAGAATGAACATTTCTGTGGACTGAATATTGAACTGCCAGCACCACGCACCATGTACTGGACATGCAGCTTCCCCTAAGCTGGGGGGAATTATTTTTAATTGTGGAAAACATATCTGTTTTTTAAAATTAGTTATTGATTAGCAAATAATTTTAATCATTACTGTTTTTCAAGTGTTTTGAGGGAGCACTTTTGAAACCACAACAGTGAAAAGCACAATATCGAGACTTTGACATTCAAGATTAGTTAACTTAGCTATCAGAACAGCCTGGTGAGTCTATGTCTGCTGGCTGTGATGTGACCGAGTCGAGTACACGCTGCTGGGAGTCAGAGCCGGGACCCTGACAAATGACTTGTTAGCGTAGCTAGCAGGTCGAAAGAATGCCGAAGCTAGTAGTCACAGAATTAACATTTTATAACCAGTCATCTTGGCCTGAGACAAATGTTCTGCCATTTGTAAAGTAATGCTTTTCTTGTTTTGTAGACGACCAGTAATGGAGTGGTTTGGAAGGTAAAATCTGTTATCTTGGACAATGTTTTTTTTTTTTGCAGTTAACTGATAAAAGCCGTGTCTGACAGAGCTAAGTGAATGCTAAGTTGTGAAATTGAGATGCAAAGAAATTTGGATGTGTAATCAAAGTTACTACTGTAAGTTACTAAGGTGCGTTGGTGTCAATTATTGTGACATATATGCAGTTTGGTGTGTGTATTCTACTGTATTTGCCATACCTGTAGTAGCCAGTGCAGGAATTCTAATTCTAATTCTGTTATTAACATGTTACTGTGATCAGAATCTTTTACTGTATCAATTTATTAAGAATCTTATACTTTTAAAAAAGTAACGTGCTATTGTTACGGGCCCCAGGGATGGTGCCACTATAACAAAAATGAAATCCCTGCAAATACAGGTAAGGTTCAGGA